>VXAK01014178.1:1597-19965 GCA_013399435.1 Arenaria interpres | reverse complement strand
CCTTCCTTTGGCGTGTTTCTTTAAGAAAACAAATAAACTAGATCAAATAAGGGCTCATTAAACACCTTCCCTCAATCTGAGGTGAGCTCCCTCTGGAGTGCACTGAGCCCCAGATGGACTTGTGGGGACACTGCCGAGCACTGACTGATGCAAAACCACTGCATCCTTTTAACATCAGATGTGGAAAGAGGAGTACCGGTAATGCAAGCTACATCTCCAGTGTGACCCCAGCTATTTCAGTATAAAACTAGAGTACCTTGGTTCTTCAAGTATCCCTATAAACTCAGAGGCAAGGATTTACAGAGTTTATTTTTAGTCATTTGGATTAAAAGTTGGCACGTACAAGAAAATAATTTGCTAGTATATGCAGTTACGGGAAGGTGCACATTGTGGATCAAATAGTGGATCAAAGTCTCTCCAGGTGCTGGGAACCCCCACAATGTTTCCCTGTTGGGAGTGCACCCATGGAGGTGGCAGTTGGCCTGGGGAGCTGTGTGTGTTGATGCAGCATCCCCCCAGCACCTCCTGGCTCCTGCCCCTCCACCTCTCAAACTCACAGCCTGTCCTCCTCTCCCCTGGCAAACGAAAATACTGTTTCCAAGCAGTATTTTCTGTGAGAGAAAGATGCTGAAGGCAGCAAGTATCCCTCTACCATCCCTCCTCCTCCCTGTCTGTCTCAAACTGACCACCAGACAAAGGCTCATTGCAATCCTAGAGTCATAAGAGGGAAAGCACCTTCTTCTGTTGTTCAAAACGTACGTATTTCTCAACCTGTATCTGAGGAACAGAATAAGAACTTTCCCATGTTTGTCTTTGCCTCTTACAATATCACTTATATGAGTGCTAGAATATTACCAGGAAATCAGATACATATTCGAACTGCAGTTAAATCCTTTAAAAAATCTCAGAAGCACAGGAGCAACTTTTTCTGGTATGCTGACTCCATCTACTCTTTAGACAGATAATTTTAAATAAAGAAAAAAATGCTTGATGTGACATATTATTTGCACGTACATAAATGTGGTTATGTGTGTCAGTTGTTGAATGCAGGTACTAGGGGTTTTAACTATTAATTTTTCATTCTTTAGAAACAGATGCATTTAAAACCAGGCAATAATCAAATATGTCAGAAAAGAATTAAGGGATTATTGCTAAAGGAGCTACACAGATGTATTACCAGATGACAATCTATCCTGCAGATTCTTTCTCCTGCTGAATACCTAGATTATCTGTTCCCGCACTAAAACATCAAGTACATCTTAACCTGAACTGCCAACCTCCCAATTTTCACAAAACAGGAAATCAATATTACTTGTGGGTGTCTTTCTTTCCTTTTCTACTAATAAAAAATGTTTTTCTTACAAAACCAAATGTATCTATAATGCTGGTTGCAGTTCTATAAGATTACCTTGTCATAAAATTATGTAGTTTCTACTTTTGTTTTAGGCTTCCTATTTGGAACCTGATCTCTTTAAAAGCAAAATAATTTTCTATGACCTTTTTTTAATTACTAACTTTTCTTCTAAGGATTAGTATTAAGGCTGTGTCCATGAGTTTCAAAAACAGGTTGTAAGTTTTGTTTATGTTACTATTGCCTGGAAAGGGAAAGAGCGAGTGAATACTAGTGATCCATTTTCAGCCTGTGATGTTGGATAGGCAATTTCACACAATGGTTTTTGATTACTTGCATTCAGTGCACTATATTACATTCAGTTTTCTGTCCTGCAGTTGGGACTGTAGTTCTTAAACTGAGGCTCTAAAAAAGAGAAATTACAGGACCAAATTTTAGCATTGCAAAAATAAACAGGGCATAATTAAGCAGAAAGCATCTCCCCGTCAGTTCTGCAGCATTTGTTTCTGATGCAGTTTGTGCAGGAGCTGCTGAGGACAGGATTGAGGTGACGCAGGGAGAGCTATAGGCAGCACTGCCTTGGTGCTCTGCTCCTTGAAGACTGGCAGAAATGAAGAAAATGCGCTTGAGGAAAGGTGTAAAAGTCTACACAGGAATATAAGAATGTGCAGAAATGCACAAATATTCACAGTGACTTTCCCAGTGTGGAATTTTTTCCCCATGACGTATTTTTTCCCTTCTACCTTTGAAGCATAAACTAGCAAAAAAAAAATCACTGCTGGATCGGCAAAACTAACTATCCTGCGGTTTTGGGGGAGGTGACTCTTCCTTTCCCTCGCGAGCATCCCCGCCAGCTGCTGGTGCCCTCCCTGTGGTATACCTAACCTGTCCCTGTGTCCCCAGCGCCCGCTGTCCCCACCATCAAGGCCGAGGACTGCACGGTGTGTTGGGACACGGCCACCATCCGCTGGAACGCCGGCTCATCCTCAGTGGAGTCTTTCACCCTGGAGTACTGCCGACAGCACTCGCCAGAAGGAGAGGGCCTCAGGTCAGTGCTGCGGGCACAGGCGCCCCTGGGTCGCGTCAGGTGGCCGCTAACGAGCGTCCCCGGGACTCTCTGTTGGTTATGCAAGAGATTATTCTGCCTTCAACCGCGCAAGGAAGAAATCTGCTTCTGCGTGTTGAGGAACTTACGGCACGGACACTAATCTATGAGATTAGTGAGATGAGCTCCACAGGAGGGAGCGGGATGGAGGGCCCTGGGCCAGATTGCTCCCTGCTTTGAGGTGAACAAGACAGAAGCCAGCTTGGGGGATAGGGAGGGTGATACGGGTGTCCTGGTAATGTTGGTGACCCATATGGATGTGTGGGTGGATCTGTCCCAAGGATATCTGAGCCCCATGCTGCCTGGCTCTGCAGGCATGCCAGAGGGGTCAAAGAGCAACCCAAAGAGCAGCTTTGACACTGGGGATGGGGTCTGCTTATGCCAGACCCCCTCTGGTTTCTTCTACACTGTCTGTGCTGCACAGAGGAGAGGGTGGGGAGGGAGGTAGGCACCACTGAGCCATGAGACCGTGCACTGTATTGAAATGCATAGGAAATTAAGTGGTGCTCTACTTGTCCTTGGGGGTTGGGTTGGTTTGTTTGTTTTTTAAAAACAGTGACAACAATGTTCCAGGAAAATACAGTTACAGAGGTCTGAGAGGCTTTGGGAAGTAGGAAGTGACTTGCCATACAGAACCCTGTGGAAGACCCTCAGCCCAGCTGAGTTTGTATGTCTTCACCTCCTGGGTGGCCTGATTAGGGTCTTCACCCAGGGGTCAGTTCACAAGGACTCACATGGAGATGTAGCAGAGAGGGAACAGCTCCACCCCTTGCAGTCAAAACTAGTTAGGTGAAGTAAAGGGTTCACAGGTTTCTAGTAGACAAGTACGACAGTGAAATTGTGTGCCCCTTGCTCCTTAAAAGAGTAGGCTAAAAATTGAAATAAAAAACTTCTGAGGGGTTGGGAGATGTGTTTTTTCCAAGCAGTACCAGTGTGCTGCGTTAATGCAATCAAGGAGAGGTCTCCCCCAGCTCTCCTGCCTCTCAGAGTGCAGGCATGACCTGTTCTGTTTCATACATATTTCATGAGGCCACCGGGTGCCTGTCAACCTGCCAAAGTCACTGTTGGTCAGTGAAAATATAGCTGCTCCCAAAACCTGTGCTGTGTGTTTACCTTCAAGTTTCTTTGCTGTTAATTGGAATTGCCTCTTTTTCTCAAAAATGAACCAGAAACTGTGCTGGTTGCTGTAATCTGTATGTGAGGTGTCGATAACACCAAGCAGTTTGCTTGTGTGGCGATAACTGTGGCAAAAAGCCGCCAGAACTGACCCATTCCCTTTCTCAAGTGAGCTTGTGTAAAATCTAACATGTTTATAATTATACTGAGTCACATTTGACTTTTTGGCCTCCGTGTGGGAAGAAGCTGGCCTTGTGCTCTGACAACTGTGAAAAATTTCCACAGGACAAAATCATGAATTTTCTCAGAATTGCTGTACTTTAAATTTCTATATTTGTAGAAGGGCTCTGACCTCTTTTTACAGTGTCAAAGGCCATCTTTTACCACTTATTTTCTCTTAAAGCAATGCCCCTCTTTCCTTTTTCAAAAACAGCCCCTCAAGATTGACCTTGACAGCTTCTATAATGGCACATGATGTTTTGGTGATGGAGAATTTTTTTTTAAGATTTCTATTTAATTTTTTGCATCAAGCCAGGGAAAAGGATCCCATGGGTAGTCAGAACATACTGCCTGTATTGCTCCCATCAAAGGGCCCCAAGGTACTAGTTAGGACTAGAAATCAATTCTTTATGTAGCTGATATAGTGAGAAGCTGCCTTCTTGAAGTACCTTAGGGAGTTTAGAGTTCCTGTGTTGAGAACATACATCAGATGGAATAAAATTTGTCTGGAACATTTGGGCTTGGAAATACTGTAGTTTCTTCTGGTTGCTCTCCTTGAAAGCTTGGAGTTTATTCTTCATAGGTTTCCTGAGCAACATTTGTCTTGGGGATCAGGCAAATGAGGAGCCCCTGGACAGACATGTCTCTCACGCTTGCAGTGGCCCCATAGTTAAGCAGTCCCTGGGTGGGAGTTCAAACACATTTCTCAGCAACTGTGGAAAGTTCATACAACCACTGTTGGGGGCACAGTGGGAAACCACAGGTCAGGGAAGGACATCCAAAGGAAGTTCTGGAGAAAGCAGTATGGTACCATCCCACAAGGCTGCTTTTGCACATGTCATTCTAGGAGCTCATCCAAAGCAAGGGATACTGCCAAGGAAGCAGGCAGTAAGAAATGGTCCCATCAAACAGCCGGAGATGTGTGTGAAGTCCCTGGTCTGTGCTGGCTCCCTGTAGCCTTTGGCATGTCACAGAATCACAGGATGATTGAGGTTGGAATGGTCCTCTGAAGGTCATCTGGTACGACCCTCTGCTCAAGTAGTGCCACCTAGAGCCAGTTTCCCAAGTGGCTTTTGAATACTGCCAAGGAGGTCCTTGAAACAGTCCTGAGGCAGTCCCAGATCCCCAGGGAGAGAATTTGAAGAATGTCTGGAAATAAATCCTTGTAAAAAGTTTCCTTCTGAATATCATAAAAAACCCCAACATATTTCCCCCTTTGGGTTCTCTCTCCTTGCCAGCTTGCCACCTGAGGGACATGGTTTGGCAGAAAACCTTAAATCTTCTGCAACAGAGTCCCTAGCCTACTGCTGTGGTTTTAAAGCTCCTTACTGGGTTGATTCTGTTTCCAGAATCTTTATGAGGCTTTGAAATATTTCTTTCAGTTTCCAGAGTTCTGCTATTTTCTCACCGTTCAGCCTCTTTGTTGAGAAGTCAATGGATCTGTGTGTGGGAGATGGAAAACTGCAAGAAATGTAGTCCAGGGATTAGCTGTGTGGGCTGTTCAGATGGAAACCATGTATCACATCATGAGAAATCTGTAAGACTCAGGGAGGCAGATAGTACAGCATGCAGTGAGTTCGTAAAAGTGGAAGTGGCTGTCATCCACTCTGCCAATGCAAGATGGGCACTCCTAGCCACTGAAGTTTTCCATTGACCCATAGGGCAGGTCTACTGCTGGAAAAAGGGGAACAAGCCTCCCTTCTGGTGCATTGCCTGCATCACTGTCCTGCCAGCTCGGGAGACAAGATATGGAAAATAGGGAATCTTTTTCCCCTCTGGCTGTGCTAAGCTTTGTATCTGAGATAGCAATGAGGACCATTGCAGGTAGTACTTTGGTGGTCTAACCCCAAGACAACCAGAGCTGGGACAGCGGAGAGGAAAGGAAGCATGCGGCACAGCTGGGAGCAAACTCAGACCTATTTGTTCTTTATTTTCAGCTTTAAGACCTTTTTTCCACCTGTGGTACAACCCTTCCTTGTGCTTCTACACATATCTTGAGAATACTTTCATCCTTAACTCCACATCAGTGGTAGCAGTGCAGGTCTGGAGGTGCTGTTTCAGTGGGATCTTGGGGGTGGAGATGACAATTATAGCACAGAGGGCGTTCTGAATCACACTAGGCATATCATTTGCTGGGTTCATGCCATATTAAAAATTATCTTCTAGACATTTCCTTGAAATAAATGAGGAAGCTGATGAGAGAAACATGCATCAAAATACAGCATCAGATTTCCCTAAACCCAGGAAAATTACATTAACAGACAACTGTCACTATAATATTCCTTGGCAATTTAAAGGTGAGGAAACAAGTAACTCCTTTCTGCTCTGCTTTGAATATAATGTACCTGAAATATGGAGGCTGGATTTTGAGACTTTAAAAGAGTCATCTTACAAAGAGAGTCATTAAGAGGAGATACTTAAAATATTAAACTTCAAATATTTCTTTAGTTTCTATCAACTGAATTTTATATCATGATACCAAGACATTGTGGGGACAGTGCAAATATGTTAATGTTTAGACTAAAGGCTGGGATACCTTATGGTTTGATAATAATATTATTACATTTCCAGTCATCTATAAAATGGGCAGATGTATTTAAAGGAGAAAGTAGCTGATATAAAAATTGTTGCAGGTGGATTTCTCTTTCTTTCATGACCAAAATTACACAATTCAATACTTTAGGTGAGCTTGAGGAAGATCTAGCTACAATGGAGCTTAAAGGAACTTGGAAACGAACTCTCTCATGCATAACCTGTATGCTGTAGTAATCATACCTTCTCCTCATCCTTGTTTTTTTATCACTGATTGCAGGGTCAGCCTGAAGCATGACAAAAAACAATAATTGCTGGGGAGCCCTCTGTATCCTCTAAACAGAAAAAAAGGCGATAGAAGGATCTATTTCTTCTTTGTACAAAGCCCCTTGTGAGCTTGGAGCTGGCTCAGAGTGTTACAAATGAAATTCCTCCATGTTGGCATATTTTGTTTTATTAGTTGGCAGCAGCCAGTTTTTTTAAGCCTTAATCATAGCTAAAATTGATGGGCTCTTATTCTTAGGCAGCTTAAAGCTGGCTAAAATAGATTACCAAGCAGAGAATGCTATTAGAAAATCTGATCACTGTTTACTGACCAGATCTGCTTAAATTCCAGAGTTTTCTGTCTCACTATTACAACTGAAAAGAGGCATGCTATTGCTCTCAGATTTAAACATGCAACCAAATTCTTGATTTGGAGAATTACAAATTTGAAAGAGACCCAAGTCTGAACTTTGGTTGCTGACCCTATTGTGCAATTGGCTGGACCCAAACTCTTTTCTGAATACACAGGCTCTAGGATCCCGACTCCAGAATATGAATACCTCAGGTCTACTCATTACACCAGAATGTACCTGTCTACTTGGATTTAGGAACAATTTTGTGTTTTGTTAAATAGCACATAGTGAAAAAGAAGATCTCATAATTTATTTGGAAGGATGCTGATTTACATGGCATTTTCCAGAAGACAGAAGAAAAAGTTACATAGAAGGCATCATTGTGCTTATGACACATTGATCTACACATTGCCACAAACAGCTTCCAATGAATAGCTTAGCATTTCCTCCCTTCATTTCACTTGCAACTATTGGCTCAAAACTTCTTTCTAGTGGTCTTTGCTGTAGATTCACACCAAAAAATGTCAAGATGGTGCTTGTCTAGGAAGCATGGTCAAATTTCTTCAAAGCTTAAGTGCCCACTTCTTTTCCCATGCTTCTGCTTCCATCCGTGTTTTCCTTTCTCTTACTTCTCTTGTATTTGTCTCCTTGCCCAGTTGCCGTCTTGTATTTTTCTCCTACTCATCCTTCCTTTTTTAAAGGCTTAAATGAGCCTTTTTCCTCTTTCAAGTGTAAAGATCTCAGGTTCTCACCAGGCAACTCATCAAGTGGCACCTCTTCCCTGAACCTTTCATAAGAACTGACCAGCCGGCCGAATTCCCGGTGCCTTGCTGAAGCGCTCTCGTTGCTGGGGCTTTGGTTAGTCACAAGGCTGAAGCAAACTGCGATTGCTACCATGTTTGGGCAACCCATTTCTATTTACTGCATCAGTTCCAGCATTAATATAACACATTCTCCAAAGGTGGCATGGCTCCAAACTCTCTGAAATTCTTTCAAATTGAAAAAAAAAGATCACAGGAGCACCCAGTGTTTTTTCTCACTTGATGACAGCTGTCAGTACAAAATACCTGTTACAAACTGACAAGGATGGTACACCAGTCTTTCCCCAGGATGCCATTCTCCTAGATGCAGAGCTTTACGTGGTGTTTGCAGGAATGTGGTGTGTGCAGGGCTGTGGGATTTTACCTTTATGTGGTAAATGCAGCAGAGACAAGCATGTGAAAAATCCTTACGGATAAACACGGATTATTCTTCAGATTATACTGCTCTCTGGTGGGACATATACGGAAAAACAGTCACTACAAATGAATAGCAATGTTCTGATCTGACTGCTGATTTGCCTGCCTTACCTCCTCTGAGCTCACAGTAATTAGTGCTGTTTAATCTAGCTCCCCATAGAGACGCTACCTAGGCTCTACTCTCAAACCTGAGGTGGAAGGGAAGGTACCATGCATGCTCTCCAAAGGCATGTCTCCTGTTGATGGCTCTTGCATTCAGCCCTTCCTCACACTGCCCGGATTATTGCCCCTCAGTGCAGAGGACAGGGGGGTTATCTCAAAAGACCTACATTACACTTGAAAATTTAACTTACCTTGAAGATTCCTGTAAGCATGCCTGTAAGGAAATGATCTAATTTACACGGATAAACAGTCTTTACCAGCAGGCATACAATGCGGTGGATAAACACTGTCTAGCTTTGCCGTTATCATACGAGGCAAAAATGAGGAAAATCAGGATTCAGTGTATGAGAATTTGTTAAGTCAATCTTTCATACTCCTGACAATAGAGAAAATAAAATTGGCATCTTTCTAGCCATCCAAAGTACTTTCACTGGCACTTCAAAGTGCCTGTGAAGCAGATTGAGTGGGTGCTGACTCTCGCTTTCCTGCAGTGTGTCAAGACATCAGCAGTGGAGGATGTGAGGGCTGGAGCTTTTGAGGCACCACAAAGGGGAGGCTTAGTCAAAGCACTGAGGGTACTGTGCAAAGGCAGTTCCCCTGCTGCTGCCTCTCGCAAAACCAGCCTGTTAGAGTGCACAGCACTGTGAGGGAGACAGAGCCAAGACTTTATTGAAGAACAATTTGTGAGCAAGGAGTTCATAATAAGCCGTGCACTGTTTCTGTGCGGTCTCAGATAAGGGTATGCATTCCTTTGGATCAGTACAAACACACCAAGCACTTTCACTGTCAGGCAACTGAATTCATTAGAAGGAGGTGGTTTTTTTTTCCTTCAGAAGCTTGTTCATTTTGTAATGCAGTCTTTTATAGGAGGCGGATGAGAATTTGATTCTGTGCTGCTTGCATTTTATGTGATGACTTATGCTGCAAAATGAACATGCAGTGAGCATTATACCAAATGACTGCACTGAGTAAGAAGGTGGTACCGGAGCAAAGGCTTGAAAATTTGTCAGACAAAGTAAGGATGATCCCTCACCAAAATGCCAAAGGTCCTATATAACCCAGTTGTTTGTGGAAATAGTGTTTGTCTTTCCTATTTGGAGTTTCTCAGTGGTGCCTGTTGTTTCAGTAGTCAACAATACTGTTAGGTGGCTTAGCTGTTTGCATAAATTATTCTTTCCTGGTTTGGATATCTGTATATATTTTCATGTATGAAAATCTTCAAAATTTGCAGATCTTTTGCTGGTATAAAGAGACCTGAATTGAAAGTATCCCTGGAGCCCAATGTGAACTATTTCTTCTACTTGAGGGCAGTCAACCTATCTGGGACAAGTGAACAAAGTGAAGCAGCTCTCATCTCAACTAAAGGTAGATCACCATATTCTGATGTCAAAACAATGGGATGGAGGGGCAGAGCAGCCAAAGATGGCATTTTCCTACAGGGAACATAACTGAACTTTATAATATGGGAGTAAGCAAGTTATTGAGATGAAAGGGATTGTATTTTGTCTGCCTAAAATTAGCACAATCAGAGACTACTTCTCTTGAAGTTGGTAGATTTATGTCAATGTAAAACTGTTGTGACCTCAGAAACAAAACCATTTAATTCTGTCAGAAATATGAAATTATTAATTATTCACCTCAGTTTTCTTGACTATGGCAGACTATATTCTGATAAAAGATGTCTTGATCTTTAAAAAACCCTGCAATTAAGACCTCATGGACTTGAGGTTTCAGGGATGAGGGAGCATGCAGAGCAGCTTTAAAATGTCATGGATGATTTGAACTTTAAGGTCTCCAGTGTTAAATCATGTATGGTTCTTCCAATCTACCTTCAAAATTCAAATCTGCTTTTTTGAAAAAACAATTGCTTGAAAATTATTCAACCTTCTTCAATACCGAAGACTTCTTTGTCACCTGGCCACATTTCTGAATAGACTGCTGTCCCAGTCAGGCACAGCTTGGGAAAGTCCTTGCGTTTGCACCCAATATTCTGCTGCTTCTATCTACCAGCAGACACAGCTCTGTCCATCTCAGAGAGCAGTAATTGGTGCTTAACTTTTTATGATTCAGCTCGTGTTAACATTGCCAGCCTCTCAGAACTGGTGTTTCTTTGTCGTGAATTGTACTAGGAACTCGATTTCGCCTGCTGAGCGACACAGCCCATCCCGCTTTGCAAATCTCCTCCAATGCAACAGTGATCCGCCTTCCAGAGAAAGCCAAATTCACTGGGTGAGTACCAGAATGAAGAGTGTGATCACGCCGAGGGTTCAGCATAGGTGCCTCACTCTTATTTTTGCCTATTGGTAGCTTTCACGTGGCACTGACAAGTTTTGTAGAACTGAATCATTTCAGCCATGTAGTCCCTGGACGTTGTGTGATTGACCCCCCCCTTTCAATCACTGCAATATCTCAATAAAGCCAGTAGCAGCATTGGTATAGGTTCTGGGAAGAGTTCGGTGTTGCACTGAGGAACCTCCAGAAAGTCATAGGCAGCGGTGCATACTGGGACCACTGGCTTTGCCTTGGTGGTCACCGCTTACCCCTTCAGAGCACTTCAGTCTCAAAGCAACTTATTGCTGCCCTGAGAAGGACGGATTTGTGACCTAACTTTTGAAAATATTCTGGGTAGAGTTAATCCATGCTTTTACTTTGCTCCTCTACTGAGGGCATTATTGGTAACATTTTCTGAAGCATCTGTGGCTTTGGAGAACTTGGAAGTGCACCTGGGATATGTTAGAATGGTTGTACCAGGCTAGCTCCAGCCATTGCAAACATTATTTTTGTTTTGACATACTGTTGTTAGTTCCATCACAAGCACAGGTCCAGTTGTATAAGTTGTGCCATACTGATAGGACTTATTAAAAGGTAATGAGGTATTACTGGTTTATTTACCTCTTTTTACTGTTAGAGCTGAATATGTGTGAGATGTCTGTCACTGTGCCTACTTCAAATGGCCATGCTTTCTAGTTTGAAAAATCCTGCTAAATTACTATATTTGAGGTCTTGTTTACCTCCAACATCACCTTTCCCACCTTTTTTTAGCTTCGTAGAATTTGCAGTAAAGTTGCATGGTTTTCAGTGCTCACAATGAGACCGTTGCAGTGCAAAGATGAAATTTCTCTCAGTGACAGCACTCAAATCTTCAATAAAACCCCTGCAGTTAGAAGAATAGAGTGCAATTCACGAATAATTTTCGATGCAGCTGCATGACATGACTATAAGAAATATCACAATGTACTTGGTCTACCACCATAATCACGTTACTGTACACCTCTTCCACAAACAGGATTGCTTCGGTCCTGGGTGAACTGCTGCCTGCTCAAGGGCATCATTACTGGGAAACCGTTGTCTCTGCCTGCAGAAGCTACAGGATTGGGATTTGCTATGAGGCAACATCACGGAGCAGCGTCCTGGGGCTGAGTGATACCTCCTGGTGCATGAGGTGCTGTCCTACACAAACCAGGTAAAGCTGGGTCAGTCTTAGCTGCTTGGGGTGGTACTTGTCCTTCAGGTAGATAAAGCTGACCAGCTTCAAGAATCACAATAGCAGAAAGGATCTTTTTTGCAGAAAGCATTTGTTTTCTGCAAATTTGAGTAATAAGAAAAGGACAACTGCAAAGGAACTTTAAACCTCCTCTTAATTAAAAAATATTATAAAGCACCTTAAAAAATAACATTAGTCTCAAATAGACCAATTGAATAAAACCAGTGAATAAAAGTTAAAAATCTCATTTGCCACTGCTTTGTCATTCCAGGCTCATTTCCTGAACTGCTTTACGAAATCCCAGGAAGTGTATTTATTCCCATAAATGTGGTCTTTTTAGAACCTACAACCACCTGCAGGAGATGTCAAGCCTCCATAGGGAATGCCTTCTCCTACCTTGTCTTCCACAGTGACAGGCCCCCATCTGCTACTGTGGCAGGGCTGCTGGACCCTGGGGTAGTCTTCAGTGGTCCAGTGTCAGGCTGCTTGGAGGTTTGCAAGGCCTGAACCCTGTTAGTGGTGTAAAGGTGCTCTTGATCTAAAGAAGTGTGCTTTTCTAGTGTGAAATCATATAGATATATAAACATAGCTACCTAAATGAAATGCCTGAGAGGCAAAGGGTTTTGCCAAAGCAGAGCTCATGCTTAAATCCCCACGAAGACATGTAATAAGAAAGATATAGATGAGTAAAATCAGGACTGCTTTTATCCTGAGAGTCCAAAGATGCCAAGTGAAAGGGCTCATCAGCATGCCAGGCAGGGCTTTGAAGCAATGCCACGTTTGCTTTGCTTACGTGCTGAGCGAAATGCTGTTGCCACGTGATACGCTGCGGTATGCAGCCACCTAGGTTAATAGGTGGGAATTAAGCAGCACATTATTTCTGGAAAATTGCCATGAGGAGGGTTGCTGTATCCTGGTTTCCCTTTTCCTGTAGCCTTCTTTACAGATTTCTTCACACCGGTGTGATGAGCGATGTCCGTGTGACAGAACACCCGGCCAGGATCGGCATCCTATTGGATTACAGCGGTGGCAGACTGTTGTTCTTCAATGCAGAGAAAGGACTGGTGCTGTTCGCCATCAGGCACAAATTCACGGATGCTGCTCACCCAGCCTTCGCCCTGGAGAAGGCTGGAGCGCTTACCCTGCGCACGGGCATGGAGCTGCCGGAGTTTGTGAAGCACAGCTAATCCCTTGCTTCACACTCTCAGGAAAACCAACAATCAGAGTGTCAGGGGATAGGGAGGGGAAGGGGGATAACACGGAGGGGTGCCTAGTCTTCGGTGATGAAGACCACAGCTCTCCCCCACGTCATCAGTAACTGTAGTTAGTGCTCAGCCACGAAATCACCCTGAGCCTGGAGAGAAAATCGACGCCTTCAGATACAGTGTGCACCTAGAGATATACACAGCGGTACTTTTGAGGGGGAAAAACGTTTTGTTAGATATGAATATTAAGAGGGGGGAAAATGTACTTTCCCTGTGAAAATAATGACAGTGCTAGCTGTCTTTTTAAAGTTGATGATGAGCCTGTGTATAAAATAAATGCATCTCTCACTGCAATACATGAAAGCCATCATTTCATCATTTGCCAGGACAGTTGGAGCCTGAATCCAAGCTGATATGTTTGAAAACTGTGCAAATGTTTGAACAACTGAACCATTGAGCAGGTTAATATATCTTGTGTTATTGTTTGCCAACTCTTTTCTTTAAATGCATAAATTAAGAACACCTGGAAACTTAGAAATCTGCACGTTCCCAAAATGAGACAGACCCAAACTAGGCCTCGTACCAGCCATGTAAAGTTTGAGTATGCAACACCTGCCTACCCTGCTCACAGCAGACTAACAAACAGTTACCTGACTGGGACAGCAAATATCTGTACCTCTAGATAAATACTCATGAAACACATGTATGAGGAAACTTGGGAATAGTGTTAAGTCTTCCCTATGTTTTTCATTCTCAATTAGTTGGCTAGGTGGTTTCAAGGGTGAGGGGAGCGTTCCCACCTGGGACCTTAGGGAAGTGTCCAATTGCTAGCAACCTTCTCGTGGATCACCCCCTTTTCCATCACGGCTTTTTACCTTTGCACTTACTGATTTGCACTCCAAATTACAGGCCTGTGGACATTTTCCTGCATCTGCCCTGCTCCCTCCTGTTATCTACTCTAGCACCAGCGCCACACCAGCAAGGTGCAGTGTTTCAGGCCCAGACAAAAGAATGGCTGGTACAAGCAGAGCAGTAGGACGCTCATTTTCCCCCTTGGCTTTTTTCAAACCATTTTTCCAATCAGTTCACACATTCAGTGGTACGGCTATCTTCTTGCCTGCCCCAAGGGCTGAACGCATGAGTGCTAGTGGTGCCGAACTCCAGTGAATGCCCGGGGAAAATTAATCTTAAGGCAGTCGGGCAATGCTTTTCATGCTGTGCCTGCTCTGGAGATTTCTGCCATCAGGGAATACACTGCCAGACTCATTTCTGAGCTCAGCTGAAGAGCTGTACTCCCCAAAGTAAAGCAGATTTCAGGAGTCTAACAGTTAGAGAGGCCTTGCTTCTGAAGAGAGGACTTAAATGAGCTACAGGAAAGCTTCTGCTTTTTATGCTCAGAGGAGGTGCCTCCTGCTGCTGTTTTATTTATGATTTAACACCACCAAGGCACGTGCTTGCTGCTTTAGCCTGCTGTCCCAGAGGAGCCACACTCCACACTGTTACAGCAGGCTTGGATGTGGTGGTTGAGGCAAGATAAACAGGATCCTGTGACCATTTATTTTAAGCCAGAGCTCTTTTTGGCATTTCTATTAAAGAATGCCAGTTGCCAGTCCCTGCCTGGAGTGAAGGGAATGAAAAAGCAAGGTAGTGCCCTGTTGGCTCAAGAGAGTGTTTTGTGGAGGTGTGCAGGACGGTGAGAAAAAGGCCCAGCATTAACTGGGAAAGAAAGAGAAAGGGTATCGAGAGTAGCATTACCATGAAAGCTGAGGAGGAGGAGGCAGAAGGCAGGCTGGACATTTACACAGAGCAGATGGTGATAAGCTTAGAGGCAGGTCAGTGGTGTTGGCAGGGTGTGTTCCTCCTGCAGCCAGTGAGCTTGCCAGGGGTTTGGCTGTCTCCAGAGCTTAATGTGGTGCTTTGAACTAAACCTGAAAAATCCCAGCTATGGGGCAATTTTACCTGCATTCTCCTCGTCCTGGTCACTGCTATCCCAAGTGTGGGATTGCTTCATGGACACCAGTGTGAGGTACTGCCAAGGTGACAGCCAGGGAGAAGAAGAGCAAACAGCCATGAAATTATTTGGGTGGCTTTTTCAATGAAGCCAAGAAACCATTGCCTTGTCAAAGGTGACTGTGTATTAGTAAACAGAGTTTTTAACATGAAAAGAGAAGTCCTCATCTACTGCCTCTCATTATTACTCAGGCCACATTTGAGCTTGGCAAAATGTTTTTATTGGAGGCACCTCATTTTTAGAAATAATTGGTTCAATTTGAAAAACTGCCTGACTCTCCTTTCTTGCTAATTTTTGTGTAAGGTTCAGCTTTTAGGTTGGCCAGTATCAAAAAGTGTGTTTACCATTTATATGAAAGTGGGATAAATTATTTTAAATCTAAAATGCCTCAAAACTCAAAAAACCTAAACAGTACTGATCTGAATGTTTAAATCTGGTCTGCATTAAGGTATGCCAGATGAAGAAATGCCTAAAGAGAATATCTTGTTCAGAGGGATGGAACAAAGTGCTCACCAAACAAAAAACATTATACAAGAATTAAGATTCAGTACGGGGAGAAGATCCATTGTAGTGAGGAAAGGAGATCCTGAAAGCTGCAATTAAGCTGCTAGGACTTATAATATATGATGAAAACTCTCCTGCCCTTGGAAAGCCTAGAGCTACATCTGCTATGATCTTTTACTTGCCTGCTGGGCATGAAGTGGCACCAAGTTCAGAATTCACTTTCCAGAAGGTAACTGTCCATAGGCGCTTGAATGAACAGTGCAGCCCATATGACTTTTCATTTAGACGAATTGAGATTTTGAGGCTTGTTGCATCAATTTTTTGCTGGCCATTGCATTTTGTAACTGTATTAGAGAAGAGAAAGACAAAAACCTCCCAGTCACTGTATTTTTCTTGCACTTGATGAGTTTAGCATTTAGAAATACTTTAAAAATAGAGTGACTTATTTTTCAGCAAAATATATTAGTTAGTTTGGCTGAAAGTAACTAAGACTGTGAAAATGCTGACAGGCTTGTGTGGTATGTGTACACATCTCCACATCTGATCATCATTCCATGCTTAGAATTACATAGAAATAATTTTCAGAGTTACAGAAAGAACTGTAAAGGAGTTCACCAGTAATTGGGGATTTATTTTCATCTTGGAAGTACAAAAGCTGATGCCTAACACTGTTAATATTGTTAATAAATATTTGGACTGCTCTGAAATACATTGCATTAAAAGGAACGATTTCTTTTCACTTCAGCAAGTTTTAGATTAGCCTCGTAAACCCTTGTGCACTGAGATGAGAATACAGGCCTGACTGTAAGAAAAGAAACATTAATTTCTACTGTTAAAATAGTGCTGAACAGGAATATTGCTAGTATCAGTAGTATTGATCCTTAAACTTTGCTTTGGTCTTTCTGTTCTAGAGAGTTTAATGCTTCCATGCGACATCAGGCGGGGGAACTCAGCAACGCGTCTGCAAACCCTACTGCATGCACACAGCATGACTTTGCTCTTGCCCTAGCTCTCTTTGAAAAGGGAAATGTCACTGAAATTTAACTGTTTGTGCTGAAAATTGTCTAATGACACTTTATTTTAGAAATGGGTACATTAAGAGCCTCCCCCTCCTCACTATTATAACTTAATTACATGTTATCACTAAGCCTGTTGTAAGACATAAACCCAGCATGGCACCGTACCAGTGGACTGTTGGTAAGTCCACAGTACTGTGACATACATCTGAAATATGATTTCTATTAGCATGGCAGGGTTTTGAATGTGTATGTAAAGATGGATTTAAAAATAATACGAACTTACGTTATTTTTGAATCATCCTCATTTCAGGATAATAAATAGGACCTTGGTCATGTTGAGGTTTAAATTGGGTTAGAAAAATCACATTCTGTGGTGGAATGATCACTGTCATTTTTCTGATGGATTTACTGGCTACCAGGAATCTCAGTATGCTCAGATAGTCACACAACCAGCAAGGAAGTGAGAGCATCTCTTCCAGTTCCAGCCATGTGCTGTGAAAGGGAAATTGAACTAGAAAAGTACATTCATTTTTCCTGTTGAGTTTGTCCGATTTTCTACCATAGTGTAAAGTAGTGTTTGCTGACCAGAGACCACACCACAGTACAGTTCTAACAGGACCACAACCTGGAAGGAAATGGAGCAGATGTCTACCCCAGACCCACAATGATTTTATCAACGGTTAGAAAACACACCAATTCAAGTGCACTTTTTTTCACTCTGGAAAATATCAGTGCAGAAATGACACCTTCCTTTTCAGGACTTGTGTTACACAAACACTCTATTTCTGAACCGTACTTTTCTCAGCCCTGAAGAAATGGTGCTGCAAGAAGAGATGGAAGACACCCACAGCTCGTCATACACCATTAATGCAATGGTCAGCTACATTTCAACCTACCAGACTGTGTACCACACTACTTGAGGCGTGAAGAAGGGAGAGCCGAACACCAGCCACAACAGATACAGGAGAGAACTGGCTTCTGCTGAGCTGGCAAGAAGCCAGAGTGGCTTCTAATGGTGGGACTAGCAAAAGCAGACCTTCATCTGAGCATCCCTTTATGTAGCCCAGCCTTCTGAGGTTGTAAAAGTCTATCTCACATCGCTTCATGAGCCTGGATCAGAAGGTGCGGTGCATGTGTAGTTCCACAACTCCTACTTTCACATCCTCCATGAAGAAAACTACCTTTTGAAGTAAAATTAAGAGAGATTATTTTGTCTAATGCTGTGATTGTGTCTTAGATATGTGTCTGTCTACTTCCTACTGTCTCTTTAAAAAGAAGAAGATTACTGAAAAATTATACTTGTAGAAGGAGGCACAGCCTTCAGAAAAAAAGTTACAAACACAAATAACCCCTGAATACTTTGTAACAAGGGAGGGAGATTTACCTGCTACTCCAACATGTCCATTGTTGCTGGTGTCTCACAGTGGCTACCAGTGTTATTCTCTATACCCGTGAAGGGGTTTCTTTTTTTTGTCTGAAAGACATATTAATAAAAATCTATGTGCAACTAGCAGTGCAAATAACTATTAAATGACTGCTAGCACTGAGGAAGTAGTCTACATCTGTATTTAATGTACCAAGTAAGGGCTTTCCTTCCAAAGCAAAGAATGTGTTGTTGAGATGGGTAAAGAGATTCCTGTGGTTTGGTCACAGCAGAATTGCACAGGAACACAGACTAATAGCCTGCCTAGGTACAGAAAGGTCATTGTTTTCTAAAGTATAAAAGCAGATTTTGGAAGTTAAACCAGGGTGTTTCTTGGTGGTTAAAAAAAAAAAAGCCCGTTGTCTGAGTCCAAGTTAAAAAT
>VXAK01014173.1:3171-59899 GCA_013399435.1 Arenaria interpres | reverse complement strand
GCTGGTGAGACCGGACCGAGCAGAGCCCTCCCTGTCCCCCCACCCCAGTTTTTAAAAAAAAAAAAAGGCTGAGATAATGTTAAGACGTTACTTGATCTCGGCATTATTTCCCCCTCCTCTGTATTTTGGAGGTAGACTCCCAAATCCTGCAGACGAACATGGGCTCGTTACGCAGGGGGTAACGAGCAAGACCTTCTGCCAGCGCTTTGGGTCTCGAGACCTGCAAACCTGTGACTGTCACCCACCGCTAGAGGAAGGGACCCCAAAGCCGGTGGCACAACCACCAGCGAAGGGGACCAGAAGGTTTTCAGAGCGCGGGATGGTACGAGCAGTCACCGGGGTGGTTTTACGCTCCATTCTATTCTGGGGACGCCGCAGAAGCCATGGCCGGAGCGAGCCGCCACCGCGAGAGCCGGGAAAAGGGACAGTCTGGCTACAAGCGAGATGCTACTTGGACCCTGAGCTTTCCCCGGATGATTCAGCCCCGCTGGTGGAGGTGGCAGCGCGGGCAGCGTCTACGCCAGGCCCATCCCCACCTCAACGCTCCGGTTGCATCCACCTCCCTGCTCCGGCTCCCCAGGGACCTGACTCATCCCGACAGGAGCGAGCAGAGACGTCAAAGCCAGCAGGAGAGGCAGCAGCCCCTTCCAGAGATGCAAAAAACACCGAGGGGAAGGCACCGGAGCCGGGTCTGGACCTTCTGGACCCTCCCCATCAGAGCCACTAAAACCTGGGAAGCTCCAGCATCACCCATCCCATGGGAAGCAGCACCTCTGGTCCCTCCCGAGCCCCGGCCGCCCAGGGCTGAGCACCCCCCCAGGCTCTGTGCCCACAGGACCCCTCTAAAGCCAACCTCCACGTTGACACCAGCCGTGGGTGCCTCTTCAAAAGCAGCTTTCCCCCCAAAAAAAAACCCTGGGCAGGAGAAGGATCCAGCTTCCAGGATGGCTGCCCCATCCCTGGAGGGGTTCAAGGCCAGGTTGGAGGGGGCTTGGAGCAACCTGGGCTGGTGGGAGGTGTCCCTGCCCAGGGCAGGGGGGTTGGAACTCGATGATCTTTAAGGTCCCTTCCAACTCGAACCATGCTATGATTCTAAGTGCTTCCATGGAAGACCTCTGGTCCCACCAGAGCTCCAGAAAAACCCCCTCCCAAAGAGCAGGGCTGCTCCGCGGCGGCGTTTCTGGGCAGGAGCTCTCCCCGTACACGTGGGAAAACATACGGCCCACATCAAGGACCTTTTCCTTCTGGTGTTTCTCTTACCTACTGCTCCGATACTTTATCTCACTCAACTGACTCGGCTCCTTTAAGTTTCCTGCTTCCAAACTCCTCGCCAGCCATTTATCACCTTTCCCTTTGGAGTTTCCTTGCAGTTAAGAAGCACTGAAAAGAAATATACAACCTTATTGTTTGCTTGTTTTTCCAATACAGTGAATTTATTATATGTTGCAAAATCAGCATTCAGCTTTTTAGTGTACAAAAAAGACACTAGCTCTTAAGAAAAAAGATTAGGAAAGCTGAAGACTATGCTGCCTTTAAATTGTAACATTTTGGCAAAGTGAAAAGCTCTTTTGTAAACTCCAACTCCATGGCTCAATATAGTTTTTTATCCACAGTACAATATTACAAAGTAAAACACAGTATCAATAAGTTAAGATCATACTTAATCACCTAGAACTGGTTTCTATTAACCCAAAAAGCACAAATTTTGCCTAGCTTCATAATCTCTAAAAAGGAAAAAAAAAATAAAAAGGAAAAAAAAAAAATAAAAAGGCAGATTCGACTACAATTCTTTAACACAGTCCAAAAGAAAAGTGAAGCAGAAAGTTGTTGAATGCTAATTGGGTCTCACAGTTTGGATATTCATTAAATATTTTCAGTTTTTATATTCAAATTTTAGAAGTTCCAGAATATACATGTAAATGTACACAATACATCTTTGTATACAACTCTGTTTGCAAAAATATCTTATAGCAGATGTATAAAGATTGAGATCCATCTCTATCCCCCTCCCCCACCCCCCCCTTCCAAAGCAACGAGAAAAAAAAATATCCCAGTCAAAATATTAAGGATCAGAAGGAGAAGTGTTTCCATGGAAGAATTTACTCATCCTGGGTTTGTAGCTGCTGCCTCTTCTGCCAGCAGAGGTTCGGGCTCCTCACGCTGCAGTTGGAGATGATGAAGGTCCCACCAAACCCCGCAGAGATGATGACGAAGGTCGCACCGAACCCCGCGGCACCAGGAAATTCAGCCTTGCCATCGAGAACACCAAAACGTGCCACCACCGGGCTGGTGACAATGCTCAACAGGTCTGGCACCGACCGGGTTTTTGCGGCGACAGATCTCACGGCGGGTCCCGGAGAGCGCAGCGTCCCGGTTCCTCCGCGCAGCCCAAGTCTCCTTCCCGCATCCCTGGGGCTCGGGTGAAATCCAGCTGGGTGCAAATTCCCAGCCACGGGAGGTTTGTTGGAATCGCAGCCCACGGGAGGCTGGAGCTCGGACATCGCCACCACCTACTGCTTAAGACACTCCAGTGACAGACCCCACTGAGGAGGAGGACAAAGTTTTCTGGAGAAAAACTCCTCGCCTTCAACTCTGGTGTATTTTCCAGCTTTCCCTGAGGAGCAGGAGCACCGGGGGCCGGCAGCGTTACACGAATGGGTATGCCCACAAGAGAAACAGCTCCCTGACCTTCGGTTGTCTTTCTCTGGAGAGGAAGAGATGGGACCGAAGCGTTCCCCCAGCCCCGAGATGCTCATGGGGGCTTCCCTAGCGAGGCTCCCACCCTACGGACCTCCTCGGGCATGGCATCTCTTCCCCCACAATCGCCTTCACCGCTCCGCTTCCCAAGGTTTGGCTCTTGCAGACCAGGAGAAAGCCCGTGGCTGTCCAGTGGCAGTCCGTGGCCCACGGGTGGCACAGCTCGGCCACCTCCCGCCAGCCGCTGGCTTTTTGGTTTGAAGAACGGGGACGGCAAAGTCCTGGCGAGCGCCGGGCGTCTGCGGGCAACTCAGAACTCAGCAAGTGACAACGCAAAGCGGTGGCCCTGGCCGGACGACGCAGCAAAACCAATCTAGCCAGAATGGAATTATTAATAGTATTTTTTTTCTTATTTTTTTTTCTTTTTTTTTTAAATACAGCAGATGGACCCACTTTTTGGGGGGGGAAGGGCGGAAAAAAAATTAAATTACTCCTTGTGTAAGAACTGTTTCCCCTCCTTAACTCTGCCATTCCGCTCCTTCAAAGGGTGAAAGACTCTTCAGTGCAACCTCCAAGGGAAGGAGACGCCACAGGAAAGTAATCCTTTACTTTGAGATAAACGGAAGCGGGAAGAAGTCAAATCACACAGGCTGGCAGGATTAAAAGGGGAGAGAAAGAAATAGCGGAGTTAAAGGACACCTTTGTGCTTTTTGGCGTGTTTCTCACACCCTGGCCNATAAAATAACTTCTCTGGGTAACTATCCCATAAGCTTTAGTAATACTGTAGTTATAAGACAGGAAAGGTTCTCAAACACTTGGCCTAAAAGGAAAAGGGAGGCACAGTTTTAGAAAAAGATGCTCTTTTTTTTTTTTTTGTACAAAAATAGACCATAGTCTCATTAGCAATTAATAAAGTTGGCTGCCTTGGTATAAAATTATAAAAGTCAAAAGACAGACAGGTCTCAATCTTCCCAGCGTTGGGAGGGGAAGGGGAAGGGCAGGCAGCTGGAGAGGCCACTCCAAACCCTTTACGTCCCCTGCTTCCAAAAGCCCAAGCAGGTGGAAAAAAAAANAGAAAAAAAGCCAACCAAAAAAAAAGAAAACAAAATCAGGAAGAAAGACTGCACCGAGACGCTGGCGAGATAAAGCCCAAGAGTGGAAATGACCCGCCTGGGAAAACGCTACCTTACTTCTCTCACGCTCGGGCGCCCTGTTCTGAGAATGATTTTTCTGCTGCTGCTTCTTTGGAAAGNTGCTTCCAAAAGCCCAAGCAGGTGGAAAAAAAAAAGAAATTGGGTTTTTTTAGGTTTGTTTGGGTTTCTTTTGTGGTTTGGGATTTTTTTTTTGTGGGTTTTTTGTTGGTTTTTTTTTGTTTTTCCATAAGGGATCCACCTCCGCACTGCGCGAGGCCCTCAGTGCAGATCCCCGGGGCTGATCCTCATCCCCTCCTACTGACACAACCGCCTGGAGAGCGAGCACACACCGGAGATGACAAAAAGCAGGACCAAACCAAGGAGAGCTCTGGGTACGAGGTGTATTTAACGCGGTGCCATGGAGAGCAGACAGCTTGCATACGAACAGTCGCAGGTGCCAGAGAAGGAGGTAACCTAGCAGCATTCCAGTTCCTCACCATTTGAAGGACAATTTGTAACCCAGTGGACCCGGGCCAGGGGTAATTACACTTCATGCCAAACTTTTAATCCATGAAAAACTACTGATTCTTAACCTTTGGGAGCTTCGTTCACTTTAGGCAAGTTTTCCCTCAAGTGTCAAAACGCTGGCTTCAAATAAGCAGAATTTTTTTTTTTTCTTATTTTTTTTTCTCTCTTTTTTTTCGTTGGGTTTTTTTTTTTTTGTGGTTTTTTTGTGGTTTTTTTTCCTCATTTGTTACATCCCGACATTCAGAGAGGCTAAAACTCAAGAGGACCGTGCCGGGCGTTGGGCTCGCGACCCGGCTCAGGCGCAGACACGACAGATTCGGCATCGTTAAGAAATCCCCAAGTTCTTCAACCACGAGGAATTAATGCTCGTCTCTGAAAGGAATCTTAAGTTGTATAAAAGGGAACGTAACGTCCAGGTGACTTTTGTTTTTGTTTTTTTTTTTGTTTTGTTTTGCTTTTTTTTTTGCCCTACCCAGTCCGGATCAGCGCCAGCTAAAACTGCTGTTGGTCATACTCTGCTATCAGTTTTTTAATGTGAGCCAGTTTGTTGTGGAGGTATTCGCAGCGGTTCTTCTCTTGGCTGTAATTGGGGTTAGTCTGTAAAGAAACAAAAATGACAAATGCAGTGACGGAAGGCAATTCTTCAGAACTCAACGACACCTACGCTGAGCCCAGACAAGGTTATCAGACCTCAGAGTATAAATATACGACCAAAGAATGAAGCTTTTTCAGCCAGAGGAGTAGATGTCCCTTTAAAATGGACTTATTCTGGTCAAACGAGGCAAAGAATAAAATCCCTTTCCATCGATACCCAGCTGCAGGAGCCTCAGAACGGGGAAAGGGGTGCTCAGCCTGACTGGGAGCAGCTGGGACACAGGCATGAGCTTCCAGCGAGCATCACCTGCCCCCTGCCCCCTCGTTAGCGCTAAATTGTGCAAGTCTGGGAGCTTTAAAACAAAGACCAGCTTGCAACACACAGGGAATCTCTTCAAAAAGCTCCTAAATCCCTCAGGGACAAGAGGGCTCAGGGAGATATTTGTAGATTTTAAAAAACAAACCCACCCACAAACCTTACCTCATCCAGCTAAATCATAAATCCCTCCAGTCAACAACTGCTGCTTTCCATACACATACAGAGACGTAAAGTATCCTGTGTGCCCCACACACCGAAAAGCCCCACTGAGCCCCACAGGGGACCACGTACCCCAAGTGACTCAACACTTAGAGACTGAGCCCAAATCATCCCCAACATCCCAGCAGAGCCCCGGCGCATCCCGGTATCACTCAGCCCCAGCATCTGAAACACAAACTGTTCTTTCTTTGATGGGATAAAGGCGCTAATTTAAGACGTTTTATTCTTGCGTTGCCGCTACGGCAGCTGAACGCTCCCCCCAGGATCCCATGAGCAGCCTCAACTCCCCACAAATCTTTTTGGGATCAGGGAAGGATCGTTTTTTGGGACAAGCTGGAGCTGAACAACGATCTGCCACGAAGCTTCAGAGGCTGGGCTTTCACTTGGCCCGTACCCATCTCTTTCACTCACACTAAGGGCACCACCCAAAAGCCTTTTTTGAGGCCAACTATTTTTACGTACCTTTTTAATTTTCCGATATTCCTGTAAAATTTGATCATGGATGGTCTAGAAAGGAAAACATAGTGTATTATTTTCAAAAGAGCCGACAGTCCTGCAACCGACTGCAGTAGGCAAGGGTTTACTGATGGCTCAACGTACGTATTTCCTCCAAATATCGACCAAAATCCACCCCCCTCCATGACTTCCCCCCCCCGACGGCTACAACCAGCCTCACTGACTCCATTCCTACACTGGTGCTGACACCAGAAGCACTGGGAGGATCAGGCCCCATTCCCCAGCCGTGAGAACTACCTGTGACGGGCACCTGGGCTGGCAGGATAATTGACATTTCCTCCACACAGCTCAGACTCATTTTTCCCCAGAATATATAAAAATAATTCAGTGAGGAATGACTGAATTTCTCAAAGAGAGGGGAAGGACGCAGTACAATAGGTGCTCTGTAAAAATCTGTTTATAATACTCCATGAGACTTAGTTGCTCAAGATAATGAATAGTTAAAGCTCTTTTAAAATCAGTCTGACAAGTCGAATAACGCTACATTATTAAGATCAAAGATTCCAGAGGAACAGATGACCCCGGACTAACTCCCCTTCCAGCCCTGATACGCTCCCATATGTGCGAATATGAGTTTGCTGGCTGGGATACACTAATAGCTTCCAGCAGCTTTTGGCTGAAGACGCCAATTGTCTCACTGAGGCCTTTCCTTGTCAACAAGTACCATGATGTGTGCTCCAGCTTGAAAACGAAAGAACACAGAGCTGTTTTAAGAACCAGTCCACAAAGCTGTCAGCTGGGTGCACGTTCTGCATCCACCCCTTCTGGGCTCTGGCCTTTCAGCCACCGACCCATCCCCGCCAGCCCCGCGTACAGAGCGACTAAACCAACGAGTCGTAGCGTTGCCACTCGCAGAACTAGCTTGGAAAAAAAAGAGAAGAGAAAAAAAAAAAAAGCCCTAATTATTTCTGTTTCTACCTTATATTCTTCAGAGCCCTGCAAAAGCTGCTTCAGCTTGGCGTCTAACTGCGTAAACCGTCGCGTTATCCTCTCTATCCGGGCGTGCAAGTCTCTGTACTCGTTGTATTCCGCGTTGAAGTCGTTTTTGTAACTCTGACGCTGCTCCGAAGAGGAAATGGCTGCGTATTTTCTGGAGGGAGAATAATTGAAGTTAATCAGTTTAGTAAACCTTCCCTCCAGACAGCGAGGAATACTGCAATGCCAGAACCAGGGTGACACGTCTACCAGGTGACAGCATTTGGGAACAAATACAGCCTCTTCCAATTTGCACTGTAGTAGCAGAGAGGTAACTGTCAGGATTATTGCCTTGAGTTCTGCGTAAAACAAGACAGTGTTTGCTCCCAGAACTTCCTATCTAAGCCAGATAGGGTGGAATATGCAGGTACAGCAAAGCCTGGGAGCAGCTGGGGGTGTAGGAGGACATTCAGATAGCGCTGCTACAGCTTTTCTAACTCCTGCTGTCCCGCAGAACATGGAGTTCTGCATCTGTGCCAGACCTTGGAACAGCAGGAATACGATGCTTCCAGCGTTAAGAGTCTTTAAAGGAACACAAAAAGCATTCAGCCATGGTTGCAAAATGCTCACAGTATGACTGTGTGGCAAACGCAGGACGAGACACCACGCTGAACAGATCGAATATATCCCCACCACCTTCTGGAGACTCCCAACGTGAATCCAACACGAGAGCTCACGCCCAACAGATGTACCTTTGAGGCCCTTTGAAAATTATTCATCTCAGCAAAAAGCCGTTAAACTGGGTATTTTGCAGAAAGCCCAGCAGCTTTTTTTACTTCTGCTGGTAAAACTCATCTCTTTGTAGGCGACAACTCTAATTTGCCACCTTACTCTTACACAAACACGCAGAAGCTTATGGACTTACCAAATTAAGGGAAAACTTCCACCCTCTTAACCTAAATGCACTCAGGGCTTAACAAACTGATTCCTTACATGGGGTTGGTATAAATAAGCATCTAAACAGGACACACTACTATGAAATAAGGAAGTTGTTCTCCCTGGTATGAAACATACACCTCCATGATCAAAACAGCAGTGATGGCTCTTACAATTTAAGAAGCTGACCATCAGAAGAACCAGATTGTGCTAAAAAGTGCGACAACAGACCTTAGGGGAGTTCATAAACCTTACAGGATTTCTCTGGAGATGGACCGAGGGGCTGCAATATCCCTCTTTAGGAGGGATCGGCATATCCCTTGTAGGGAAAAAAAAAACCCAAAACCAACCCAGCCGTTGGGTTGATCTGAATGGTATTAGAAATGCCAATTTGGAGCGGTTTGTACGGCTCACACAGCCCAGCAAAACCACGGTTTTGTAACCATACAAGAGCCCTGTATATCCTCCAGTCAACTCCAGTGCCTGCTCGGGCAGAGCCAAGAGTGGATGCCTCCTCTTCCTCCTCCTCTTCCTCCCTCCGAGCGCTCCCAGCCCAGCCAGACCAGAGCTGATGGCACTAAAAAACCCAGGCGGAGACGTGCGCAGGGAACATCACCCCCAGCTACGCTTCTTGCTATCACCCGGCTTTGTTTATAACAGGTTTGGCTTTATGCAGATTTTTGGCTTTACGCACGGGGATTTTTGTGCTTCAGCAGACAAGTATATTGTTTAATTAACCTCAAGGGGATCTGATTAAAAAGTCAAGAGGTGAAACAACTCACATCCTAACCCACGGGTTACAACCTCCCCATGAAGAATGTTTCGCTGGTTTATGTAGATGATCTTGGCTCTGAGGAGGGGAAGAATTAGCTAACCTCTCAAAATCCTTTCTTGCCCCGTCTTCCATAACATTAAAGCAGATCATTTCCTCTTTTAAGTTCCCAACATGGAGATGTTTAATCCTTTCAAGGTATGTAATATTTCTTGAAGTACTTTACCAATTGGTTTATAGGAAGATAACCTTGAACTGCACAAGGAGGGAAAGAACAGATCTGATACCAAGTTTAGTCTCAGGAACTATCTGCAAAGTTGGATTTACTCCTCTTTTTTTTTTTTAAGCCCATCTTACACAGTTCTATCATGTAACAATAAAGTCCAACAAAAATCCCCAGTACATTGTGATTTTTAGCTTGAAGTATAATCCCAAAGTGATGAAGCAACTGATAAATATACTTACAATAAATAATCTGGCATTTCTGAAGTTGATGTTGGTACACTAGAATTATTGCATGTTCCGTTTAAACCTGGAAAAATAAAAACTTGTTTGTAGACATTCTTGAACCTTAAAGCTCTAGGCAATTAAACTTCATAAACATCTGCAATACACAGTTTATCAGGTTCTAAAGGATTTCTTTTTTGCTTCAAACCAACAGAGATAGAAGATTTACAATAACCATTCTATGATTCTATAATAAGGTGGTTGAAACTTCAACGGTATCAACATTAGCCAATGCACCGAGTAGCAAAAAAACCTTCATTTAATTGGTTTCTAAACACTGCCTGCAGGGAGGGATAACGCTGCTATCACCACAGCTGCAGCGCAAAACAAATTTACGAGTCCAGATGAGCAGAAGAGAGGAGCTGAGCAAGGTGCACGTTCTTGTCTCCCCATTCTACAGTGCACAGATTCCTGCTATTAATACTCCAGGTTCAGATTCCTACCATTAACACCCCAGACTCCTACAGGGCACAACAAAGGGGTTTATAAGGCATTCAGCTTTTTCCTCACCCAGCCCTACTGCCCTGCAGACAAAGCAAAGTGCTCTCTGCTCTGTAAAGCTGAAGAAACATGAATGGAGCAAGGCTCAGCAAAGAATATTTAGAGATTTAGGAGTTTAAGCAAAGGGACTGAAGACCTGAGGAAGAACAGGATTCTCCAGACCCCATCCTCAACCCAAAACAAACGCTGCGTTATTAGTTTGGCTGAAGAAAGCAGCTGGATACAGGTTTGAAAGGGGGTATTTCTCATAAAATGTGTATTATTATACTGAAAGCCCCAATCAGAGAGCTGACTGCACCCAGGGGAAGGCAGCAAAATAAGAGGCAAGGGGAGAAGGCTGCAAAGGATTTAAATCAACCGCTTTGCAAAAGTGTATTCTTCTTTCCGAGTCTGTTATTCAGAGCCAGCAGTTCCCAGATTTTGCAGTTTCCCAGATGCCCAGGACAGGTACGTGTGAGCCCTGAGCCTCATCTATCCCCACACCTCTACTTTACAATCCTTACTCCAGAGAGACTGCAGGGAGCATGAAATGCCCACGGAACAAACACAGGCATGGAAAAGCAATAACCTCACTCTATCTTTTTTAAAAGTTGATTTTCCTCGGAATTTCCGCAGAAAAGCTCTCCTGAGCAGAACAGAATGGCAGAAAACTTGTGTTGTTTAAAGATCTCGGTCTCAATTCCTCCTGTAGATGTTTGCAGCCAAGTCTGCTTTCGCCCTTACCTGGCCACCAGCGTTAAGAATGCAGACCGTTAAGGATGAAGACTGTGGGTAAGGAAGATTGTGGAGGAGAAAGGGAGAAAAAACAGTTTATTTTGCCTGTGAGTGCCACCTACTGACTGCTGGAAGGACCCCAAAAGTCCCTCTGCCGCCTCTGGAACAAACCTCCCAGGAGAAACTCTGCTTCCCCGCAGTCCCTGGCCCGAGGGGGACAGAGGGAGGGCTGCCAGCGAGAGGAGCAGGACCAGGGCCCACGCTGTCCGCATGAAATAAGGAAAAAAAAAATCCCAATTGAGATGCAAACTGGCTGTACAGAATCCAAGCAGCCACTGACCACATCCTGTTTATGATTACTCCCAAGTCCAGCTCGGATTCGTTACCTCGCATACATCAGCGGTGCAGCAGGAACAAAACCCGACTCCTACTAATTAACAAAGAGCCAGTCATTAAGCTGTTTTGAAAGCAGAGCAGAAAAGGTGATAAAAGGTCAGCAACTTCATGGAGAAAGAATTCGGGGTATTCTGGTATTTATAAGAAACACTGACAAAAACTTACATCCAGAGAGAGAGCGTGTCTGTATCAAGGAACTGCCATCCAAGACACAAGACACATGGGGAAGAAAAACAACATTCACAGAAAAAACTACAAAGATTAAGATCGAAGCAGAAGCAGTTTCTGAAGAGCGTGGATCTGTGGTGCCACACAACGATCAGGACCATGGATGTGATTAAAAAGCACTGCTGAGCAGTCAAAATGCATTTTGTAGGTGCTACAAAGGCTGTGGGGAAGGCGAGAGCTCAATGCCCTGCGGAGCTCTCCCTGCCCAGGAATTCAACAAATGAGGTCTTCGAGTTAGGGACCCTTTTGAGCCAAAACTGGATGATTTTCATGCACCAAGAGGAAGCTAAGGGTCAGAAAGTAGTAATGGGGCAAAGGAAAACAAGATGGATCCAAAAAGATATTTAACAAGGGATCGGGCTGCAGGGGAAGTCTCAGCACCCGGGGAATTGTAAGAAAGTGTAAGGAAAGAGCAGAAAACAGGAAAACTGGCGAGGGAACCGATGGGATTAATCAACATTCTCTGCCCTAACTTCTAAGAGTATGTAGAAGTCAGGTAGGACTGACTTAGAAATACACTGGTTTGATGGAAAACATTTTCATCGCATCTCAAAGGGTAAAAGATTCACTGTTATGTTAACCCCGAAAACAGAAATTCAGAGGATCAGGGATACAAGGAAGCTCTTTCAGCCTGAAAGACCTGGTTGTTGTACATTGCTCTGACAACATTTATCACAAGACTTATCTACCATCGCTTCTGTACACAATATTAAAAGCTTTTGTGACTAACTTTTCATTACTGAGTTAAAAATCAATACGAGAGTCATCACAATACCAAACACCAGCAGAGGAGCCGTAAGTAATCAAGCAGCTCTGCTTTTTTTCCGACACATCTTGATGTCTGCCTTTCATCCCCACATATTAATACGACTTTTAATTTAACAAGGAGAAACATGACACGGTCTGAGGCAGGTTCCAAGCAGCGTGAAAGGTTAAACAGGAAAAACCTGATATCCTCTTTTGAGAGGAAGCACGTTTGGTGATTTGTAGGTAGGGACAGAGCGATATTATTTCGTTAACCACACGGTCTCTGCAAGTGGAGACGCCACCTCCTTCCCCAAATGGATTTAGAGCAGAAATTATACACGGTCGATACCAGTATTAGCACAAACCGTACAGGAGGACGTCTCGGACCGTACTCACCTGTGACCTGTTCCTGGGGAACACTAACTAAGTCAGCATTTTTTATTACTTCACAGTCCTGCTTCTCCTCTTTGCACTTCTCTTCGTTTTTCTTCTCCTTTCTCTCCTTTTCCTTGTCTTTGTGCTTTTTGGATTTTTTCTTGGTTTTTACGTACGAGCTGCAATTGTGCTTGCTCGTTTGGGGACAGTCTGTCGGGAGAGGATGAGTCAGTCTGTCAGCCGTCTCCGGGTTCTCACAGTCTCTGCCGTTGTGAGTCAGGTCGTTGCTGACATCCGAAAGGGGATCGTGAGGCCTCGGCAGCTCCAGCAGCGGGAGGCTGGAGCTGGAGCTCACCGATTCCGGCAGAGCCGGCGGCAGGGCAGGGGCAGGGGTGGGAACGTCCTTCCCGTTGGAGGAATTCAGTTTCCCGTTGAAAGTGGGTTGAGTTCTGTGAGCCAAATGCGAGATCCTGGGCTTTTTGTTGGCCAGGGGATCGATAAACTCCAGAGGCTGGGATCGTTTCTAGGGAGGAAAAAGGAAAAAAATAAAATAAATCTTGAAATCTCGAGGCCAGAATTTTGGAGGCTCGTTACCACTAGGTGGTGGTGCAACACCAGAGAACAAGGAAATATCCCCACAAAAAGAGCTCTGCTGTCAGTGAGAGCTGCCAGCAAGTGTCCCAGCTCAGAGGCTGCTCCTGGGCACAGGCTCCAGGACCACAAGGTCCTACAGAACCTGATCCATCCCTTCCTGGCAATCCCGACAGCCCTGGAGGCCACGGCTCCTTGGGAGAGCTTAGAGAAACCCACCATCATATCAGCAATTATTGATCTCCTGCACTATTCTCATCATGGTCATGCAACCCAGCCTGCTCTCGACGCGTCTTAATTCAAATCTAGCGCTTTAGAAGTAAAACCCTGTCCTTTCCCTGCCCCTGTCATTTGGCAGAGAATGGAAAGCACCATAAAAAACCATCTGTCACCTCTTCTGGTCGTGGCAGGACATTTAGAGCACCTCAAAGTCCCTGAGAAGGAAAGATATGCTGAGATGTCTGGAACAGGGAGGGATTCCCAAGTTCTGCATTTCGTTCCCAACTGTTTTTACCCACTCTGTGGTCAACAGCTTTACCCCCGCAACCCCACTCCTTCCTCTTCTCCAGAAAGAGGCATTTCCCGGAAGAGGTTAGAAAATGGCAACTGTTCCAAGTTCTCAGAATTTAAGGCAAAAAGAGGACATTTGCTGCAGTTTTAAAAGCCACGTCACATGGGCCAACACAACCTGAGAATCCCTTTTTTTAAATAAATAAGAAGTGCAGAGAGAGAAGTGGTTCCCAATGTCCCCATCAGCCCTGACTGGGCTCAGAGAAGCTCTGTGTGCCCACACCTCCCAGTAAGCGGTTGCCCACAGGCTGTGGTTCAGCCTGGGGAAGCTGCAGCTTGGAAGAACCCATCCATCGGGCAGGAGAAAGAAGAGCTCAACGCAGAGCCTGAACTATGGCTGTCAGGCTCGGTCCGGCTAAAATTACTTGGAGAACCATGAGTGCAGTGGTGTGTGCCTGCCCGGGCCGCAGGAACTGGGAGGAAAGATGATTTAGTGCCCAGAGGAAAACAAGCAACAGTTCCGGTTATTTCTTTTGGATATTTTACTATTTTCTTTATGTCTCAGGCCGGACTGCGATGTGTTTGCAAACGGAAATTTTGTTCCGTCGGAGAAACGCAGCTGGATGCGCGGCCGCTCTGCCAGGGAGCCACCAACTGACTCCTTCCCCCCCAGTAGAACCATAGAATGGTCAGAGTGGGAAGGGACCTTAAAAATCATCAAATTCCAACCCCCCTGCCCTGGGCAGGGACACCTCCCACCACACCAGGTTGCTCCAAGCCCCATCCAGCCCGGCCTTGAACCCCTCCAGGGATGGGGCATCCACAGCTTCTCTGGGCAACCTGGGCCAGTGCCTCACCACCCTCACAGCAAAGAATTTCTTCCTCATATCTAATCTAAATCTCTTCTCTTCCAATTTAAAACCATTACCCCTTGTCCTGTCACTACACTCCCTGACAAAGAGTCCCTCTCTCCGGCTCTCCTGTAGGCTCTCTCCAGACATTGGCAGGCTGCTATGAGGTCTCCCCCGAGCTTTCTCTTCCCCAAGCTGATTATTATTTCTCTTTGCTAACTCCGGGGGTCTCAACGCTGCTCGGCGGCAGGAATCCTTTCCACCTGTGAAGGTAACGAGGCAGAGGAGCTGCTGGAGGGGTAAGGACAGCACGTCGAACCGGCTTTGCAACATCCCGTCCGCCTTTCCCAGCAGAAAACCAGCAGTGTCCATCTCCCAGGAGGAGGGGCTGCCCACCCTGCCTGCAGGTCTCGGGCAACAGATGTAAAAACTGCCACCTTTTACCCTCCTTTCTCTAAAGCCAACACACACCAGCTTCCCCGGTGTCACCCCTCCGGTTTGAGGGGGTACGTGCCCGCGATACCGGCTCTGCCACGCTTCCTTGGAATCGTCACACCGAGTTATTTTTTCCCTTCGCCTCCATTCCCCAACTGAACTTTCCCAAAATATTTAAATATTTCGCATTCTAGACTACCAAATCCCAGTCTCCTCTGCTGGGATCTCAACCATTAGCAGGCACCCCTTCTCTAAATAGCAACTACAGCTATAGAGTATCCAAAAAAAAAGAAAAAGACTGCTTACAAGAAAAAGCTGTCTGTGGTTTGCTGCCTGACACCAGCCACGGCAGAAGCACTGCTGGAAACATTTATATTCCACGTTCGGTTGCCCCTATTTCACCAGCATTTTCTAGATCCAAACCAATCAACCACCCAAAGTTTCGACTGGGTCATCTCAAGAGACCAAAAACATCACAGAATCACATGGGGTTGGGACCTCTGGAGATCATCTAGTCCAACTCCCTGCCAGAGCAGGTCCCACAGGAACGTGTCCAGGGGTGGTTTGAATGTCTCCAGAGAAGGAGACTCCACCACCTCTCTGGGCAGCCTCTGCCAGGGCTCTGCCACCCTCACAGGAAAGAAGTTCCTCCTCATGTGGGGTGTTGGGGGATATGTAGGGGAGAACTTTGCAGAATAGGGTTGATGGTTGGACTTAATGATCCCAAAGGTTTTTTCCAACCTGAATGATTCCATGATTCTATGTTGAGATGGAACTTCTCACATGCAAGTTTGTGCCCATTTCCTCTTGTCCTGTCACTGGGCACCACTGAAAAAAGACTGGCCCTTTCCTCCTGACACCCACCCTTTAAGTATTTATAAGTGCTGATCATCCCCTACAGACCTTTGCCAGAACGGAGATGATTTTCCAACCTACATTTTTTTTCAGAATCGGGTTAAGAAAAACACGAGACCGGCTTCTTAACAGAGTCCTATCTTTCCAGGCAAACTCGAAGGAAGGGGCTCGTTCTTTATTCACCAGGAACGTGCCCAGAGCAGAGCAGGACAGGATTTGGAATTAAGCACCTGGCAAAAAAGTTGCGCAGTTCTTGTTCTGAACAGAGCACTGCCTCCCTTCTCACTGCCAGAAAGCACATAATTTCTTTACCTGCTAATATTCTTTGCCACTAATCCTCAGCGCGTCTGTCCAGACAAGTAGGCATTACACATTCCACTGGCAGGAGGAGAATAAATACTCAACTTGTCTGGGCTGACCCACAGCTGAGAAGGGAAGCCGGTATTTCACAACGCTTGCAAGAAATGCCTGCGCTAAGAGACACTGGGAAGAGCGGGGACAGACCCTGCTTAACACACGAGGCAAATGCAGCTCCTTCCCAGTTTATTAGCATGGAAAAAAAAAAAAAACCCAGTCAAAATGTACTTTTCACAGCTCCACGCACCGGCATCTCAACAAATCAAAGAGCAGACCAACCTGCCCCTGATCTGTCACGGCAATTAGGCTGCAAAAGGTCAAGGTTTTTAATAACTCGACTGTGTTTGGGAGCTACTTATTACTGCTTCATTCCAGCCAATTATTAATAATGAGTAAAACACAAGCTCATTCTCCCAGGAACTCCAAGAGGGATGTAGGCACTGGGGAAGAAAAATGTAGCCCTTAAAACTAAACCTAAGACACAGTCTCAGAGATCCTCCCCACAGGCCACATCCAGAGGAGAAAGAGATGCTGAAGAAGCCCAGAATTAGACTCTAACTTAATAAAATGGAAAAAAACCCAAAACCCAACCCAACAACCTCTTGACCTCCCAGGCTCCAGCAGCAGGTGATTACAGGGTGCAGAGAGGCTGAACAGCTCGGCTGGGACCCTAGGTCCAGCTCCCAAACTCCATCATGGAGAGAAGACGGAGCCAAGGGCTGGCTCTGAGCCCCCCCTGGAGAAGGATCACCTACCTGAGGAGGAGAGCTGGAGTTCACGTTGTCTTTCGGTGGACTCAAGGAAGGCGCTTCTCCTTGAAAACCGCTGCTGTTCTGCGGCTGACAGAGTTTCCTGAAAAACAGAAATTCCGGGCTGTTCCAATCCCGTGCCTGACAAGCCAACAGATGGTATTTCAAACCTGCCTGCGGAGCAAAGAGCCTTTTTTGTGGGCTCAAATCCTGACTGCTTGAAGATGCCACAAAAGCAGCCCGTTCAGGCACTTACAGTTTCGATCTCGGACAAAATCTAGGAAGAAATAACTACTACAGAGTAATATCAATCAACAACATAAGATAATTGCTTATCTCTTTCTTGTCTTCCCATGATTTTTGTGATTCTCTGAACGGAGGTAACACCCCGGTGGGATGCTCTGCAGGGAGGGAGCAGGCTGAGCTATCAGACACACGAGAGGATTCCCTAATGAGGATGGAACCTACTTGCTGACAGTTTTGCCTCTTTTCTCTTGAACTGGTGACAAATATTACAACAAATGAATTGCAATCTTAGAAAAGTGATCCATATACAGATTTGGCATTGAACTTTAAAGCGTACAGGAGGTATCTGTTCCCGCTACTGATTGAAATACAGCTCAATAAGCATTTAAACTAATTTCTGCTGACTTTGTCTCACTCACCCAGTTAAAATTGTCTTCACAAGAAAATTCAGCAAGCCAGCACGCTCTGAAAAGGGGTCAAAACTCAAGCTCAGATGTTGGGAGAGAAAGTTCTCCCACTCATTAGGGCCGTTCAAACAACATTTTACAGACTAGCAGTCCCCTTTCAGAAGGAAGCCCCTCTGGGTCCATGAAAAGCAGGATTATAACAGGAACCATTACATATGGTACTATTGGTCCACCAGGATTTACATTTAGGGCTTCATAATCATACTTTTAAGTTGCATCGTGCAAAATAGCGCTACTCGGGTGAGTATTTGTGGTATTGGACAAACAACAGAAACCTCCTGTCACCAGAAGAAGTACAATGCAAGTCACTCTAATCACGTAAGCGCGGTAATTCACGTTCACGCTGGGGAATCTCCTCTCCCCACCGCCCAAGGGGCTCTCTCTCTCCATCTCCGAGTAAAGTTTCCCAGCTTTGCCCTACACTCCTGACACCAGCCAGACTGCCCGGGTATTAATCACCCAGGAAAAGCTACTCTTGCATCAAGCTGCAGCTGTCAAACTGAAAAAAAAAATATAAAAATAATAATAATCAGGGTTAAAGGTTTTAATAAAGTAGCTCTGCAGTCGTTTAGTCACCAGCTGCACAGGCTGAATGACCAACGTCTAAATTCTTCCCCAAGAGGCTATAATCAGCTTTAAAGCGCACACGTATTTTTCAACCATTGGGAAGATTATTTCAGAGATAAGGCCCATGACTTCTACGAGGTTTTCATGAACCTTCGGCCGTGTTGCAGCAACGTTTAAGCGCCTGAAGTTTCGCCGCCGATCTGGCTTCCGTTGCCGCTTTGTTTAATTTTATTTAGAACAATCTCAACAGCCAGGGATCAACTCAAGCAAAGCGCTCGGAGACTGTGAAAACAGGAAGGGGAAGAGCGATATTCCATAGACGCCGCAGTGAAAGTGGCTTTTTGGATGCTGTTTGACTGGACTGAGTAATCTTGTCGTATCTCCTACCAGGTTAATTATGGATTTAAAAAAAGAGGGGATGAAAGACAACGACTTTCAACTCGGCGCCTCTTGTAACAGCGGAAAAAACTTTTCAATACAATGATGAAAAAAGGATGGAAAACACAAAAAAAAACCACGAGGAAAAAGGGGTTAGTCTAACGCCGGCAGCGTTATAGTTTTAATATCTGCAGATGTAAAAATTATTGCAGCCGATGAAGCACGGAGTGGCAACTGGACCTGAAAACTGGGAGGACACCCAACAATTGGCTGGATCCAGGCAACCGCGCGGCCACCGCAGCCGGCGACGTAAAGCCCTACGTCTGGTGCCTGTGCCCTTTTTTGCCAGTGTTTTTCTACTGTCTTCAACCCTACATGTTTTTTCCATTTTGTAGCCTCATTACCTGCGCCGGCTGAGCGGGGCTTTGTTTGTACAGTTGAATACATCCTTTCCAAGGTCTATTTTTAGACCTTCGCATAACTGAATGCCACAATTCTAGAAAAAGCAGTAAACATTGCTTTCTGCGGGGAGAAATTAACTTTTTTTTTTTTTGAAAGCCATAAAGATTGCATGGCAGTTGTATTTTTCCATTTAATTATAATTCACCATCAAGGCCATTTAAACGAGTTTCATTTCTGTTTAGCGTGCCAAAGCACTTCAAGTGCAAGTTTCTGTTGGTTTAACAAAGTCCCATCTCCAGGCCAACTGCGCTTTCAAATCAGGGAAACTGTTCAAACACAGCACGGTCTACTTAATCTTAACCAAAAGTGCTGGGAAATAAATCACAAAAAACAAGTGGAGTAAAATCTGTCTGCGTTACAAAAATAAGTACTGAGTCAGTACAAATGCACTGAAAACCCAGAGAGGGAAATATAAATGATCAGAGAAGGTTTTTCCTCTAGAAACTGGGGAGATATATCTCTATCCCTGCTGCCGGACAGCCAAGAGCTCCTGAGCTTGGGAGGAAAAATATCTGTATTTTCAGGAAGGAACAGGACAGGTGTCCCTTGGACGGTGAGGATTGCACTCTACGGGCAGAACCAGCACGTGTTTTAGGGGAATTCTCTCTACAGAACCGCCTCCTGCTTTTTCACACATCCTTTGCTCCCATCAAACCTCAATCCTGGGGGGCGATCATGATAATAAAGAGAATTTGCAACAGAAGAAAAACCCAAGTGAACAAACATCCGAATAACACCGTGGAAATGAAGGGGCGAAGTCTCCCAAGCGAAGGGCTCAAGAGGAACGGGGACATCCAGAGGAACAGGGCACAAAAGCGGGCGAGCAAGACATTCAGGGGACGTGGCTGCAGGGTAAGGTCCCTCTCTCCCTGCCTTGAACAAACACGGCACAGGAAGCCGTGCACGAGGAGATATGGCAAAAGGAAAGGAGAGTTTCAATGGAGACTTGGAACTGGACACATTTGCCTTAATCCATTCATCTCCCAGGATTTTAAACCACCATTAACTTTTTAACTGCAACAGCTTTTGTTCCCTATCCAGGTTTCCCCCTGGCTTTTAGTGCCATGATTTAAAGGCAGCCTGGGTCGACCTGAAGAGCGCGTCCACTTTGACGTTCGAGTTTAGTAACTTCTACAACTGCCTGGACGACAAAGAGATTTACTTTATGTTAAAGTAAGTCAAACACTCCACTTACCATTGTTCTACCGACTTCAGCTACCCCCATTTATAGCAACTGACCCGGGGCAGTATTTTCAAGCTCCGGCTGATATTACAGAGAAGACGGAATAATTACCGAACGAGTATCCTCTTCAGCAACTGCTGATCTCCTTCCGAGTAGCCAGGCCAGTCCTTCTGCACTTCTTTGTATACACAATCTTTCAGTGTGAAAGTGCTGTCCTTGGCACTCAAATTTGCCACCTGAAACAAAAGTATTTTGAAAAGAAAAAACACAAACAAACCCAAAAACTGTTAGGGTTTAATTTTTCATTTTCTCACTTGTTCTAACAAAAAAATATCTAAGATGCAGGCAAAAGTCTCAGCAGTTGGTAGTGTCAGAAACCCAGATTTTATACTTAATTTCTTAATTAGCCCAGAGAATTTGTCGATCCCCCATCCCTGGAAGTGTTTAAGGCCAGGCCGGATGGGGCTTTGAGCAACCTGGGCTGGTGGGAGGTGTCCCTGCCCAGGGCAGGGGGGTTGGAACTGGATGATCTTTAAGGTCCCTGCCAACTCTGACCATTCTATGATTCTAATTATTTGGCTTATTTAATCTAACTGTGCCTTCCCTTTTGCCTTGCCATCGCACCAGTTTATTCTGAGTTTCCAAAGTCTATCAAATTTACCAGGAAACAAGTCATATCTAAAGAGATTATTCAGCCTGGACAGTTGGGACCGGTACAACATCAGTTTTGGGGTTATTTCCAGGTATTTCCTTAAATTGGAACAGGCAGTGAACTTATCATACCCATCCCATAGCTAAAATGGTGCAGTTTATCAGCTGATAGAGGGACTCTTGCGGCAGGAGCTTAGTTAACGATTGCCAAGAAGATAATTTCTCCCTCAGGAGCCAGTGAAAGAGGCGACAGAAAGCTGCTTTCTCAAGGAGCAGCGACGAGAAGGCCGTGCAGACACACCGCGTTATGGAACCGGCCGGTTACACCGCGCGGCTCAGTGCCTTGGCATCATCTGCTGGATTTCACGGAGGAGAACTCTTCCCAGGACAACTTCAGGGCAGGAACGAAACCTGTGATTACCAGCTTATAGCCCAGGGTTTTACAACAGAGCATTGCACCTACATCGGGTGCTGCGATTAGCTGGGGGCACTCGCCCGAGCAGCTTCGTGGCATTTTATCCAATTCTAGCGCCTGTAGTTTCCCCCCAGAACTCTGCGTGGTGCCCGCAGGGATAGGAAACACGGCTGGAACCGGCAGGATTGTATTAGAATGGAAACAACTTGTTGAGAGTTTTCCCACTTTAATCAGTCTTTCCACAGCTTGACTGAAAATTTAACTTCTTGCTGCTGGTTACACAGCTGAAAAATACAACGTCAGCACAAAGCAAAGAGCCCCAATGAAGTTTTCAGAGGTACTATAACGTCTTGGTGAACCCTTCTCAGGTGAGTGTAGAGGACTGCAAGCTTAGAAAGAAAGTAAAGCCCTAAATTTGTCTTTAATAAAGGGATAGGGAGGCAGAGGTGCCAAATGTGATGCCCACAGCCGGGCTGATCCACTGGCAGAGCCAGCAGCCGCGTCCCAAACCCACTGCTTCAGCCGAGCCTGTTACACTCCAAATTAGAAGATGCTTTTATTCAGGCAGGTGGAGATTTTGTGCATCTGTTTAAGGATTAGTGTTCTCCATTGCTCACTCCGTTCAGGAGACCCTGGTGCTTATGAATCTCTATTACCCACGCAGAAGAAAGAGGGTCAGAAAAGCAAGTGCAAAGTCTAACTGAAGATGCTCTTAATTCTGCTGCTGCTTTAGGGAGACTATGATCTAGTCTTAAAAAAATAATAATCTATGAATTTAAAAGCAAAAAAGCTGCAGAACTAACACGGCAAAGCCCTCCTGATAAGCAAAAAAAAAAAAAAAAAAAAGCACAGTTATCAGTTTACATGACGAACACTTTGTTTTTCCTTTCAGTTCTGTCAGCTTTCCAAAATCCTGAGCCAAAATACAAGAAGAATTTGAGCTGTGTTTTACATTTCGATATCCCAGTAAACATGCCCAAGAGACAAAAGCAAAGCTAGGTTCTTTTTTTCAGAAAAACAAAACAAACTCTCGGAGAATCTCTCTGGTTACTGCCTCCTCCTACAGCGGAGAGACGTCGCTCGGCAAAGCTGGGAGCCCAGGCAGAAGAATAACTGGGATTTTCTTTGGGAAGAGAGTTGCTCCCTCCTTGTTTTGCTGGTGTGGGACTCCGCGAGCTCCACCCCGGGGCCTCCCAAAAATAGAAACCTTGCAAAATGAGGCAAAAAGGCCAGCAGGAACACAGAGTCCTTACGAGAGATGCAAGAGTACAATGAAACCCACACCTAGACGTATTTAGACATGTAGCTTTAACGCAGCCTGTAATTTTTAGCTTATCTCTGTCTGCTTGTGGATGGGAGCCCTGGTAGTGCTGAAAGGAGATTAAAGTTTACAAGCAATATATTTACAGCCAAATCAGCATTTAGGCCAATCAGGCCGACACTGCCACTTGCCTGCCAGGGGTTTGGAAGAGCATCAATAAAAGGTGATTATCAGAAATGGCATTTCTAGTATTAAACCTATTTATAGCATTCAAAAGGGTGCTCATAAGAATTCTAGCACCGCAGGAAAATGAAGGGCTCCGGGATTAAGGGGAAGGAGTGCCAGCAATAACTCCACTTTCAATATAACCTGACCCGTGCCCTTGGACAAATTAACTCCTCACTGTCTCATTCTTTTCAGCTATGGAAAAGAGTAAGAAAAAATAATCCCATAGAGAAGAGGGCAGCTGCAGCACTTCAATAAATATCCATGAGGTGTTCTGCGCTGCGAGAGCAATAAAGGTATTTACTGCAATTCCTAAAATGGCACCTTCAACATGACTCAAAGTGTTAAGAACTGATTCAGCTCGGAGACAGCTTTCACACTTGACATACAAATAATACGCTTCGCAAGGAGCTGCCTGATCTTCACGCGGAACCAGTTGCGCTTCTGAGCAGGAAAGGCACGGGGCTGAGCAATACAAAGATGTAAAGCTTAGTGGAGAGGGACGTATTTTTTCCTTCATATAGGAAACGCTACATCTATGAATATAAAACATGTTCCTTTAGGTCCACATTAATATAAATATATAGGTTTATAGGTTATAACAATTCAAAGTGCTCGTAGATGCTCTGTTAGATAGTTCTCCCCCTGAACAACCAATAATGTTTCTCTTAAATTGACTGATCTGATGAATAGAAGTCACACAGCTTAGTTGTGTACATACAAGAGGTTTCTGCTCTCTCTAGCAACAACAGTGATGCAAATTGTCACCTTCTCTCGGCCTTGGCCTTTAGAGAAACTTTCAGCTGCAGCTTTGAGACCCAGAGATAATGTTCAGGCTGATACGGCAGGTACCACCCTTCCAAGACGATGTTTACCTAAATTGTTTACCCCATCAGGGTACAAACCTGTTGCAGAAGGTTGTCCAGCAAATCCTTGTCCTGCTGAGAAAGTCCATCCTTCTGCAATCTGAGAATAAGTTCAGGTTTCTTGTAAGGCTTTAGTGCCAGTAAGTGCACAACCCTATCTTTGAAGGGCCTCTGAGAAATGGCACTGTTGCCTCTCTTTATTGCACTGGCAAGGTTGACCGGCGTCGGGCGCTTCCTGGAGGGAACGGCGTCGGAAGCTCCTGGTGCGGGTTTACGCACCTGAACCTTTTTGCCTAAAATGAGAGGAGAAGAGTGAACTGCAGCAGCCGCCTCGCAAAGGCCAGCCGCTCTGTCAACACGTATACGGAGCTCAGTCCACCAGCTGAAGTGCCACGAGATGACAAGGAAGGACAAACACAACCAGCACACCCCATCCCTTCCCACACGCCGCCAGAATGAGTATCCCGTGAGTTTTATGATTCGTGACAAGCTCGTAACAAGTAAACAGCAACACCAAGCTCTGGAAACCTGAGCATTATTGGCCACAAGCTCACATAAAGCTCTCTTTGTTTGCCAGCTTTTCATTTATCCCAAGTGCATGGATCCCCACGGTTAATCTAACCATTTTTTTCCCCCCCCTCCCTATGAGAAGAAAATTCTGCATTATTATGTAGAAGAGTCGAAATATGGAGTGGAAAGACCAGAACTGGTCAACGAGCGGCTCCCCGCTGCTGATCTCAGCAAAAAATGCTACTCCAGCAGATGTTTCTGCTTTTAGAACAATAGGAACTTTATGGGGCTGGGTCCACCTCCCTTCCCCCCGCCAAATACAGCCACATGAATGGGGTCTAACGCAGATACATCGGCCTATTCATTAGCACGCTCTCTATTCTCATAGAATAACCCCTTCCACGTTGGGGTAATAACCGCTTCCCCCTCCAATTACATTTACATATACGTGAGAACATCAAGCTGTCTCAAAAGTTCATCTCAAGCCCTCGGAGGCAGCTTCCTCCACTTCACGGCAAACGCGGTTCTCGGTCTCTGACAGCATCATACAAGAATTCATTTTTCCCCATTCCTGCTGGAAAACAGCTTTAACTAGAACCCTCACACAAGTTCCCACATCACTCACTAAAGCGCAAATCAAAGAATTTTACTATTTTGACTACAGAAACGGGTCACAAAGGCAGGTTCCCGAAAACAGCAAATCGAAAAAAGAACGTTTGGAGGTTTCAAGGTCTGATATAGGGAGACACAATCAAGAAAGTGACCTTCGCTGGGACAAACAACATCCAGCATTTACTGCAAGAATTTTGGGGGTTGATTTCACAGCGTGGCAATTCTCCACTGCTAGGAAGCAATGTTTTCAACTGAGTCATCTGAAGATACTGGTGATTGTCTGCAGTGTTTATTTTACTGAAATGTAGATTGCATAACCGAGTCCCCATTTCCTGGCTTCTTATTACGCACCACGCTGATGCAAGCAAGTACGACCCATCGTCGGCAGGGCTGAGTTAAGACAAGAGGGAGAAAAACAACGGTTCACACGTTCAACGTCCCAAAATCCAGAGGTCAACTGGACCTTGTTTCCAGAAACGGGACAAGAGAAGATTCGTCAGCTTTCTAGAACTCCCTTCACTCTTGCCAGGTCGTGAACAGCAAAAACACATTGGGGACATTTCCACTTAAGGCTGGAGCCAAAATGGGCAATGATAGGAAAAGAAAAAAACAACTGAGTTAAGCCAGAACACAAAGTCTTTTGAAATATTTATACTTGTGCTTACATATAGATGTAAGCACACACGCATATTTAGTGTGCGTATAAGCACACACATCCCCCTTAGCTGATATGTCTGTATCTCGTTATATATGTATGTGTTCAAGTGTTAGTGCACATCTATACTGCTCTGTTGATCTCCAATTTCAACATTTCATATAAATCCTTCCCCATCCGAGCTGCCTGGAATGACTCCAGTGATGTTTTAAGTGCTGAGCTCCGTGTTCTCGTGGAAATGTGAGGCCAGCCCTCTCTCCCCCTGGCCCAGCCTGACTCAGCCGGTGGCGCTGGCACCCCAAACCCCTGCGTGTCCCGCAGGAGAACCATCCCTGCCCAGGCTCTTCCTTCTTGGATCGAAGCTTTCCCCCGGTCTTAAACCCTGACATCTTATATACGCAGCACACGCTCCACTCCACCGCGTTTGATGTGGTCGTGCCTCCATTTCACAGCGGCAAACGTTTTAGCAAGAGTATTTCCAAATCAAAAGTTTTGTTCCATCTTTCCGGGAAGCAATTTGCTTTGAGAATCTTCTCCCTCGCAAGCCTAACAACTTCATCCACTTACTGTAATGTTCTCAAATATAAGCTAAACAAAATAATCTTCTAGTCTACAGGAAATCAATGCATTTCCTTCCTGATTACTATCTTATTTCTCAGCTTTGAGCGCTTGGCTGGTAAAACAATGAGTCAGGGTCAGGTCTACATTTTGCAACTCACCATTCTCATCCCAGACATCCTCTGAGAAGAGAGTGGCTACAGATCACGTGGGCTGCAGAAAAAACAGAGGCTCAAAGGTGAGAAAAAAACCCCAAAACCAAACCCCAAAACTCTGCTTTCTGATTAATATTTGTGCCCTGAGTTTGTGAGCAGACTGAGGTTAAGCAAGGACCCGAGTCCTTCTGGAGCCCAGCGATATTTGCCACGGTTTTATTTCCTTCCCTAAAATTCTCCTTCCGTTGTCACAATAAGGTGGTTTGTTTTAGGTTGCTGTCAGAGGCACCGCTTCAGTCTCTTTCTTTATTAAGACGAGGGCTCTGCTGTCTGCATCCTCACTGCTGCACGTTACGGTCTCCAGCGTGGGCACACGCCAAGTGTGTGACAGCGTTTTAGCTGACTCTGTGAGGAGCTCGGCCACTTCCGAGGGGATCAGCAGTGTCTTCCCAGCATCACCCCCTGACAAACACGAAATAACGCCAGAGAGCGATGTGACTGCACGCAGACAGCTCTCAAAGGCCACGCAAACCCCACCACCGATATCCTGGGGTGAAGATGGAAGCCGTCAAGAAGCCACAAGACCAGGAGAGTAGCACCCTAATAAATCAGACACCCACAAGGAGCTACCAGATACTTGTTAAAGACAAACAAATCTCTGCGTTTGACTCCAGAAGGTGGGGAATAGACCCCCCAAAATCACGTTTGGTGCTTACCTACGTATCTCCCCCCAGGTTTAATGACAATGGCGCTCCGGCTGCGAGTCTCCTCCTCGGCCTGTGCCATGCTTTGCCTTGCCTTCTGGTAGGAATCGTCCGTCGCGCACACGGTGATTTTATCCTGTATGCTTCCCAGGCAATCCAAATGGATATTGCCATTGCTGCAGAACAACCACAGAATATTCATGGAATGGTTAGAGTTGGAAGAGACCTTAGAGACCATCTAATCCCACCCCCTGCTCTGGGCAGGGACACCTCCCACCAGCCCAGGTTGCTCCAAGCCCCCTCCAACCTGGCCTTGAACCCCTCCAGGGATGGGGCAGCCACAGCTTCTCTGGGCAACCTGGGCCTCACAGCAAAGAAATTCTTCCCCAGATCTCATCCAAATCTCCCTTCTTTCAGTTTAAAAGCCTTAAAAGGAAGGCAATGGAAAAGGCACTCCCGAAACTGCAGACGGGCACAGCTCTGTCAGCGGGGCAATAACCGAGGCTGTGTTATCTAAATAACAGGAGGGGACAGAAAGAAGCTGAGAAAGGTAAAAAGATTATTCCCTGAGTGCCTCCTTACCCAAACTGACACACACAAACAGATTAGAGAGACTCTAGAAAGAAAGCACACGTATTATGTTTTGTTCAAGTTCGTTAAGGGAAAGATTCTACAGAAGATAAGGTGAAAAAAGGCTAGGTTTTCTTTTGCTGTACCACTCACCTAGATACATACTGCTGGATACAGTCAAAACTCCCCTGGGGGCTGTCCTTGCCAATATTTGAAAGATAAAATGTGAAAGTCCGCACTTCCGTGGGTCGATCAGGCCTTGGAATTGCGATGTGCTGTTTGGAAGGAGAAAAAAAAATAAATATATTGGTCACTTGGGTAGCCCACACTAACGCAAAATTCAATTTTTCCTGCAGTCACTGGGCTTTTAGCCATTTTGCAACCTGCTCCGAGTAAAGCACGTGGATTACTGCCCAGGAGACTAGGAAGGATTTGAGTTAGCAAAATTCTATGCACTGAAAACATACAATAACAGAGGTAGAGAGATGTAAAGGAGAGCTAAAATGTCAGCTACGTCTGCAACAGGACAGAGATCTGAGCCGGCCGCTTGCTGACTTTCAACAATAATCTTGTTCTAGGAATCTGACCCAATTCTATTGATTCAGGCTCAGAACGGACTTGCTACCACTGTTTATATTCAATTTAAAACACTTGAGGCTTGTTTCTTTAGAATTAGTGATCCAGCACTAAACATAGTACAAGCCAGGTCACTAGGTAGCATGCTTATTCTTTTTTAAGAGATTATAATTCCATAACGAGATTTCATGGCTCACAGTAGAGTGTGACGCTGCTGCTAAATTAAATATTTAATCAAGCATTAAGTGTGCTCCGCGGACAACTCCACAGCGATCTGCATTGTTTTTTCTCTACCCTCCCCATTCATTTTTCAAAAGGGAAACTGCTTCCCCTCCGCCTTCAAGATCCGACATAAATCTCAGCATGCGAGCTCTACTATCACATCAATATTTGATAATTAAGATGGCTTCCAGAAAACGAGACAGGAGGAACATCAGCTTCAACCTATTTTTAGGCTGCACTCTACCACACAGGTTTATAGTTACCCGGATTGCCACATATATGCACAAAATATATATGCTGAGCAAACCAGCGCGTGGCATCCGCGTATGACTGTGCTCCATGAAAGCCCAGTGCTGGTACAGGAGGGTTTTTAGGTGGTTTCCTTTCGACCTCAGACATTTACAGCAGCCTGGAAGCCCGGGTGCATCGGGGCCACCCTGCTAAACCACAGGGATGTTCTCAGAAGCGGCAGAAACGCCGCCGTGACCCTCGTCGAGCCGAGCCAGCCCAGAGTTTTCCACGTACCCTCCGTGAAGACCAGCTCTATCCTCCAGCCCTCAAAAAAACAGACCTCCCCTTCTTCGGAACGGCCAGCGAGAGACTCGAGGGATACAGAAGGATGAGTTAGTGAGAGAGGGCACAAACCCCTCTTCGCCCGGGTTTGGGAGATGATGCCAGATCTCTGCTGACTGGGGGAGGATCAGGAACATCCCCTGTAGCGATCGGACCTCTTGAGATGAGCTGCTGACCAGGGATAGAAATGGGTCCTGGGTGCTGGGCTGGAGGCAAACCAATAATTTAAGCCTCAAGCCTTTCTTTGTGATGTTATTGACCTGGTCCAGAGAGATGGAAATGGTGATGCAGGTAGAAAGGGAGCTTCTATGTGGCCAGAAGCCCACCTTAGTCCCTGCTCTGGGCAGTGGGGAGAGCTGGGTTGAGGTAGGACACCTGCAGAAGGCAATGGAGACATTGTGTGCCTCTCCAAGGGTCCGAGATCCTCCTTCAGCTTCCCAGAGAGTGCCTGGGGCGAGCTGCATCCTGGTGGGGTCCAACTGGCATCCCGACGCTGGGAGACAAGGCTGGGTGTCCAGCCTGTTGGCAGCTTTGCCCATCTGAGACCCATCGTGGCTTCCCTGCAACCTGGCACTTCTCCCCCGCAGAATCCCAGGATGGGGATCTAAAAATATGTGGGGGGAGATCTGGTGGCCATTCGGGCAGCACTGACCCCCCCGCCGGCGGCATCCGAACCCCGTTATCTCCCTCTGCCAAACGAGCGCCGCAGCCTTGAGCCCTTAATCTGTCCCGGCACCCTCTGCCCCCACCCCTCCGGAGGGAATAAAATTCTCTTCTGCTTTACAGGCCGGCTGAGAATCTGCACAAGGTGGCAGTTATGTAAACAGGAGATCCAGGGTATTTTACACTTGGCACCATCAATTTGCTGGGAATGGGGCGAGAAGGTAAACGGCAACGGGGCCGTTGAGCTCCCTGCACGGGTTTGGAAAATAAAACCTGGAGGATGTAACCAAATATATATATATATATTTCTTTTTTTTTTTTTTCACGTCCTAAAATAACTTACTTCCAGCTCATCTTTTACCACTGTAAAAAAAAAAACGACCAACCAACCAGCTGCTCCGAGAGCCCCGACTTTGGGATTTTCGGAGTTTCTGCAGCTTCTTCAAAGGACATAAAAGGAGACAGGAACCAGAGAGACGCTTCAGCATTAAATGGTGCTCGTTCCAGTACTGAAAAGTGTAGCATATGCAAACCGGCCGTTATCTAGGAATTATTTTTAGCTGAAACAGAAGGTTTCTCAAGCCACCAAATCAGCATGGTAACTGCTTTGAGGCAGCCCTAATTTTGGTGCCGAGTATTACAGCAGTAACCATAGACACTTAAAAATAGCTCCCTACAGATGTGACTTCTGGTTTTGTGTGGGGTTTTTTTTATTTTTTCCTCTTTCAAGTAACACTCATCTGTGTACGGCTCCTTCTGAACGGCAATTTCACCTTCCCCTATTAATACCAGCACAAGTTCATCCCAAGAAACAGGGGAAACGTCATATTTTCCAATCATGTAAAAGTTAAGGCGTTTTGTTCCTTTTAAGTCACATTTAAGGAAGCTGCAGGAACACACGTGTAGTTGGCACCTGAAGAGTTTTTTTTCTTCTCCCCAGTTCAGTTCTCCTCCCCCCAGTAAGCACCTGCAAATTTGACCCAACCTAAGCTCCAATTCTGCACATGCTTTTACTAAAATAGAAGCATTTTCAGCCTTTTTTGTAAAGTTAAACACTCCAACTACCACCGTTTGTAATGCTCTGCTACTCAAGCTCTTAAATTCTAATTTACACACACGTTGGAAGAGGCAGAAGGCTCCAGACTCTATATAAACTTACAAAACTGCCCAAGAAAATCCAGTTCATGACGGAAAAACTAACAAGCAGGTGCTGCTCTTAAGCAACATCCCACAGTCCCACTTCAGCATCTCAAAGCAGAGTAACACTCTGCTAATTACAACCTAGCTATTGCCACTGAAAATCTGATTATTACACAGATTATTGCGTTGAAAAAATAAATAACAAGACTAACATTGCCACAGAGGAATGCATCCCAAGGCAAAGATCATTTACAGGACACAGTTTATAAAATCTCTGGTGAGATTCGATCCAGACCAGGGTCCACGCAGGAGGTTTCGAACCCCCCGTCACTGAAACACCTGTTTTATTTTGGGTTAGAACCATCAAAATCCTCCTTTCGGCACCTGGCGACAGAGCTGTCACCTTGCTGACCCCCATGTTTTATGCCTGACCAATTCCCTTTGCTGCTAATTAGAATATTAAACATGAAAGCTGTTTTCTGTGTATTAAAAGCTTAGAGTATCCTTGACAGCACTCATTAGAGTAACCCTGGGAATAGGTAAAAAAAAGAAAGACTTGGACACAGTAATTTAAAAACCCCCACCAATAATGAGACTCAACAGGTCAGGAAGCTTCTGGAGAATTAAATTCAGGAAGCAGCAGTTTGTTTTAAACTCATATTTTATGTCCTGCCTCCCCCAATCATCAAGTCCTTTGAAGTTTTTCCTTCTTGTGAGAGAGGTATTTACCCAGAAAAGTTAAACTATTAAAATCTCATATCACTGGACGCTGCTTTAAATCACTCTCTGACGTTCGTGCTACGTACAAAACCTACCGCCCTCAAAAGTTAATGAGAAATCTCTGAAGAGACGTTGATTTGGAAGCAAAATAGGAAGGCAACGAATTGGGGAATTAAGGTATAGCGGGAGAAAGCCTATTCCAAAAATAAACACATTTTTGTGTCATCATCTGAATTTCAGAGCTTGTTAAATCACTGAAATTGCCCTTTTCAGTTCAATCGACAGGAGGCTCACTAGAAAGTATTTAAAGTCCTACCATCAGCTCCTTAAAGCAGGGCACAACGGGGACATATTCGGGTACTACAGTTAAAACCAGATGGTTACGCAGCTGCCAGCTTCTTGTCATACCCACTAAAAAATAATAATAATGAAAGGACAAAGAGCTCTTTCTATCTGCCCCAATTGAACCGGGTCTCGCTTTCTTCAAAGCTCTACCTTTGGCCTTTACTCGACAGTGCAATTAATTAAACAGCTGAAAACCAGGCGTGCGGAGGTCAGCTCTGGGCTGTCAACATCATCCTCCTCCTCCCACCGCGTGGGGCTCGATGGCATCATCGCACCCAGCGCCGCCGCCTCGCTCCCTTCCCGGGCTGTAATTACAGGTGATTGGCAGCTCCATCACCAAAAACCCTTCTCTGGAAGTTTGGGGCTCAAATACAATTAAGTGCATGAACTACTGGTTTTTAATTATGATAAGCAACTGCGTAATTTGAAAATATTTTTAATTTTTAAAGGAACTGCACCGTTCAAAAATATTCTCAATTATTGTAAGGACCTGCAGAATAGGTATTTTTAAAATTATTCTAAGGAACTGCACCATTTTAAAATAGGTTTTCTTTCTGAAAACACCTGAGTTTCACACCCCTGTGAAACCCACCTCGGGGAGCGCAGGGCAGCTGAGGGCGGTGGAGCGTTTTAAGCTGTTCTGATTCATTTTGCTGCGTTTCCTTCGAGGAGGAAGATTAAGAGAAGAGGCACTTCTAGAACTTAAGCAGCTTTACAGGAAAAGTTAGGTGCAGATCCTCTCAAGGTGCTCTACAAAGGGACGGGGAAAAGCGTTTGCAGCCTTTGTAGCTTCTTTTATTCCATGCAAAGCTGTTTGCTCATCTAAAGGCAACAAATCATCCACCTTTCAAAGTTTTCCTTGCCGCTCGCTTCTAATTCTGCCAAACTTCAGTTGCAGATTTTTATCTACACTTTCATGCTGAGCCTTCTGGGAAGCTTAATTGTAAACAAAGTTAAAAAAACCTGGAAATTGCTCCTTTCTTTATTTCCCAGGACCAAAAGGTTTCGTATTTGTCTTCTTAACTTACAATAACAATCATGTCTTTCCTGCTCCGCTTTGTTGGAGTGCTATGGACCTGGTGAGACTAATATCAGAGGGTTAAAATATAGGCAGGGAGGAGCGTGCTAGACTTTACTGCCTACTTAATTCAAGCATTTTTGAAAGTTTTATTGTGCCACCACAAAAAAACTAAGAAGTTTTATACAGCTTGGTTCAGATTCTTGAAAAAAGGATATTCAATTCCCCTTCCTTATGCAGAGCACCAAATAAACACACACTTTTTTTGTGGCTAAAAGGTATATAAATGGTATTTTTAAAGTTCGCTGAAGAGTTGCGTTACTTTACCAGAAACACTGCCAATTAAATCTCAGCGCTGTCAGTAACCGACACGACAGACGGTTTCAAGCATCTATAAATATCCTGGAAGGGTTCAGTCATCGGAACAGAAGTGAAAGAAATAAAACTCCTAAATATAAAAACCCTTTTGATACTCACAGAAGCAGCAGAGGCGTTTAGATATCATCTTAAATAAACCTTCGGTAAAGTCGTAGCAGCCTCCGAGTGCCGCTACTGTCAATAATTTGTGCCCATGAAGACTTGCACCGAGTTTACCGGGAGCAGATTTAGTCAGGGTAGAAAATAAAGAGGGAGGGAAAAAGTTTTTTGAGAGAGATAATCCACGCGATCAAGGAGCAAAGGTTCTTTCCCTGCAGTTCACACCTCCCACTGTCAGAAATCAGAGCGTCCCCCTGAACGGGCACCGGACAGACACACGGAACACGGACCTCACTCGTGTTAATTGTATAAGCCAGCGAAGAACTTTCCAAAGCAACCCACAAGCAAACTTACCCCTTGGCTGCCTTGAAACTGGATTACTGGTTTCGATGTCACAGCATCCTAAGAAAAAAAAAAAAGAGAAGTGGAAAAAAAAGAGGTTACCTTAGAGAAATTTAAAACTCAAACATTCATTGCCAATAAAATACTCAGCTTGATTTTTCACCTATATATCTTTTTTTTTTTTTAAAGGGAAAAGTTTCAGTGACATACACAGAATTCCAAGTGGGAAAAGACAAAACCTGAAATCGCGATTCGTACCTAGAAAAGGGATAAAACTGTGACGTCATCAGTGGTTAAAAAACTTCACTCTCGAAGGTCACCAACCCTGACTTCAGAAAAAGAAAACCTCTGAGATGGTGCCCAGATGGACGACGCTTCGCTCCTCCCCAACCCCTAAACCCCATTTCAGGCACAGAACAGCTTCGCTGCGGATCGTCGGTGCTTATGTTCAGTTTTGAGTTAAACACAGGATATTTGAGGGGAAAAAGTTATGACAGTTCTGGGTCTGAGAACGTGCTAAGTGAATTTTTTCCAACAGAAAGCTGGCAATTCACTGGAACAGCAAACTGCAACCTCACTGCAAAATACCGTTGTTACGGTGCCCATTTCAACAATCGGCCTCTTCCTCTCTACTCAGTTCCCTACATTTCAAGGAGTCACACTCCTGCCAGCTCCAAAACCCCCAAAACCTGCTCAAGGCAGAAACACCACTGAATTTCAGCGTGAATTTTTCCACCGGGACTGCACTTTTTGCCCAGCTGTGATTTTACAAAGATCACAAAAGCTCTGGAATTCAAACCTCTCACCTGAGCCTTCAATTACAGGGAGAGAACCAACACACTGAGTTTTTATTTCTTAAATTTCAGGAGACAGAAGGCTATATTGTTTTGTTTTCCTGGAGTCACTCAAAACATCCCAAGACGAACTAATAGACCCCCTCCAGCAGCGTGGCAGTTGTGCCCCACGAGGTGGAAGGGTGTGAGATCCCCGTGTGACGTCTTCCACGGGACAGAATTTTCCCATTTCAATGGGAAAAACAGCCACGAAGAATTTAGGAGACAGAAGTCCAAACGGTGCGTTTGTATTGTCCTTTTTGCACCACAGTCATCTCCCGGCCTTATAACGACCACCTCCACTTCCCAAGGGTTACATAAACGAGACGTTTCCATTTAGCAGCAAAAGAGTTAACGGCTTGAAAGCCCATTAAATTTATCATCTCTCATAAAACCTTTCCGAACGCTTCCAGCCCAAGAGCGAAGAATCTCAGCCACGATAGGCTGACATTAAGAAAAAATAAAATAAAATATAAATTCACCAGGAAGAAAATCTCCTTCCAGCCCAAATGAATAAGCTCACACCGAGACACGCTTTCAGAGCCTTTTCAGAGCCCATCCAATGCGATTTGACGGATCCACGTCACACCCTAAATCGTTACGGGATATTTATGAGGGTGAGTAAAGCAGGAATACGCCTGAAGCTGACAGCGCTCCCTCCGTGTCGCCAAGTTTTATAGACCCGAAACAACCTTTATAAAGAAACAATAAACAGCAATCTTGCTCGACGTACAGAGATCACCGGATTCCTTGAGTGCCACGCCACCGCATACCACAGCGCGCTGTTCATCCACAGACCCCGCCAGCTTTTCCTTCCCGGTGTCAGCATGTACCCCGCGAGGCAGCCAGAAATCCATACGGACGTACATGAGCAAACAAGCATTTGAAACATTAAAAAAAAAAATAACAATAGATCTGGATTAAAAAATAATAAAAAAAAAACCCCACCAAAGCCCTGAACGCAGATCTTGTACGAGCTAATGACGGATTTGCGAAGTTCTGCAATTAATTCTGGAAAATTACTTAAGTGGAATAAAAAGGTAAGGTGAAGCACGTAAGTAGAATAACGAGGCAGGAACAATACGAAAGCACTGTTACACAAATCAGGACAAGCTTTAATTACAGAACTTATAAATTCCCCTCATCTACATACAAAATGGTCTGAAGTTGAACGCGTAATCTCAAACTTCAGAATGAGCGCTCACGCGAGTAAAATGGCAAATTTCAGCCTTATTTCCTCAACCCCCCGCCCCAAAATCCAGTATTTCTAGGCTCCTGAACCGTGTGTGCCGAGGGGCTGTGGGGTTTTGTGATCTGCCACGTAGGAATATCAGTGTTATAGCTCCCTGTTACGCTCCACAGAAGGGAAAAGCTGGATATTGGAGGGTCATTGCACCATCCGCGTTCCCCTCTTGGCTTCTCGGCAACATCACCCCTGCGCCGGTGTCACGTCCCTTCTGCTGCTGCCCAGCTCCGTGGCCACAGGTAGCTTGAGAAGGGCTCAGGGAAGAAGAAAACACACACCCTAACCTAATTAAGGATATGAATTTAAGTACTTTTATTAGATGAAATTAAATTCCTGCATGGGCACCTTCGTTCAGAGTAAAAGCAGGCAGATGAATTAAGCCAAACCAAATTAAAACCATACCTCAGTTTTCCGTTCGTTTGGATTAACTTTCCTGAGTGTTCTTGTATGAACAAACCCAATTTTACAGAGTTCTTGCTATCGTTTCCAAAATCCCTATCATCCTCTAACGAGTCACCTAATTCTTCTTCCTTAGTAACGCCAAGACACTGAACTTCCTTCGTTATGGTTTCCTAGAAATGCTGTCCCTCCCACCTTTAGCGGGAAGAAAGTCTTTTCCTCTTTCTCTCTTTCCTTCTAATTAATGAAGTCACCTCCTCGGCCCTGGGGCAGGACCGTGGTCCTGCTGAGGGTGAGGGTCTGCCTTCTCCGGAGCACACCAGCCTACAAGGCTCAAGGATGTACATCAAGGATGCTGATGAAACCTCACCTTTGAGTTTCATTAAGAAGCAAAACAAGACAGATCTGTCTCAGGAAGGGGCCCATCAGCACAGCCTGAGCATCTCCCAGCTAAAAAATTCCAGCTTTCCATGAGACACACTGTATTTAGGAAGAGCTACTTGAAGATGATTAGGATAAAGACAAAAATCTAAGCAAGAAAAACAACATTAAGTATTTTAAAGCAGCCATGTGTCAGTTCAACACGTGTTCTGCTGCCAGACACAGACCTTCACCTCTGCACTTAGAATCAGAGAATGGTTTGGGTTAGAAGGGACCCTGAAGACCACTGAGTTCCAACCCCCTGCCCTGGGCAGGGACACCTCCCACCAGACCAGGTTGCTCCAAGCCCCATCCAACCTGCCCTTGAACCCCTCCAGGGATGGAGCAGCCACAGCTTCTCTGGGCAACCTGGGCCAGGCTCTCACCGCCTTCACAGCAAAGAAGTTCTTCATGAGATCTCATCTCCATCTCCCCTCTTTCAGGGTCAAACCCTTCCACCTCATCCTATGGCTCCTCTCCCTCATCCAGAGTCGTGTGTGTCCCCGTCCCCCCCTTCCCCCCCCCCAGCTTTCCTGGAGCCCCTTTAGGGACTGGAAGGGGCTCTAAGGTCTCCCCGGAGCCTTCTCTTCTCCAGGCTGAAGAGTTAACACTCATCCAGAGTGGTGATGGCGCTGCTGGAGAGGTCCAAGCATGAACGAGCACCATTGCTGGGACCCATGGGACCGGAGAACAAGCCACTACCTGGCAAGAGTTACAAATTTCCACCAAGAGCGAGCAGAGCCCCTTCAAACACACCTCCCGACACATGAATTACTTCTCTGCTCCCGCTCATTATTGTTTCAACAAAAGGTTTCTTGACGCAGGACCCAAAGGTTGGCAAATCATTACCACGGCTTCGCTGTTTGCTAATTGCTACAATGGATCTTCAAAAAAAATGCGTCAAACTTCCTCCCGTCTGACTGTAAGAGAAAATGAACTGTTTTAACAAACCAGAGAGTCCTTCCTGCAGTCAGGACTCACCCGTACCCCAACGCTCCGTAGGAAAAACTTCCAAAGGAACATCCCAACCACAAACGTGTGGCTGTACTTCTCTAAGATCTACCCAAACTTTCATTGCTGGATTCATCGCATCCACCCGACCTCCAAACACACCAGCAAAAGGAGTCTGGACAGACCCCAGATATCATAGAATCAGAGAATGGTCAGAGTTGGAAGGGACCTTAAAGACCATTGAGTTCCAACCCCCCTGCCCTGGGCAGGGACACCTCCCACCACACCAGGTTGCTCCAAGCCCCCTCCAACCTGCCCTTGAACCCCTCCAGGGATGGGGCAGCCACAGCTTCTCTGGGCAACCTGGGCCACGCTCTCACCACCCTCACAGCAAACAATTTCTTCCCCAGATCTCATCTCAATCTCTCCTCTTTCAGTTTAAAACCATCACCCCTCGTTCTAGGGCTCCTCTCCCTGATCAGAAGTCCCTCCCCACCTCTCCTGTAGCCCCATTAAGTATTAGAAGGCTGCTATAAGGTCTCCCCAGAGTCTTCTCCAGGCTGAACAACCCCAACTCTGTCTTCATAGGAGAGGTGCTCCATCCCCCTCAGCATTTTCCTGGCCCTCTGCTGGGCTATGGGTTATGTCAGGTGACAACACAGCATTTTCCTCCATAAAAATTCAACTCTTTTCTATCTGGAAGGAGCATTTCCACGCTTCTGTGCCCTGTTTGCTGACTTCCACAGCTCCTGCTGTACGCTTTGGGCACGGTGGAGAAATAAAGCTGCACGTTCTCAAACACTAAAGCTCTTCCCTGGGACGCCAACAGGAATTAAACCCAGAGAACCCAAGTGCTTTTTGCCAGACTCTCCCTCCAGATACCATAAGGTTATTTGCAAAGTCATGAGCTTAAACCAAAAAACCCCAAAACTCATCCCCAAAGCTCCCACAGAACATTTGTTTTTTATTAGCATGGTATTGTGCTCATCTTCATCCTCTTCCCCGGGCCAGGGGAGAGACAGTAACCCTTAATACATGCTCTGAAAGCTCTCCGAGGAGGTGGCAATACCCAGATGTTCCTCACCCTTAAATACTCCAGATCCAGCACATGGAAGCTCAAGTAAAGTGTGGGAGGAACTAGAAAGTGTCAATAAAATGCACAAAAAATTGATCTAAAACTAATAAAATACTGTATTATACCAAATATAAGGTGATATATACTAAAATACTTCATTACATATGAAATATAAGGTGATATATGCTAGAATACTTCATTATATAGCACTTGATTAAAGCTGGCATCAGGTTTTAAAAACATTCAGTGGAAAAGCTGGATGGGATATTCCTCTCCAGGACCAGAAAGGGCATTTAAAATCCTCAGGGGTCAAGTAACCCGCTGGAAACCTCCCCTGTTTCTTCAGGGAAATAGAGATAATTAAAGAATACGTTGTTTCGAGAAGTTCTGTTGTGCATTTACTGGAATTTATACTGGAGGCAGTGTTATACGGAAAATATTTGCCTTTACTTAGTATCGGTGTATTTGTCTGTTTTCTTGAATGTTAAAGAGTCACAAATGCCGAGCAAACAGAGCAAATGAAAACTTGCCCTTGTTTGTGTTGGAAGAAGGGAATTATTTTCAGAATTTAAAGCTTCTTGCAAACATTTAAAATTAGTAGCAAGAATTCCAATAAATACACAGAGAAACTATAAAATCATGCGTTAACAGGACGTTTTGAGCTGCCACGTGCAATTCCAGCCAGGTAAAGCACCTCAGAAGCCAGTCAGAAAAATGAGAAGAAACAGAAAATTAAAATTCATACTCTTCAGACTCGCTAAATACCCCAAACTCATCGAAGTTCCTCTTTAATCCTTTGGTTATGACTAGTTTATGTTTCTTTTGCCCACGCAGCATGGTCCAAATATAGGTATGCGCCCTCCGCTACTTCCTCCGGCTTCTCAGCACAACCAGGCAGAGGATGAAAAAAAGATTAAAAATTAAAAAAAACCCAACAAACACTTAAAAAAACGGGTCAGATCCCAAATCCAGGAGGTTCTCGGTTCAAGTAGACCTGGATGCTCGAGAAAAGGTGTCCCGCAGACCCAAACAGAACTTCACGATTTAGATTCCCGCTTACATTTCGGTTTTAAACACGCAGTAAAAAGTAAAAGAGGGACCAAACCGAAAGCAAACACATCCAGCGTCTCGCTGTGACAGACTCGCAAGAGACACCCCCGAGTACCCAAGTTCATTAGCGGCAAGATCTATAAATCCCAAGGGAAATAAATACCTCTGAATATACCCACAACAACTTCAAGCGACTCTGCGTGAAGTTTCCCGGCAGTCAATTAGCCCAAGCCGGCCCAGGAGAGCGGGGCTGCGTAGCCGGGAGAGACAAAAGGCTTCTCCCAAGACATTCCACTTTTTTCAAGGCTTATATTTACCCTCCCTACCAGAAACACGGCAGTAAAAACCCTCCTGAATATTCTTTTTTAATGTCACGGCTATTACTTACGGAATTCAAATCCCGTCTCTCCCTGCAACACAATTTCCATCTGCATTTTAAGGGCTCCCCAACAATTTCATTTGAAGTTGAGGGCACCAAGAGACTGCAGATGGGATCGAGTCTTCCGAAACTCAAAAATTATAGATCCTATATAATTTTCGTTGACCTAAACTACAAAGCCTTCCAGACCTCTTTATGCTACACACGCCTCGGAGACGAGCTGCTGGTTTTGCTGTTCAAATGCAGCATTCTCAGGGAAAGAGTTGTGAAAATTCCACGTAAATCCACAATCGTTGGAGCAAAAGTTTAGTTTTCCACTCAAAGAGAAGTGCCAGCAGCCACGGTGACAACGGGCAACCACCAAGGTGACAAACACGGCCAGGGGGGACACTTCTGGGGATGTCCCTGCATCCTTCCAGAGATGGGAACCTACAACCCCTCCCCATGGACTGCGGGGTGACGGGTGCTCCTGGGGCTACGAGCCCCAAATTATCCAACGCACACACTTTCTCGCTCCTCCTCGCTGAGATTACCCCCATTTTTACTTTGATAAGCGAAATGTTGTCAAACGATGAGACCACATCCCTCCGCCGGGCCCAGTTCCCCGCTCTTCTACCCCATTTTCCCTTCCCCAACATTGAAAAGAAATACCTGTTTGGGGCTGAAGGAAGCACCCAAGCTTTCAACACAAATCATTTTTCTAAAAAGGTGCTTTTGATGCAGATTCAGGAGCCGGAGACTTACCATTTACTCTGAGAACTGCAATTTGTATTTATTATAATCTATCATTTTCTTAATACGCATTAATGGATGCATATTATCACTGCAATATTACAGCATCTACAAGTCCTACCCATAACCCGGTGTGAGCAGCAATAAAATGATAAAGAGCTTTTCTGTCAGCCAAAGCGCTAAACTGTACATTTAAAAAAATTAATTGCTAAACTGCAAAACACATACTGGCTTCCTTATTTAAAATTGCATAATTTTAAGTGGGCTACTGCAGCACAAACATCACTTCCTCAGTAGTTTAACTTTCCAGGGTCAAAACCCAAGAGTGCCCCTATAAGATAGAAAACAAGTTTTATTAAAAAGGTCAGCTCAAAAAAACCCCTTGATATTAGTGAAACTGCGGCTGAGTAGGAGAATTTCAACATTCATGGCTCCTTATTAAGGAAGCATCGTTAAGGATACAAAATTCTACATCAGTACTCGAACTGAGCATCAAAGATACAAAAAAAGCACTGCCTTTGAGAAAGTTTAGAGAGTAAGACACAGGATTAAGTTTAAAAAAAAAAAAGGGCGGGGGGGTAGCCTAATTGAAATGCTTTGTGCCCTCAACGTAAAGCAGAAACTCAGTCCCTAAATGGACAATAGCTTGTATCAGCAAAGCCGAGAGCAATTAAACTCCTCTGTCATCAAGATGTCACCCCACAGGCACGAGAGTTGAGCCAGCCGGGGAGCCCGGGTCCTCTCGCATGCCTGGATCCTCTGAGCTCCCCTAATCCAGGTTAAAAAGATCTTCCTGAATAAAACGCGATGGGTTTTATTACACACCTCCCTGCTCCCCCCCGGCAGACGCCAGAAAACTTTCTTTAAAGAGGAACAAGGAGAAGGGAAAGGGAGAGAGAGTGAGAAATACCCCACGGGGAGCCAAACTGGACCCAAACACCCCTGGGTAACCTCCGGGCGCTGACACTTGCCAGCCCCAAGGTGATGGGCCGTGGCACACGGCGCCTGGCCACTACTTTTCCCCATGTGGCTACCCAGCTTTTCAAACCCATCGTCCCCCTTCATTAGCCCCGAGTACAGAGCCCCATGGTGGGTCTCAGTTAAACCCCCCCCCAGTTCAAACAAAGCTCACTCCACTGGTGTTTTACATACAGGGTAGTTTAAAGTTCTATGCTCAAGCCCAGTGAAATTTTCGAGTTTCAACTCGGTAACTTCGAGTAAATCTTTCCAGACATGCTTCAAAAGAATCTTTTCTTCCCGGCGCAGAACCAAACCGTGGGGTTTTTTTAACTGATCCCTGCATTTGCAAAAATAAACCTTTCAACTCCCAAAGAACAGCGCCTCCGACACGAAGCCTGATACTCTGATCATCTTTAGCACCGACCACAAATCCTGGGAAAGGTACCCTTGGTGAGGGAGCTCCAGCCCACTGAAAAACCCCAGCACAAACCACACATCGCTCGGGATCATTAAGCCAAGACATTTGGCCAGCACAAGGTACAGTAGTTTTCCACTAGAAAGGGAAGCTACATGTATATGCCGTTTAGGCAATGCCTTTCAGGAAGAAAATTAGAAGGCGGCTCAATTCCTTAGAGAAATAATTAAAGTATTGTCACCTGGTATTGAGTTTAGTGGGATCACTGCAGAGCAGGTGACCTTAGGCCCTAGAAGAACCCGGCTACGGCAAACAGACCAGCACATCCATCAGACCGACTCCTTCCCAAAAGCAGGGACCACCAAACGACTTCTTGAGATCCTTATTCCTCAATTTTTTCAGCGATGCTCATGCTGTGAGCCAGTGACTCCCTCTCAAGAGCCCTGAGATGGATACAGAATTGTTCTATAATAAACAGGAATAAATGCACCATCTGAAGCGGCTGCAAGAGATGCTGCGAGGATGCAGGGGTCTGTCTCCAAAGAAAATGCAAGCTTTGTTTTTGCAGATGATGGAGCTGGGACCTCCGGAGGACACTGAAGAGTCAAACCTACCTGTCTGCGGAGAGGGGCTCGCCCGTACAGGGACAGGTCACTGCAGAGAGACACTGCAAGAGGAGAGCAAGCACTGGGAACGGATATCGGCATAAACCAGTTCATTGTAAGAGCCACACCACTTCTGTTCCAACCACCACTTTCTTCTCGAATGGCCAGTGGGTCACTGGATCCCATCACTGCTGCTTCCACAAGGCTCAGCTTCACCCCTCGGAAGCAAATCCACGCCAAAACGGGAGGTGATTTGTAGTCTGAGGTCGAAGGGAACGTATATTGTAAGAAACGGGAAAAGACCAAAGGTGGTTTCGTGGCATCAAGGGCCCCCCGGCTCCCAATTAACACAGACACAGCTTCAGATCTGCAGCCTCATTTGGGAATCCACGTTTAGAGACTCCGGGTGCGTCTCCCAAGGGGACAGCACTTCTTTTTTTATTCTGTGTTTTTTATCTTTACTTTCCTGGGGAGTTAAGGGAGACCTACTCATTAAGTCTAGCAAGAGAAGCAATAAACATAAAGTCTCAACTCTCTGTGCCTGACACCAGGCTGCTGTAAGAGCTTAAAGGATGATTATCTGTAGTTTAATCATTACAAACTCCCACCAATTTCACTGTTAAGAAGGTGGGGTTATTTTGTCAGGTTTTACTGTCAGAAGACCGATGGCCAACTCTCATCATCTCCAAAGGCTTGTGAAGGAAAGGCTTTGGGGATAGAAAAAAGAACATTTCCATTCCCGGGCAGCCTTCAGTGTCTGCTACAAGCGTTCAAAGCAGTTGTTAATCCATTTAAAGTATGTCTATAATGAAAGAATTATCAAAACACAGGACATCACGCCCATTTTTTACTGCAATGACTCAGGAGGTCTCCTTCACTCCAAGTTAAAAAAAAAAAAAAGGTAGTTTTGATAAAATTACTGCACCTCTCTGAAAAGGAAGTTTCTTTTTTTGTTGTTGGGTTTTCTGCATCCGTTACTCATTACAAAAGGGTGTTCCAGCCCCTCTGAAACTGAGACCCAAGAGCCCTCAAAGCTATTTTAATTTTATTAGTCAGCGCTGCATTTTTGAATCAAAACCATCCATTCATTTGAAGGCCCTCACCTTTTTCTCCTCCTCTTCTCCCCAAGACAGAGGTTTGAGCACCCCTTCCCCTCTTCCACAAGCACACTGGAAATCAACAAAATTCTGCACAAATGGCTATTTTAATTACTTTTTTTCCCAAAGCGATTTTTTTTTTTTCCTCCTGTAACTCAGGCTTTTATAAAAGCAAGAGAAGGTGAAACCGGGAAAGCATAAAACAAGTTGAAACAACATTTCCCAAAGCATTTGTACAAAGATAATGCTGCGCTGGCAAATTCAGCGCACAAATTTAAGCACAAACCTAGAAATAAGTTCCACTGTTTTGTTACTCATAAGCGGCTGAATGGCGTTCAGATAAAAGTAATTTTATGTTAAATTAACACATCCCCAAGCCCACCTCTTTTTTTTTGAAAAAATAGCAACCCCATAGTCACTTATACAGGAGGGGGAAAAAAGAATGATTTAAATTGGAAAATTAAGTCAGAATGGGCTGAATCTATCCCTTTCTTACAGGGCAGCACCGCGGATCTTTTAGCACGGTTCAATCTGTCAGCAAGATACTGTAAGTTAAAGATAGGGTAAAAAAAAAAAAGGAAGGTAAATATTGGTATTTCTAAAGTGCAGGCAAAGGAAAGCAAACCCTCTCGGATTTGTTTTTGGAACACGTGGATTTGCTTTGAAACAGTTTTCAACCAGAAACACTATTCCACAAAGAAATTTCCTGCTCTGCCTCCATACGTTGGAAATACTAAGAAGTATAATAATTATGAAATATTCTCTTAAGAAAAGTTCTGCAGTGTGGCTTCAGCATCTGTACACGTCTGAACTAAGGACAATTTAGAGAGACCTTAGGCTGGCGAGAATCCCATTAAGACATCCATGCTCAAAATTCCCTGGGTGCTCAGCTCTTGCATGCAACCCCGCTTGTTTTTGCAGCAGAACTTTACTGTTGCTATCAGATGATCTTGTTAAATTGGGAAAGGACTGAGAAAGAAAAGAAAAAAAAAAGAAACAACAAAAAACCAAAACAAAACCCAATGACTGGCATAAGGAAACTGAATCATCCAAAATTCCCAACTCTGCTAAAGGTGAACAGCAGTTCCGCTTTTCCCTAAAGGCTTTACTTAAACAGTTTTATGAGCCAAGAATCATTAAGGGGTTTTAGATTTTCTCAGATTAATATTTTAAAAGCCGTTCCTCTAGTACAAGAGGCCTTGAATGAAGGCTCCTGTGCTTCCTCTGCAAGAAGAGGGAGGCTTGCTAACTGCTTACTAGATGCTAGAGATGTGGCCACCTCCCAAACGAAGCCAAAAAAAAATAAAATAATGATTACGAAAATGCTGAGGAAAACAATTTCACCCATGGAAATCACTTGGCTCGTTATCGTTCATCTTAGAAACGGCACTTTTCACCGATTAGCCTTTCTGAAGCAATACAAGCAATACTGCTCTTGGTCTGTTTTGACAACGAAATCAGGTCTGGGAAATGTGAAGAAGGAGGCGGCTTTGGTTCGACTGCCCAAAAAACAAAGGATCCCGGCAACGACCCAGCATCTCTACTCCTGACCCTTCCCACCCTCAACAGGCTCAAACTTGAAACATGGATGCAACTGGAAAAATGATGGTTTCAGGAAGCTTCACTGAAAAGGTGTAGAATTAGCTGTTAAATATAGAAGAGACAGAGATTTGTTTCCCCTCACTGGGGAAAGGGAAGCAGAAGTTGGCTGATAAGACACCAGCCACTCCACGGATGCACCCAGACACCCACATCGCGAAGAGAGGGATGAGGACCAGTTCTGTGGGATGAGACTTCCCTATTTCTGGTGCTCAGAGCACAACATCCACCATAAACACTCACCTCCTCTTCTGGCCATGGACACTCTGTTTAAGAGCTCCTCTTATTTCAAACTTCACACGTTTTTCTGCCAAACTCCTCTCCTGAACCACTGTGGGGGTCAGCAACTGAAGTGGGAGAGGGCTCCTACCACTGCAGAGGTAACTAAAGCAACTCACCTTTAGCTCTCCCATTGCAACATCAATATAATACAAAGGTTTTCCAGCCAAGCATCTTCCAAGATGGCCATAAAAATAATCATTCTTAGCCTAAGACACAAGCTAACGTGTTTTTTCTGACTGTTTATGGACAATTTTATACCTTTAAATTACTATAAAGCACAACCCGTTCCCAGTGTGCTGGCCAGACCTAAAACGTCTCACGCTTAGAGCTGAGAGAAGTGAAATAGTTAAAAGGAAGCTTTTCCATGACGGGCTGGTACCATAAATATTTTGGTTTTAGCTTTTGCGCTGTACAAAATTCTCAACTACCAGAAGAAAACATTTTCCCAAAATAATACGGGAAAGTGTGTCACGATAGCACATCTTAAAACAACGCCCCCATCATCCCCATCATAAATAAAGAAAGTTTCCATAACTGATGACAACACTCTTCCATCAGAGGCTGAAGGCCACGCTGTGGCCGGGACGCAAAGTGGCTTTAGAACCAGACTCAGAGTCGAGTCTTGTTCCGTTTGCCCCCATCAGAAGCTTCCCCCGTGTCACCTTATATAAAGCATTTCACCTCTGGGTCCAAACTCCTCCATCTGGGAAACCCAAGTGAATATTTTCCAGGTTGTTTATGGAGACTTCCCGCAGTCTTTACTGGAGACCGTTCCGGTCTGTGAGCGAGAACTGGGATGCACTGGTACCTCCACACCAAGGGTTCCCAACCCAGAGATCCCCAGGTCCCACAAGAGGATCACAGAGCAGCAGGAGACACTTAAAATAAGAAAACTGAGTGTATTAAGAACAGCTTAACAAAACAACTTGCCGTCCTGGAAAACTTTTTTAAGAGACAACAGCTCAGGCAGAATTTAAAAACCACAACCTTTAAGCTATTCTGCAAAGTAAGAGCTCATTTAAATACCACTTACTCGAGAATGCCTAAGAATTCCAATAGTGCTGGCTGGCCCAAAGTCTGCCTGAAAGAAAGGAGTAAGGACACTCTTAAATTACACCAGGTGGATTTCACCGAATGCTGAGGCGCTCCGGCTCAGGCTTCGAGCACCAGGCCAACAATAGTCTTATAAAAACGCTGAATGGGTACAGTCAGCTAGAACTCTCGGTTAAAAATAAATATTTTAAGTGACTTCCAACATACCCGCTTTACTGTGCTCCTCACCAATCTGTGGGTTTCCAATTACTTGATTTATTTTTTTTATTTTAAGCTATTTTTCCTTTCGCCCATCAGGTTAAAAAGCCACTCAGACAGAAAGAGAAGCTGGTTAATTACAGCCAGAAAACTGGCTGTACACAAACTGCCAGCAAACCTACAGCGAGAGGGGCTTGTGGAAAAAAAAAATAAATAATCTGTCAGTTTGGCAACTTGGGCATTATATGTAACAAACAGATAATTCACCTTTTCAGACGCAATCAAGGTAACGTTGCTTTTTCTAGCCAAGATGTTATTTTGAGCAGTTTTGCCAGCTCTCCTGCGTCAGGCCGCTCGTGCAGAGAGAGATGAGACATTTCGTATGTTAAAATTAAAGCGAGCGATGAAACACAAGAGCAACGCCGGGTTACAACTTATAAAACAGGAATAGTGAAATAGCAGCAGCCGAGAGTGGTTTCTGACCTAGTTTTAACTGGAGAAGAGTCAAAGAGCTGAGAAGACTGAGGCGAGGCTGAAGGTGCTGAAATTCCAGTACTGGAGCTGGAAGTGCCGGGGAACAGGATCCGAGAGAGAGCCCTCAGACATTCAAACGACCGAAGGAGCGTCACGGAGAACAAGGAACTTAAGGTTCAAGAGGTTTAGTTCCACGTCAAGTGACATCCCGGGAAGGAGGGATGGAGGGTTAAGCAGGATGGTGATGAAGGTGGAGGCGTTGCAGGGCTGGACGGTGGCCCACAGGGCAATGAGAAGGCCAGGCTGGGAAGAGATAACCTCAAGTTCTGAAACACGGGAAGAAGTCGCTTTAAAAGAGCACGTGCGTATTTTGGAAGGTATTTTTAGGTGCTTCTGAGAACGGGGAATGTGCTGTCAAACACCTGTGCCCATTTGCATAACGAGAAAAAAATTAAAACCCCATTAAAGCAAGTCCTCTGGTAACGGGGGCTACCTAGAGATATGGGGTGGGGGGGAATAAAAGTTGAGAGATCCCATCCCAGTAAAACATTCTCATGTCTCCCTCTCTTCTGCTGCTCCAGAGTCAAATATATTTCCACCAGGCAGCTCCATGCTCGTTTTAAGCCTCATTAAGAAGCAGTATGTTGCTGGCCTGACATGTCAGATTTTTAAATGACCTTTGTACCGAGAACAGCGTTACCAAGCTGCTAAGAACGGGGAGGGGGGGAAAAAACCAAACAAACACCAAAACAAACCAAAAAGTCCACTTCCATGATTAGGAGAGGTACGTTCTGGCTGTTTGCATTTATTTTAGTTTAAAAAAACTCCACCTGTCAGTAAAGCAAGCCATAAAAAAAAGCCAGCAATTCTCTCTGAAGGGCAGCTGTGACGGCATCGCCGCTCTCGGCCATTCTTAACATCGCACTTATCACACAAGGTAAACAGGAGTGACTATCAGTTAATGAACAACACAACCCTCAGGCTGAATTTTAAAAGAGTGTTTTCTCCGCTGCAATCTTTTAATGAAAATCCAGCAGTTCTAACCCACCGAATTTGCTTACGAAAGTCTAATTTATTTTAGGAGATATGAAGGCACCGGGGCTGATTCACTTGCCCGTGTGCTCACACAACGAGCTGCTGAAACATCAGCTTATGGATGTGGAAGATCCTTATCTTCCACACAGCTTTGCTCCTTTTCTTGCAAGAGAAAACTATAGAAAGGGCAATTTGGAGATCAGATTGACAAACTTGTTCAGCCATCCCAGAACAAATCTCACCTAATACACACACTGCTGAGCCCAGGAAAACAAGCCTGGACCAGTTTGCTCCTTGTGCCCAACTATATCCTATTGACACTTAAAGGGAAGCGTAATTACTACTCTGCCAAAGTTCTACTTAAGACGATCTTCAGACGGTTCCTCGCCGAGCCAGAGCCAGCCCTGCTGGAAAAAAGCTATGATAAATCAAAGTCGGAGCCAGGATCCTAAAGGAATCCCAGAGAAATCCAAGCACCGACACCCCACGAGCCAGATCAACCTCAAAAGCTAAAGCAAGATGCTCAGACGAGGCTTCTTTCGGCTTTGGGGCAAACAGAGGTGCTCCAAACGCCGAGCGGGACTTAGAGGACACAACCCAGCAGAAACTCAGCATTCAATGGGGATGTCACTGAAATTTCCTACCATCTTCAGCTGGGAGTCAGCGACAAAGCAATCAAAAATGCCAGTTGTGGGGTTTTTTTCTGTCACTGAGGGAAGTTGCCCACAAAACATCCAGCTGAAAGCACTGAGCAAGCACCGCTAGATTTTTCTACCATGTTATAACCTGGTTGTGTTACGTACCCTCCACTAACACAGCATCACCAACAGCTTCCTCGCACACACCATCTTCCAGGGGAGCTCGATTTCCCCGAGAGACAGGCGAAGGCAGCTGCCTGAAGAAGCCACCACCGAGTTAAACGAGGTACTCCCTTTCCTCCAGCGAGAAGCACAGAACCCGCACTGTTCCAGCTACCTTCTTTATTTGCACTGCCGGGCTGGTTGGTAACAAACCTGCTCCAAAAATAAAGCGACAAACAGTAAAAAGAAAGAACGCACTCTTCTAAACTGGCAAAAAAAAATCTACCTCAGGAAAAAAAAAAAAAGCAGTCAGATGTTTCTTTGCTCCCCTCAAGGACACCTGTGAAAGTTCAGGTTACAGCAAATTCCAAAAATGAACATGAAAAATTTTCAGATAAGAACAGTAAAAACATACCACCTCTGCTGACCAAATAGAGAATCGACCACAGGGCTGCAAAAAGACTCCCCGGGCCCAAGCCCAAAAAAGCCCCGGGAGATTTTGTCCACGAAGACAGAGAATCTCTCTTGCCTGACGGAGTGAGTCGAGGCCGTTCATCTAATTCGTAGATGCAAAAGCAGCGGTTCAGCCACTGAGCCGGCACTTAATTGTCTGACCAGAATTTTTGCTCTAAATATAACAATCCGCCCAAGTTGTAGTTAGCCGAAACGTTTTGCTTTCTTAACCGAGCCCATCTGAGGTTAGAATAAAAGTGTGTTTCTTCCTGCTGTCAGCGTCCGTAAATTTAGCCTTAATGACAAGTAAAAGGCCTTTATATTGAGTTAAATGGCCTTAACTGTACGAGAGAGCTGAAACTTGCAGGGAGATGCAGCAGCAGCACCACCTCCATCAGATATATCAGATCCCTGGTGCAAACGAGCTTCAGTAGGAAGGTCGTGGAAACACTCCTGACACCATAATATCAAACCTTCGAGGTAATACGTCTACTTTTTCCCTTCGTGCTAAGAAACCCCAAAAGAAAGCGTTCTAGATTTCGATGCAGCGACCACTACCGCACCATTTTGATGCATGAAGAGCAAAGTCCTTCAACGATTCCCAAACGATTTCAGAATCGCGCCTCTAGAAGAATGTGTGCAATTAGTTTTAATCACCACTACGCTCCACGTCAACCAAAGGGCGTATTTCAAACAGATCTAAGATATTCCATTTACGTTCACGAAGGTTAAGTATGGTTTACTTTATCCTTTAGCTATTACTACTTCCCACCCCCTTCCCATTTCCACATTTCTAAATAGTAAACAAAAAGCCGCTTCCTTCGCAAAGCTGTGTGTTTCAGGACTCTCCATCAGCTCCCAGACTCCAGGCTGGGAGAACTGGTTTATTACAATCCATTTGCTCGGCTGCATTGTTCTCCTTTAGAAAACCACACTTTTATTTCTGGAATAAAGACAAGGATTGGGAGCCATCCACTCCATGGGTCAGACCGTCTCCGAGGTGCACAGTACCCAGGTGCGTTTCAGATCTTACAAGAGGAAAAGCAAAAGTACCAGCAACTTCCCTAATTAAAAATCCTGACCACGAAGAGCACATAAATAACTAAAGGTTCTTTTTATTATTCAGTATCTATTGGGAGAGAAGGAAGCAGAGCTGGTAGACAGGACCACCACATTCCCATCAACACACAGCTGCCCTGGCCAAGCATGCAGAGGGGAACTGGGGAGCAAGGTCACTGTCACCGGTGTCACCGAAAGCACTTTTCAAAAGAAACCAGTCAGCAGAGCTCCTACGCACTTCTTAAGAGACTATTTATGGGAGCAGAAGTTGTTCTTAATTCTGCAAGCAGCAGCAGAGGTCATGATTCTGGCTTCACCAGCTCTGATCGCTGAACACCCCTGGAAGCGTGAACAGGTGCCACCAGGATTTTTAAATAAATAAAAAAAAGAATCTATTTTAATGACATAGGAACTATTGTTTCAGAGCAAAGTCCTGCTCGGCCCAGTCTGTCGCCAGCAGCAGATGCAGCTGGAGGAAGTGAAGAAACCCTGTGACAGAGGCCTGCTCCCCTCTGCCCTGCCTCGACTTCTTCCCGGCTCCAACTCCTTTTATAGCAGTTTCATTCTGAATCATGAGTTTACGCCTTCATTTTTGTTTGGGGTTTTTTTTGGGGGGATGGGGGGACGGCATGTTAAAACCCCACAAAGTCAGGGAGTTAATGAGGCCCTGGGACCTAATCAGGCCTTGCCACACCACACCTCCAGCAAGTGTCAGCCGCGCAGGGAAAGACTTCAAAGGGCCCAGCAGACCTTACGTTCTCCCTGTGAGCGAGGGCTACTCCCTTCTCCAGCCCGTCGGTGGAAAGGTGAGCCCAGCCAGAGAACTCACTCGCCTTATAAGGCTTCCATGGCACAATTTCTGCTTGCCCAAGCTCAGGCAGGGTGGAAAAAAAAATATATAGATCTCCCTTCCTCGCTACTCCGCCCATGCCGGGCTTTGAAAAGCATCCACCAGAATCCTGGATGGGAAAAGAATGGAAGAATTTACACCGAGGTTTTGCACGGAGCTGGGCTCCCTGGAAGAGGGTGAAGCCACGGCTTTGGCGAGGAGCTGGATCACCTCGAACAGCGGGGGAGAAACGGGAGCCGAGGAGCTGACACGCAGGCAGAGATGCGTGGAGAAGTTGTAACCACAACCCTTACTCTTTGCATACCCATACGACCAATTTTTCTTGCTACTCAGATGCACTTGAGCCTTTTTAGATTTCAGGGCAGCAAGCTTTACAAGTTAATTATGAGTTGGGAACATTATTTCCTTTCACCAATTTATCCGTAATACACTTTATACCAGGAGCTTTGTTTTCAGAATCAAATGAGTCTCGGCTCAGGTGTACGCATTATTTTCTGCACAATTCATTAATTCCATAGGAGTTACTGTTAACGTCAGCGAAGCCCCTCCTACCTCCTGGCCCATGTCATTATCAATGGCTTCGAGCATCACAGAGAAACTCTCAGACCAACCTTCCTGTTCACCGAGTGTAAATATAGACACATCCACAGTCCTGAACATCTGCGAGTCCAAGAAAGCTGCTGGCTAAAAACGAAGCAGAGTAAATGCAGTCAATGAAAAGGCTGTTTCAACAACACTGCTCTTACTTCGTGGATTATCCCAGTTTTACTTCTAAAAAAAAAATAAATATCTGTGCATATTCCCTTTTTCTAGCCTTGATTGCCTGTATATCATACACTACCTTTTTTTCACAGCACATTTTTCTCAGTGCAAGAACCAGGGAGAGGTTTATCTCCAGCCATCAGTGGTTTGTCTTTGCTTTCCTCCGCTACTCACCAAATGGCAGAACCCAGCTCATCCACACACAGACTCTCTCAGAAAAGAGAAAAATGGTGGCAAAGGAGCTTAAAAAAACCTAAGCTCTGCCAAATCCCTTGTTGCCTTCTTTTTGGGGACTGGGAGAGACAGAAACACAGCCCGTTTGATTTTCTCATAGAAACCGGGAGCCAAAAACAACTGAAATCAGCGCCGGAGCTGGAAAGGTACAACAAAACTCACACAAACATAAAGTCTAGACACTGAAATGTGGAAATATGATTCAAATAACCACAACTGGCACATAACGTATTGATTGCAGCCCATCACAGAACAAGCCCTCAGTGGGTAAGAATATAGAAGAAAGATTAAATTAGCGTCTTCCACCTCGGTTTTAGAAAATATGGATCCTTTGGGCGCAGTGGTATGGATTGAGCTAGCATTTCTTCCATCCTGCCCGGATTTTTGCTCAGCTTTTTAAGCGACACGTCTGCTTATGCTAAAGAATGACAATCAGCTCAAACTACCCTCGCAGCACCGATCCCGTAGGAACAAAACTGCCCTGGGTGTCAGGTGGCTGCTCTTATCAAAGCCCGGCCTATCGGCTCAGCTACGTGGATCTCAAAATATTTGAGCCAAGTAGTCGAGAGGATGTTTGTACTGATGAAATCTAAATACTACAAAGGTTTAGGCGACTGGCCGTTCTGCGGAAGTTTCACGGCGCTTGCTAAACCCCGTCACACGCGGTCACGAGCCTAAAGCAGAAAGTCTGCGTCTACCATCAAAGTCTGCGTGGTCTGGAAAGGGGGGCCAAAGCCAACAGCTCAACAAGCCTTTTACTCGTGGTGTGACACACGGATTGTCCTCAGGACCGTGCCCAGAGCCTCCTCGGATGGTCGCAGCTTCTGCCTCTAAGACCAAAGATTAACCGGTGGCGGCGGCTGGGCTGAAGAGACACTGAAGGAAAGTAAAACACCTCGGTTTTCCATGAATGCCTTGGGCTAAAGCGTTCTTCCCCTGTGTATCGAAAGCCAAGAAAAGCTCTGCCACGCAGAGGGTTAACAGCAGCCAGGCTGCACCAGATCAGGGAAGACTCAAGGTGGGAGGAGGTGGGCAGCTCAGTCAAGTCATGCTCACAAGCAGTGACCTCTTTTTTTGAGTTAAACAAATGCTGGTTTCTTTAAATTAAAAGAGGCACTAGTCCAATGTAAAGAAAGGAGAGACCGAGTGCACCGAGCAGTGTTTTTTCTAGCCTGCCTTTTTGCTGGAGCAACGCAAAAAGGACTGGATTTTGGAAGCCCGCTTTTCCCGGCGCAGCAGTGACACACACCACCGCTCTGCAAACCGACTGCTGAGGGGTTTATCCTGCTCTTTTTTATATAAATTCTTGGGGGGGGGGAAAGAACCAGCAGTGAAAAGGCAATACTAGGTTACCATGGTGTGCAAAAGTTGCCTTATGTACATGGGATGTTTCTAAGCAACACATGAGCTACTACAGAAAACTCTTCTTATCAGCAAATCCAAGCTCCTTTTCCTGGATAATGCATCTAGGTCAAGCTAAGGCACGTTGAACGCAGAAGCCTAGTTTTGGTGATGTCTCTTCTGTATCCACCCTGTATAAAATATTAGCACAGTTTAGGTTAGCAGGCTTTTCTCTTTTTTTTTTTTAATTAGCATTAAGTTCACTCCAGATAATGGTTCCTCCAGAAACAGCATTAACCTTAATTATTCAGAGGTAACTTGATCTCAACCTTTCGCCAAGCTGATGACCACTTTTTCCCCTCCTCAACTCCTCCTCTCGTTCCCCAAAACCCAAATAAAACCAGCGTATTACAGGGCCACGTTCACAAATTAGGGTATCGGGTACAGGATCCCAGACATACAGTATCTCTTCAAACTCTACCTAAACCCGTGTGGCCACTCCATCCATTCAAATGCATTCTCTCGTGCATTAGCAGCAAAACCACTAAGTCAGCCAAAATGTATTCTTCTCCCATGGATTAGCTGGCACAAATTAGTACGAGAGTGACGCATGCAGTCTGTCCCTTCCCATTTTTCAACATGCACAAACACCAGGGATTTGGAGACGCTTCACAAGTTTACGCTTACAAGTTACAGGCAGAACCCAGTTTAAAGCATCTGAAATGTGCAAATTGTTTAGGAGATAACGCGTCCGTTTACTAACGAGCCCTTAAATGCTTTTTCAAACAAAACTTCCCCTCCCTCGCCAGTAATAAAGGCTCTCCTGCTATCCCAACAGAGTCGGCGCTATGCAAGTGAACTATTTCAACAGTCACCATCCCTCTGCCAAGCAGCGCGATGACAAAAACTAACTAAACAGGACAGAGCACTTCAGACAAGTTCAGAAAAAATAAACCAACCCTGATGTCGGAGGATCACCCGAAAACTCCACGCTCTTGGCTGGCTCAGGGCAAATGCAGAAGCCACCTGAGGCAGGACCCAGGCGAGAGGTCCCTGTGTCTCTGAAGAGACCCCTCTGCACATTGTGTTCGATCAGATAGGCTTCAAACAGAAGTAAAAAATAAAATTATAACACCTTTCCTTTCCCCCTTTGCTGCTGTTTAAGTGGAATAAATAACCAACTCAGAATACGCTGCAAAGGAGCGAGGGTTTAGTCTTGCTGGGTAAAGAATACAATGGCCAGGAGCCATTGATACGAGCACCAAAACACCCCATTTGCCTACCTTAAAAAAATAATAATAATAACCCAGGCTCATAAAAACCTAAGGGGTTAATCTCCATGCTTGCTTCTCCCAGTATTGCCAGAGAGCAAAAAGTTATTAATGCCCCAATTCAACTTCTCCGATTAATGGTGTCGCATGATTTGCTGATAAAAAGCAGATCACGTTTTCGGTTAAGAAAAAATAAAAAAAAGAAAAAAAAGACCTGTGGGTCACAAGGATTCTGTCACAAACTTTCTATTTTTCCTTGGCATGTCACCAATTAGACCTACTTCTGTAGCCTGCTACCACCAGTATAAAAAAAAAAAAGCATAATGGGTTTATAATTTGCCACCGAATCCCATAGCAACTGTACGTCACTTTAGATGTAAATTACAGACAATTCTTTCCCATGCAATTTGAAAACTATAGAGATGAATCTATAATTTGAGCAGATCCAAATGGTATACGGTTGGAAAAAAAAAAAAAAGAGCTACCCTAAATAATTGAAAGGAAACTGCCACGGGCCAAAAACCCCCCATTCCTCGCGCCCGACGTTAAACGTCTCTTTGTCCCCTTCCTTCGACTGGGAGGTGCCACGCTGGGGTCAACGTGAAGAACATTCAGCAGGAGCTGAGCAGCTCGGCGTGTTCTGCGTATCCTGTCCCATTTCTGCTGATTGCGAGGAGGAGATGTACGTGTACCATGAGCTTCCTCTCCAGCCAGGCTCCTCTGATTCATTTAGTCATGTCACCGACTCATGTTCCCGATGTCGTAAGAGCTTCAATTTTGACGGGCTCCAGCATCAGTGAATTAACAGGGCAGGAAAAAACAGGTTACAGGAAAGGAGGAATGATGCAAAAAGCTTTAAGATAATTCAATGAGTTTTGATGCGAAAGCCGGATTGTTCTTCTCCTCCTGACACCTGCAAACAGCTTTCAATTCCCGAGTCAGCATGAATACGCATTACCCTAAAGACCCTGTAATGACAGCAGGAGCCTTCATTTTGTATTTCGTGCTTTAAACGCAGCAAGATGAAGGCATCTCTAACAACCTGCTCTAAAAAGCAGAGTCTGGAAAAGTTCTTTCGACAAGGGGTGGGTTTAACCCCAACCTTTGGGAAATAACTTGTGTCCCGGGGAAGACGACTTGGGAAACCCGCCGTCCGACAGAGGAGGGTTCCGTGGCCAGCAGAGCCCAGGGGCAACGTGCTTCGGTTATCTCAGCTTAGCCCCCAATAAATATTTGTGCACCTGCCAAAGTTCACCAGTGGATCAACCGGTGGCTTCAGTTCAAAAATACTCCGTGTAACAGGGCCAGAGGGGTCTGAGGGGAGCAGGAGGCACCGTTCGGACGCTGCATCAGGCACCCACCCAAGCAGGGATGCTCCGACCACCTTCTTTGCGTCCTCCTAAAACCAGGAGGCTCCTGTTCATCCCTGGAGGGGTTCAAGGCCAGGTTGGAGGGGACTTGGAGCAACCTGGGCTGGTGGGAGGTGTCCCTGCCCAGGGCAGGGGGTGGGACCGGATGGGCTTTACGGTCCCTTCCAACCCAAACCGTTCGACGACTCCACACAAGCCCAGTGGAGCCTGGTCCCCATCAGCTAAGGTTGGGCCAACCCAAAAGCTACAAACAGTAAGAGAAAGGTGAGCAACTGCAGCCACACCGCTCGTTATCAGGCGGCCATCCGTCACGCAGGCTCACCAGCACCGCTCCTCAAGCCACAAAGAGAGTTTTTAAATAAATACATGAAAGTTGGGAAATTCCCAGGTGAGGGTTCCAGGAAGAGCCCTCGTACTGTTTACGCGCCACCGGCACCTACACCAGCGGCACGAGGAGATGGCCCTCCTGCCGAGTGACACTTGGGTCTGCCACGAGGCATTTTACATCGTGCACTGAGATTTCCACCTGCCCAGAAACCCCCATGATGTTGCTATTAAAAAAGAAATGAGTGTGAAAAGCAAAGGATGGTATATCTAGGTGTGTTAGGTGAGGATGATGCCCACCAAGCATGGAGGAGAGGGCCCAGGATAGAGGACGAGAGAGGAAAACACGGCAGGGGGACGAGGAGGTCCCTTGTATCTCCACATGGGCACAAGAAAGCTGGAGGCAAACCAGAAGAAATGGGGAAAAGTCATGCTCTGCTTTTTTTTTTGAAGGG
>VXAK01014169.1:0-20178 GCA_013399435.1 Arenaria interpres | reverse complement strand
GGGGGGGGATTAATGGTCATTAGTCTCCGCTTGCGTGGGGCTCACGCGTGTCGCGGCGCCGTGTCGTGCCTGTAAGTTAAGGACGGGGCCGTAGCGAGACGGGGTGTCGCGGACAGCAGGTTTTGCCCATTCAAAACCACCCGTGGGGTCGGGGGGTGCGGCGCCTTGGGAGCGGGTGGGCGTCCCGCCGCCGGGCCGCGGCCAGCCCCTGGCGGCCCGTCCGAGCCCCCCCTTCCCCCCGGGGGTGTTGGTGGGGGTCGGGGTAGGTCGTGAAGCTGCTTGGTTGGGGTTTTGGTGGTTGTTTCTGCCTTAAGCTTCCTGTTGGTCTTCGGAGGCCGGGTCTGTCTGCCTGCGCTCCCCCTTCCCCTTCTCCACAGCGCCTTTTGTCGCGCATCCAGCTGGGAGCACATTCAGTAAGACCTCGCCTTGCAGCTTGGGCGCCCGCTCTTCTACCCTCATTGATTTTTGTAAGTTTGCTGAGGGACCCCTTTGAGCCATGAAAGTTACGGTGGCGTGAGACACCTGGTCAGTAAATGGGTGAATGAAGTTTTGGAAAGACTTAAGTACACCGCCTGAAGCTTTAAGTCTTAATTATGTCACCAAATGCAATAACTTATGTCTGTTTCTAGATTATATCGTAAATTTAACTATTACCTTTTTGCTGTTAGGTGTTAGGTTTGCCTCTTGTGGCTTTGAATACGGAAAGCTTTGCATCTCTTAAAAGAGAGTAGCTCTAACCCTGTTCACTTTTGATGGTGTCAGTCATGCCATCTTTAATTTGCTTTTCTTTGTGTTGCCTCCTTTATCTAATGGAAGAAACAATTGTAATGAGGAAGAGCCTTTTCACCAGTTTGCTCTTTGTAAATCTTTCACACTGATGGTAAGATGGATGTAAGGTTTTTTGTGTTTTGTTTTCTTTTTTCTTTCTTTTATTTTCCCCTAAGGATGGGGATGTTCTCTTTAATAATATTGATTCCAGCTGAGTTGTTGGACAGAAAAAAAAAGAAAAAGACATGAATTTTTATGGAGGTTTTTAATTTTGCCATGTAAGCAAAGTCAGTGACAAAGATAGAGACAAACACCAGAGTAACTTTGTTCTGACTCCCTCACCAGAGGGGTTTCTTCTCCCCCTCAGCTAGAGTGTGGTCAAATAGTCAGTCTTGTGTCTAGAACAATGGAGATGCCAGAAACCTTTGGCAGGATGAAGTTTGAGGGCAGATGGCTGCAGTGCAGAAGGAAGGACAGGAGTCATCTACAGCAATTTCCACACTGAAATCCTTTGAGTTTTACTGACAGCTGATCTGCTTGCAAGTTGATTGATCCTTTCCTCCCTTTTCCACTGAAGGTTTTCACTTCCCTCGCTTACACCCAATACTAAATCAACGGTTTGTGTCACCACGCTCTAAATGGGATGTTAGAAGCTTCTACTGAGAGGTGGGAAATAGCTGGGGGATGGGGAGGGAGAAAGTCTTAGTAATAGAAAGGTAAGTGGGTTAGTGTTTGTGAAAACAGTAATTGGTAAACCACTTAGAATTTAAAAACCCTAATTTTTACCCTGGTGTTGCCTCTGTGCAATCCTGTGAAGTACCTTCTTTCATCTAAGCCTGTGGTTAATAAATGTTGAATAAATTTAAATTTGAATAGTTTTGAACATTGGAATACAGCAGCTTTCCTCCCCTATTCTCCCAGTGTAATTTCGGTGCTTCTTTGCATGAAGATAAGAATAAAAATTGCTTAAAGGGGTACTTCTCTGGTATCCTTGTTTTCTTGAGTGTTTACCTGCATTCTGCCCTTTTTTCTCCATTTTGAGTCAGTCTTTCCTTTGTAATCCGTAGAATTTTCGTGTTTCCACCCCCTGAGAAACAGTAGCATCAAATTTAATATGTTTGGAAAATAAGAGCTTTCAGTTTTCTGGAGAGTATCATGCAGAACGCCTTTGCTGGGAGTAAGAGCATCAAGGTTCTGTTTTTCCACATTTACATTTGTTGCTCTAGCAATTCTCAAGGTTAAATATGTTAAGTTTGATTTTTCTGATCCCTCCACAGAAATCTTTGTATTTCTGAGGCATTTCATTGCATAACTGATTCCCACCTGCTCAGCATGTTTTCCCTCTCTCCTGTCCATGATATCCCGTACTAATTACTATACTTCACATGGGATTGGTACATTTGCTCAAGAGGGCTTTTCATGCTATATGAAAGAGGCAGCTCTGACAGCAGCGAGGCAGGCATGGTTTCCAGTGATAGCTCTAGCCAGTGGAGGGCAAAATTGTCTCTTGTATTCCTTCATGGCAGAATTGTCTTCTGATGGTTAATAGTTTAAGGGGTGTCCATGGAGTATCCCCAAAGTCCTTTCCAGTTGGCTAGCCTATCTATTGGAGTAAATAAATCAGCAATTTCTTTGATACATTTTTTTGTTTGTTTGGTAAGTTGGTGCTTAAAGGGGGAAGTTTCCCTCCATGAAGTGGTATGAGAGTTTTTCAGGAAATGTTTCTGTTCTTTTTCCACATGTGCTGTGTAATAGTAATAAAATAAGAGAGATTAAAAAAAACGTTACACAGAAATTCAAAGGATTATGAGTGTCTGAGTGCATAATCTGGAAAGTAAATAAGTCACCCAAGAAGGCATAAACCCCAGGTGTCTTTCACCTACCCCTAACACATTGTGTGCTGTTCTAAGTAACTTTACTTAAGAACATTTAAGAAAGATCTGAGTCAGCTACTTACAGTTGAAGAAGCTGGCCGTACTTCCATTGTGTTTGAGAACTTCAGACTAGAAGAGAAATAATGGCATGCTATGAAATGGAGAATATTCCCTCACAAGTAAGAAACTATTGAGGTATCCAGGTGTTTGACTGATTCAAACCCACTTATCCTTGTGAGTACTGACAGAATCTGTGGAGATCTTTTTTTTTTTTTTAATTTGCATGGTGTGGTTTTTTTGCTACCTTTAGACTAGAAAGAGACACTTTTTCATATACCTTAGCAATAAATTTAAAACAGAAGAATGCTCAAGCTGACTTTTTTGCTTGCCGCAGTCAGTGTTGGTTGTTAAATGTTTTCTGGCTTGTGTGTCAGGTAGTCCCATACCATTGTCCTGAAGTAACACAGTGTTTTCATTAGCAGGGATCATCCATAATGTTCAGGGTACTCAACTTTGGAGGATTACCATGTACTGTCTATAAGATTTTTATTAGAAAACATATAATTATGTAAAGGATACTCCTGAATCTGCTGCCTAGTGTCTACTGGCTAAAGGTTCAGATTTGATCTGCAAAGATAGGTGGACCCTTACAAATATTATCAGAAACTATTGATAACTAGGTAACAACTTTATTTAATGTCAGATATTAGCATGTGCTATCCATGCCAAATGATGTTTTAATATGAAATGCTTTGGAAGTGATGGCCAAAGAGGCCTGACTGGGGATCAAAACTAATTTTGGTTTCGGAAGAATTAGAGAGTGAAAGTATTTAGACGTTCAAGATAGAGAAATCTACTGCTGTACTTAATCTGAGAACCTGTTCCCTTGCTCTCAGATAATATCGGTTTTGGTTTGGCACTTAATTTTCCAACATAACTGGAAGAGTTTTATTTCACAATCCTAAACAAGTGTAACATTATGTCTCATTAGGGGATAGCTTTGTCTAATTAATTTAATAATGTGCTGGGGCTAGCAAGTCCAGTCATTTGCTCAGCTTCTACAATTCATTATTTTTGTCATCATTAAATGTGTTGTGTGAGTAACGGTCACTTGGCTTGGTGTCATGGTAGCTGTTTTAGGTTATTGTTCAAAATACTTCTCATTCATACATTGACATGGCTGATCTTCACTGTCAGTTATTGTTGTGGACTTGCTGGTTTTTTTTGTGTACTTGAATGGCTAGGAATGAGTCTTTTTTAGTTGTTAATATTTTGAGGTTATTTTGTGGTCAAGTTAGTAGAAACCTTGCTCTTTCCAAGCAAACTAGAGGGCACATAAGAATTTTATATGCTGAGGTCCTGACACATTTTATTTGTGTATTCTGCTATATAATCTCGTTTGGTGGTGATAACCTTCCTTAACTTTTCACCTGAGTGCCTCTTCATAAAATTGTAAAGTAAATAGTGAAATAACTTCACTAGCTATTGAGGTGTATTTTAAGTCCAATAAATTCTGTAAACAGGGGAAATAAGAGTACTTTCCTATTAGTGACTAGAAGCCTGACTCAGAGGTGAGAGTAGAGCTACAAAGAAATACTCTTCTTAAATACCTTGAAAGTAAGTTAGAGGTGCTTTTAAGGCCAGGTAATTTACGAGTTTGTACCTTCTCTTCATACCTGCTTTAGGATTGTCTGTATAAGTCCTAATAGTGCTGTTTGACTATAATAGCTTGTTTCGCATGTACGCTGATGCCTCTTGCCTGATTATTGCATCAGCCTTAAATCAGTGCTGAATTGGTGTGGGTAGAAGGGCATTTTATGTGAAGAAAGAAAATGTCTTATGAGAACAAATATTTTGGTCTGCAGACATAGGCCGTAGATGGCAGCCAGCTACGTTGACCTTGCACACCTGAGACTTGGTGCTATTCTCAACAGGTGAGAGAAGAGGAGCAGCTGGGAAGCTGATAATGACTTCAGTTTTCAGTCAGATGCACGGAGTTCTGTTTTGCTGTTGCTTTAGGAGGTTTTGTTTTTTAAAAGACTGAATGATTAAGGCCGGTACTGGAAGTTATCTTTCCTTGAAGATGATGGTAAGCTTTTTGGAAATAAGATGGCGATGAATTTAATTGTGGATGCCAGAATTTCTTAGTTGACACAGTGATTTAATTAGAAAAAATGTGTGTTTACCTGGATTTACCCACAGAAATGATAACAAATGTTCCAGAACCATTTCTTAAGAGGCACGAGGGTAGGCCTCTCAGAGTTGAAATGCATATGTTTTAACTGATGTTAAAACGACAACACAAAGTTAGCCAGAGGAAGATGTAGGCAAGTATTTATTCTCATTTAACTTTCCTGGAGTATCCATTTCAGGTATAGCTAGTAGGGGAAATGTTCTGCGCTTCATTAAAACAATGAGTAGAGGCTCAAGTCTATTCTATTTCTTTCCATGTCTTCAGAAAATAAAGTGAGGGAACTATTTTTAGTGAGAAAATGAAGGAGTATATGAACAAATAAGGAAGTTAAATACTGTCAAATATTGAGATCTATTCTAGGGTTCGCTGAGATTTATCACATAATCATAGAATGGTTTGGTTATGAAACCCTTCCAGCTCTAACCATTCAGTGATTCTATGAAGGGACCTTAAAGGTCATCGAGTTACAGAAGCTTCTGATCAAGACTGATACGTGTATGAGTGTATGACTGATTAAAATAAAATAGATAAATTGACAATAATGTGATTTGTGAATGGTGGCAGGCCAGACTCAATTTAGAGCCTGCTTGTAGCCTGAGCAGTTCTAGTTAAGGGTAAGATGCAGAATGCTCTGTTGACGGGTTAGAACTGAGAGGTCGTTTCTCCTTTGCTGAGGACAGAGCTGTTTATTGAATGGTACATCCTTAAGGTGGCCTCCCCAAAAGGAGGCAAACTCCATGCTGATAAGGGTAATAGAAAACCTTTTGCCTTCACTTTTTGTAGTGGAAGTAATGATAATTGTGTGCTTCAGGAACAGAAACTTGGAAAATTAGGGAGGAGGATCTACCATTAATCAGCAGAGCATGAACTTGTAGATCTAAATAAAAGATCTGCATATGTTAAAAGTTTAAAAAGCAGCTTTGCCTATTTGTGAAAACTACATTTCAGGTCCTCAAGCTTACTCATAATTGCTCTCAGTGCCATTATTGGAAGAACAGAACTTTAGTGCTTTTTCCATATAGCTTTTGATGAAATCAGGTCAACAGGTTGCTGCAGGAGGAGTGAAGGCCCTGATAGAGTAACTTGGGTGTGCACTTCGCCTTCTGATACAGATGTTCAATACATGGATTTTGAGAACAGCAATAGCATTTTTTTATGTCATCTTCAACCTCATTTTTAAAACATTGGGTTTTTATCTTAAGGGTTGTTTTCTTAAAAAAATATAAACTCTATACAGCTAGCGCGTAAAAACATCAGGGGTTTTTTTATAAAGATATCTTGGGTATCCATCTTCTTAGTCAGAAAGCTGACATTTATAGAGTACTTTTATTAGCATGTATGCTTTCACTTAATAGTAAATATGCTGCTGAAGATTTCTTTCTTACTTGGCTTTCAAAGAAATTCCATAACAAACAGTTGGATTCTATATCTAAACAAGAGGAGAATACCTCCATGGGTTTGCTGACTGGTGGTAGAGGTAGATTCCACAATGTACTCCCACTCACCTCTTGTTTTCTGCCACTAGACTTTACCCTGTGTGGTGGTTTAACCCCAGCTGGCAACAAGGACCACGCAGCCTCTTGCTCACTTTCCACCTTCCCCCAAGTAGGGTTAAGGAGAAGGGGGAGAAAAAGGAAGAAAAAAGCTTGTGGGTTGAGGTAAAGACAGTTTAATAGCGCAGTAATGGAAGAGGAAATAATGACAGAAGAATATACAAAATAAAGTGAGGCAATGCAATTGCTCTCACCGCTTGCTGATCGGTTGCCCAGCCCTTCACAAGCAGCAGTTGCAGATTCCTGCCCGCCTCAGCCAACCCCCATTTATATACTGAGCATGACATCTGTGGTATGGAATATACCTTTGGCCAGATTGTCCCTTCTATGCTCCCTCCTAGCTTCTATGGGAGGCTGAAAAAGTCCTTGACTTCCTGTAATCATTACTTAGCAAAAGCTAAAACAATCTGTGTTATCAACACCATTCTCATACTGAATCCAAAGACAGCAGCTACTAGGGAGAAAATTAACTCTACCCCAGCTGAAACCAGGACACGCTGTTAGATGGGCAGAGGGCTTTCTGTACTATGTTAAATGTTTATGTTTATTTACATCTAAGTAAATCACTGTAAGGTAAATAAATAGGGCACTTAATTGAACTACAACTTACTATAAATCCAGCTTAAACTTAAATGACTAATCGAATATAATATTATTGAAATGGTATCAATATTTTTTAATCAGAAAACAAGCATGTTTTCTGGACTGCTGCAGCCCTGAAACACGTATGCTTTTTTGAAGAAATGCATAGTCAGATATGCAAAATTATTCAAGCTGCCCTTTTCTGTTGGCAAGTATTTGCTCAATATGGTATTGAATTACCTTAAGTCTAATATTAATATAGTGAATGATTAAAATAATATGAACATCCCTTACTGTAGATTAAAAATCTATAAAGCTGAAAAGCCTGGGCTGAGCTCTGGATTTAAAACCTTAATATTTTATTTTCTTCATCTTGCATAGTGAGCTAGCAGTTGGATAAGCTCAATTTTGGAACAACCTATCTTCTCAGTCGTGAAGTGCAGGGTATAGTGAGGGTCAGCTTCCAACCAATGAAATCTGAAGTTGTCTGTAACAGCCATGTGAGAGAACTGTATAGTCTGTATACTTTAGCTGTTACTCAGTGTTGTAGTCTTTGTCTTCAGCTCCTTTAACTGTCTTGTACGTAAATCAGAATTGTGATTTCTTTAGTACTGTAAGCCGTTTCATGCTAGTATTGCATTAAAACTTGCTTGGCTAGCATTTTTGTAGGTTCTGAAATTTGCATATCCCAAGGCAAGATATTTATTTTGCATTCTGGGTTAGTTATATTGTCTCTTATCTAATTGCTTAACTGCCTTTACATTGAAGATGAGACATATAAAGCAGTTCATGGTTTTAAATTTATCTGTAGAAGACTTTAATTTTACTATTTGCTTCTACGATAGCATAATAGACACTAACAGTTTCTCATCTTAGAAATTAGGTTATAATATGTGGCCACGGATATAATGTAGGCCTAAAGATGTGCACTAAATGAACTTCCCTTTCTTTTGGAAGGGAGTAAAGGGGGAAAGACATGGTTTTTTTGATAGTGACCAGATGACTATGCTTTAAAGAGTGGCTTGATTTTCAGTAAACAGTAAACCTTGTGATTTTTGTAATCCAGGATCTTGGGAATTGTTGAAGTTGGGAACCTACAGCTGAAATTTGGAGTCACTTAAGATCAGTAGAGCCTTTTGAAACTCTTCATTCTAGTGTTCAAATTAAATTGTATGAAGTGTGTGATTTATCTTCAGTTGCGAATGTTTATAGATCGCTGTGGATACTTAGTCCATCTGAAAATTAAGATTGTGATGATCATTTCCTTAAGAGCCAATTAACTGAAAAAAGCTGTATACCTTTGAATTTGCATGTGCATCTTTAGTTCTGTGTAGGGTGAGAAGCCAATCAAAAAATGTGTGTATATATTCCTTTAGAATCTTCTTGGCCCATCACTTTTGTAGTACATTTTACTAATATCGTACAGAATCAGACTTTTCAACCTACACGTCTCTTGTAGGCCATGTAAGCCCAAGATAAGGATAGCAGCCCCCAAATCCAAAAATAAGTTATGCTTGTTTTTATGTGGTAATAATATAGGGTGGCATAATAAAGGGTCATAAAGTATGGATTTTGGGGATCAAATGTTCAGCAATGTCACTACTCCTTTTTCATCTTTTTCTTCTATCAATACGTCTTGGCACCTGGTGTTAAATGTGGTGCTTGGTCTAACTTTGTGCTGGGAGATCTCTTGGATGCTAGGCAGGTTCAGAACTGGGATATGAAAATTCTGAGTGTTTCCCCCCTCACCTCCCACTCACAACACAACTCTGTCAGTGCAACTTTCTGGTTTTGGAACATAGCTGATGCCCTGGGTGCAGCAGCTGACAGATAATTCACAAAGTGTTTAGTGGTAGGAGGTGATAACGGGAAAAAAAAAATTTAAATAAAGTAGTGTGAAGAAACAAGGAGAAGAGAAAACAAGTTAAGGGTAGTAACAAACTATTTTACTTTTTGCTGCCCAAACTAGGAGCTCTCACTAGAGAGGGTAGAGTTCAGGACTATGATGCTGTAGCAGCAGAATGTAGGAGAAGAGGATGTGTCTCATGAATAGGTTTAAGGAAAATTTGTCTGGAATGGGACTTGCACTGTGCCAGTGCTCAGGCATAAAAGTGATTGGCAGGAGGCCCCATGCAAGGAGTAAAATCCTGTCTCCACCAACGTGGAAAATTATGGTTTCAACTGCAAAAGGAGGGAAAGCTCGGAAGGAATTAGCATATCTCTAGCACTGAGAGGCATCTGGAACTGAATGGCTGGGTTAAATCATTCAGTAGTGATTAATGAGACTCATTGCTTAGGTTATACAGCCCTTAAAAATTAAATGGAATAATTTAAAACTAAATGCAAACCAGAAAGAAGGAATCATTGCTGCTATTTACCTCTTGAATACAGAAGGTGGAAGAAAGTCTTCCCTATCTTCTGATACAAGGAAAAATCTGCTAAGTGCTGCTGTTAAGTTTATAAACTAACAAATTAACTTTTGAACAACTGTTATGAGGAATGTTTTGTATTATTTTTTTTTTTTTAAATGTGTGCAGCAATCAGGGCCTTAAAATGGGAGGGAGTGTGCAGAATGGGATTTTGCTGCTGGTGAGTACTTCACTTCTTAGAAAACCTGAGAAAATAATTATTTCTATTCTTTCACTCAAACGTGTTAATCTCTGTTGCCTGTAGGGAAAGCAAAATATTGTAACATATAAAGTGAAACAAGATTAGTACTTATTTGAACTTTTCTCAAGCATGATTCTGGCAGTTACTGAGCTGAATGGTAATGTAGCTTGGTATCATATCAGGAATAATGTTCAAAATGTTCAAAGGCTGTCATTCCGTAGGTGGATTATAGTACTGATATAAATACACTTCTGTTTACTTCCAAGTTTTTAGTGGAGGGAATAGAGAAACCAGTGAAGTGTGTGTTCGAGTGGTAATGTTTCTAGAACTGTAAAAAGAAGCAAACAGTGGTATCATTTATGATGCTACTGCTTAAAATGGTTGACCTTTCTGCAGCAAATTCATAGGGGTAGAAAATGAAAGGAAGCTAGGCCTTTCTAGAATAAGATATTATCCCTCTGGGGCTTATCACTGCAAATACTAAAATAGAATTCAGCTTTAATCTCTACCAGTTAGGAGCTGAGGTTCCCTAAACTGCATTGCTGAAAAATCTCTGCTTATAACGTTTTTGGCTTCTGCATTGCCAGTTTTCCCACTTGCTTAGTATCTGTCTTGGTTTTCTTTAATTTTTTAATTTTTGGGGTGGGGAGGTGGGGTAGGTTATGTCATATGTCCAGCAAAAAGCAAGGAAGTAAGACTTTTTAAAGCTAGATGATTGCTGCTTTCCCATTCATACATTTATGTAGTAGCCATTACCATAATGTGGAATGAGACTATTTAATTCCCTCCCACTCACTCCCTTCCCTCCCCCTGCTTCTCCCCAAGACTCCATATCAGATTGGGATTTTTTTCCTTGCCTTTGCTGGGACAGCCAAACTAGGAAATTTGGCAGATTTAGGTAGACCCAGTGCCTAAATGTTGTGACCAAAAGGAGTGAAAGTTATTCATACAGGCAGCTTTTGGATTTATTCTTTTTTTTCTCTGACTGTAAGGATTATTGGTACTGTGGACATTTGATTTTGACTGATAACTAGGATTTTTTTGGGGGGAGGGGGGGAAGGGGAGTCATTATTTAAATGTCAGTGAAGTCAGCTGTTACTATTCCAAAAAGATTGGCTTAATGTCTGCACTCGGGTTATCGTGTCTTTAGGATTGATATTTCTGTCTTTGATAGGAATTTACTTTTATTTTACATCAATTTACAGAAAGACCTTTACATTTTGTTTGCCTGTTACCTTATTGCAGGAAGGAAAGGAACAACCTCACAGCTAAAAATTCATGGTGACTACAGTCCAGTAACAATTAGAATTAAACAGAGTTAGTCATTTAATGTGGTCATTTCATCACAATTCCTGCAGGCTTGCAGCTGGTCATTTTGAATCTCATAAAATGAAATTTTATTTTACTCACCTTACACAGGTCAAGTAGAAAGCCACATCAAGTTAATGAATCCTTTTCTTTGTAATGAACTGAACGTGGCATTTGTTTTTGTTCTGGCAGTCATGAAATCACAGGGTGTTGGCGACAAGTCCATTATTGGCTCTGTGCACTGTGTTTCTGAGGGCTTTTACTCCACCCAACACATTATGTGTGCAGACTCTAAAGTACTTGTTAAAACTTGTTTTAAAATGAGGATTCATTTTTTAAAAACAAGTAATAAAGAGAAAATAAAAATAGCTCCCTGTTCATTATTAGCATAAATGAAGGAGAAACAGCAACTCATTCCTTTTGTGGCCTGAGGAAGAAAAACAAAACCCGGATGAATCCTTAGCTCCTTAAAGTCAATTGAAGTTTAACTACTGATTTCAATTTTTACCTTGTCTTGCAAAGGCTCAGATTGTGTGTCACTTCCACTATGTGATACTACATAGAAAAACTTAATAGTGAGGAAAATGAGATGATTAATAATGTCACTTCTAAACTTGGAGTGAGGAAACTTTCAAGACTAATCAAATTCTGGAATTTCGGATCTCCCTTTGTTATTGATTGCAAGGCTGGATTTATTGCATGTTGTGTTGGTGCTGCTGGTGTCTTTCTTGGAGTAGTCAGTCAATCCCCTGCTTCCTCAACACCTGAACTGTTTTTGATTTAGCTCCACATTTTTATCTGCTTTGCTTGATTTTGTTTGTTTGTGGATCTAATAGCTTTTTCAAAGCATTTGTGGCTTTGAATTTTCCCATACTGTATAATATCCTTTTTTCTGTGGCATTTAGCCAGGATTGTGAGAGAAGTGTAATACATAAATCTAAGAGTTTGTTTTATATAATTATGATTTTTATTTTTTTTTAGATAGCAAAAATACTGAACTTTTGCTGTTACTCAGGTTCAAAAATGAATGCAGCCTGATTCCTACTAATACAGTATTTGAAGGGAGCCATAATATATCACAAACGAAGTGTTAAGCATGGATCACTTGTTTAAAGAAAGAATGGTGCCAGCCATTTAAAATGATAACAAGCTCATCAGCTTTTAGAACATGCTTTTCCCAAATTTCTACTTAATTTCATCCCCTCCCTGCCCCCCAAGTTTTAAATTACAGAAAAAATAAAGCCAGACTTTCCTCTGTGACTAGCCTTTTTTTCCTAAAAGCACCAGGTGTCTGATCAATAGCACGTGCTGGGAAGCATGAATTTCATCTCTGAGGAGACTTTCAATGCACTTATTTTCAACTTTCATGAGCTACAAGTTGTATGTCTTGTTCTGTTTTTCTTTTCGACTGGGCAATGCTAGGCAAAATTTTGTTACTTTGCTACTGATTTAAGACACAGATACTTATTTTTCTTCAGGCTTTTAAGGGCTCAAGTTTAAGTGGTAGATCATTATTCTACGCATCAAAAGTGAAGGGTGATTAACTCTGTCTGGGTGCATGCAGTGTAATTTTAGAGGCTACAAATGTTGTTACAAGTCAGGTTAAGGTTTAAAGGTGAAAGTTTGGCTGAATGAGTTTTACAGCTTTAGGTTAATGTACACAAACAAAGAAACTCTTGTTTTCTGCCCATTATGTCTAGTGAGCAAGTAGCTCATGTGCTACAGAAAAGAAAATGTGAAGATTGTGCAGTTTGCCATAAAGTTCAAACTACATACTTAGTATTTCAATTTAGAAGTCCCATTAAATAAACTGAATCTAATACAACTTTTATTTAGGCTGTTCATCTTCTAAATGTAAAGTGAAAGGATAATGGCTTTAAACTTAGTGATAATGATAAATTGAATGATAATGGCTTTAAACTATTATAGCTTAACTTTTAAGATTAATGTATTTTTGCAGATTTCCTCATATGCCATTAAATAATTTGAAGAAACTGTTGAGACAGAACCCTAATAAAACTCCCCTAATGTGTTTAAGATTTTCTTCTAGATAGTTCTAAATTTGCATTGGTAACTTGGCTTTTCCTTCACTTCTCTGATTTACCATATTCTGAAAAATTTAAGTTCAACAGTATGTGGGAAGAGATTGGGTGTTTTTTGAGTGACAGGTGGATTATACAGCAAGGCTGGAATTTCTTTTGAAGATATCAGCCTGATTCCTGATGTTAAAATTGTAAGTAACGAGACAGGTAGGACCTGTCCTTGTCCCCTGTCTGTGTGAATCCCCCCCAAAGATATTTTTTTTTTTTAAAAGAGCCAAACAATTTGGAAGCTTTCAGAACTGTACAGAAGTTTGGAATTTCTGTGATCAATTCCATTTACATCAGGTAAAAGCTAAATGGTGTGGATTTTTATAGGGCTGTTTACTTGTGTAAGAAGCTGCTCAGCTGTGTCTGAAGAACTGGTCCAGTCTGTTATCAGTTCTGATTGCAAAAGCCAGTGTGTATAGATGGAATAAAACAAAATGGAAGTGATTAATGGGAATAAAAATAAACAGCTTTTGGTCTCGGTAAATGATACCTTTAAAGCACAGCAGCCTTGTTGAACATAATTAAAGTTGTAAGAACTGGGGTAGGGTGAGTGGGCTCTATTCTCTGAGGTCATGATGGAAATACAGAGGTCAGGGTTTTGCACTTAGTCTTATGTAAACAATGTCATGCCCTGGTAAGTATAAGAACTGCTTTAACAAGGTTAAGCTAATTTAAAAAAACCAAAACCCACCCAACAAAGATCCCAAACAAACCACAAAGGTGCACTCATTTGATATCAAAATTTGAGTGGAGCCTCTATAACCTCATTTAATCAGTTAAAGGGGAAAAGTGAGAGGTACAGACCTCTCTTTATGCTTGCTTGGAGGTGCTCGTTAATACTGAGTGATGCTGTGGTGTCAGACTTTGTTCAGTAACATCTCTGTAGCTTTCCCGGAGCCTATTCCTTAAAATCTACACGTAGGCAATTGTTTGGTTTCGCTTCCAGTTCAAAACGAGACTACCTAGAACCTTTATTTCTAGTTATATCTATTGAATATTATTTTCTTTTGCTGCAGAGCTCATGTGCGTATCCTTCTTGCACTCTTGAACGGTGCTGTATATCTTCCCAAGTATATTACATCTTTATTTAATTCTAGTGGTTGTGGGGTTTGGCTATTTATTTTTTTCCCCCTTCATTAGTGGTTTGGATTATGTATTCAGACCTACATTTATGCATGGTAGAAAAGAAATTCAAGGGTGTGGAGGTATCCTAACAGTTCTCCCTTCTGAATTACACACGTTTTCTTTCTTTCTGCCTGCCTCATCTCTGACTCTTTTTGTGTCGAGCCATCTTTCATTACAATACATCTCCAGTCAGAAGGAACCACCAGCTCCAGACAGAACACGCCTCTGACTGTTAAAAGAAGGATGGCTGGCAAAACCCAGAAGAATTGAATTGAAAACGGGAGTTCTGTAACTCAGTTTGGCGAGCGCAGGCACCACCACTCCCTCCCAGAAGTTTCAAGGGCAATTGCTCAGCCTTTCACACGCTCTGTCTGGCCATCCACCAGCCGTGAGCTGGCCAGTTAGAAATTCCTGATTGTAGAAGCCCTGGCTTCTTTATCAGTGCAGCGTAAGGAGGGCTGCAGGCCCTCGGAGAAGAGGGAGGCTGGCCTTCAGCATAACCATTAACTGTGCAGAAGAAACATGCTGCGGTTCCTGGCTCCAACAATCTTTAGGCGGCTCTTCCCTTGGTGTGAAACGCTGCTTTAATGTATGTTAGCTTTAACTGCAGTAAATGAGTGTAGTTCTAGTGAAGTCAATGAACCGGTGTTAATTGACTTCTATTGAGAATCTGCCCAAGTAGATGAGCAACTGGGAAACTCAAAGGCAAGCGCTTATCCCACAAGAGAAGTTCAAATCAGTTTGGGGTTTTGTATTTGTTTTCTTCTCCCCCTCTTCTAAGGAAGAAGTTAGCTTTCCTACATCTTGAGTGTGTTTATTGCAAGTAGAATTTTATTCACAGATGAAAAGTTTGTAAACTGTTGGTGTTTTGGAAATAAAGGGATAATAGGTACTTCAGCTTCTCGTTCCAGATCCTCTCTTTACTGATAAAATGAGTGGGTGATCTCAGCTCAGTTGAATAGTAGGTGAGATCACAAAATTGTCAGTCATCATTCAGCATGACTGACATAATTAGCAGCTTCTAGGTGGAGGAGGCTGAAGATTGCTTTTAGTGGAGACTGCTAGTGCTTGCCTTACCCCATTCACAGAATGGAGACATCACGTATCCCAGAGTTTCTGATGTGTTTAGTGAAAACGAAATAAACACTGCATTTTTCCTTGAAACAGCTGTCTGTGCTGTTTTACAGTTGCTGTCTGCCTGACACTCTTACATAGCAGAAGGAACTGGGTATAGATTAGTTACGCCTTTGGTGAGGCTCCTGAGGATGCATGTTCTCTCCATTTGGAACTACTTCGCCAAAGACCAGATCAGCCTGGTCCAAATATATGTTACAGAGGATTGCAAGGCTGGTAGAGCTTAAAATTTTCTGTTGTTCACAAAGGAGTAGCCTTACAGGTCAGACGAAAATTAGTGCCCTTTTAGCAAGGTGGATGACAAAGCTGGTGACTTCAAAAATCATGTCAGAGTAACTAAGCCATTAGAGTTTCCTAATCTAATGTTATTAAGTAATGCTGTCTGTAAGTCTCAGAGAGGACTCAGATGCTTTTAGCACTGGACTGTGCACTACTTTTAAAAAGATGTGCAAGTAAGAGAAAAAAACCCCTTATTTCTATAACATACTGCATATATAACTATTGGAAGAGCATGAGGAATGAGGAAAGAAAGTGCCAACTGACTCTTCTTGTTTTATTGTTGTCCTTAACAATGCAGCATTACCTAGGGACTCTAAGACTAGACCCTTCTAACTGATGGGATTATTTGGTTGCCCAGATTTAATATTGTTCTAAGTGGTTGTAGGACTGGATAAACTTATTTTGTTCAGTTTGAATTGCAGCTTTATACTGACCAGTACTTTGGTTCCTCCTGCAGGTAGATGTATTGAAGTTTCTTACAGGAGGTGCTTTGCCTACCAATTACTCTGTATTTACACTAGGTGCAACCATACAAAATGTTTACTCTTTAATGTGTATTTCCTATTTTTGTGATCAAATAGCTAGCTCCAGGAATAAGGCAGTATTTTATTTTATAAATGTTCATAAACGCATAATCAGGGAAGACTTGCAATAGGCAAAGGAATTACTGCATGCAGAATGCTACCCTGTGTATCAGACCAAGAGTATGTAGAGTTTGGTCCTTTCTCCCATCCACAGTAACATCAAATGAAAAGTTTAGCCTGGAGTATGTTCTGGAGATTTCCAAATGGTATCAAGTATCATCACGTTGGTGTTTATTTGTGAATGGTTGATAGTCCCAGCCAGAAGGCATGGTTGCGTCCTCATTGACTGTGTAAGACTAGTTGCCCTTTGTGACTGGGATTCATGAGAGGATCTTTGAATTGTCAGATGTTTTACCTGCTAGCTGTATGACGTCAGAGGATGTAAGGAAAGACATAGCCAAATAAGAAGAAAGATTCTTCAATATTTTATTTTTTTTTTACCAGATCCGCAATGTGCTTTGTATATATTGGAAAACTGAGGATCATACGTGGTTTTGCGTTTAGGGTAACCTAAGTGTGGTTTCTCCTCTGAAATTCTCAAGGGTTGCAAAAGAGTTGAGTCGCTCGCACATTTGCTGTGATGAGCACACGTACCCCAGCAGAGGTACCTATTTTGTTCGGCATCACCTTCACAGAATGGGAATTCTCTTGCCTTCTGTACATCAGCTGGACAGCAGCAGTGGTGGTCCAAAGGTCCATCCCGAGCTTCATGCCTGCTGATTAGGAAGTCATTTTCTAGGTCCAGGTCGGTGGGGATTTAAAGGCACCTGTATGTCAGCAGCTTGAGAAGCAGTGTTTAACATGGCAAGCATGACAGCTAAGGGTGGTGGAGATGGAGGGTTAGAGACCTGTAGGTCCTCAGCGACAATTTTATTCCGCTAATTATTCAGAAACGGTCCTTGTATTCAGGACTCCCCCAGCACTTCCTTACTTTGAGTTGAGATTCCTTAGCATGGATAGTGTTATGGGAGATTGCAATAGAAAATGTCTTGATTTGACTCGGCTGCTTGTGTGGTTGCTCTGTCATTTAATGCCTCACTTAGTTTTTTCTTGGGTTTGTTTTTTTTGTTTCTTTTTTTTGTTGTTGTTTTTAAAACAGTCTATCCAGATGTCTTGCTTGCCCTGCCCTGCTTATAGGGATTTATTTTAATTACAGCTTGAGTTAACTTTTCTTTGAACATGTTAAGGTATGTCTCCAAAATTCATATGGATTTTTTTTTAAAGTCAGATATTATTTAATGTATCTGGTATGTTTTGGAACGTGCATAGTTGCCGGGCAACTGTTAAGCAAAATTATGCCTCTATATGCATTGTAGTGTAGGAAATCATTATTTTTCTCTTAAGTTACATACCAAGTTCTGTTGTGTTTCTTTTTTTCTTTTTTTTTTTTTTTAAATATAAAGTAATACCCCTGGGGATAAAGTAGGATCAAAAGCCATTTCTATTTAAGAAGTTAGGTTAAATATTGTTAGTGTTAATACTGCAATTTTGCTAATATTTGTACCTAGTGAAATGACTTGGCAGTCCTGAGGGCTAATAGCCAATTTCAGGGCAGGTGCCAGACAGGACTCTTTCCTCCTAAACTTTGTTTGCTATGTCATCACAGCCCAAGTCAGAATAGTAGAGGCCTATTTATATCTGGGGATGAATTAAACTAAAGGCAACAATGTTTCCATAATTTGGTTGTGAAAAGTGTCAGGAGGTGTGGACACGCACCTGAAAGATTGCAGGAAAGACCTCCTCAGTTTTCATAGATACGGCACGGTTCCAGAGATTAAAATATCTGGCTTGTAAGCATATAGACTTAAAAATATTAGGTGAGCGAAAATTCTGGGAAAAACATGAAAAGTGAATTGGAATTTATTTCTGAGTTGGAACCTGACTAGAGGATCAAAATCTTTAAATAGGTTTTTTGTGGAAATTGTGCATTCCAACAGCCATTCAGTTCATGTATTTGCCACTTCTTGTTAATGTGTTAACGTGCAGGATATCAGCAGGTCTGTAATGTAAGGACTCCGTACGTATTAGCTGGAATCTAGAAAGATTATGCAAGCAGGTTTTTTTCTTCACTTTTATTTCACCTTGACTGAGTAAAGATGCTTTTATGGACTCTTTTGGTTTGACCTAGTGTAAATGGGCACCTGTTTATGCAACTGCAAAGTCTAACGTAAGATTCAGGTTGTTTTTCTCTCGTGGCTGTGTTTGGGGTTTTTTGGTGTTTTTTGTTGTTTTATTTTTTTTGGTGTTTTGTTAAATGAAATTAAGAAATCCCTAATTACAACTCCATGAAAGCCACAGAAAAGGATCACAGCACCCAGCCATCAGAAGCAGTAGCGGTCTGGGAAGTATTCAGCAGTTGAGCTAATTAATGCCTTAGCCTAATGCATGAGGCTGTTGATACATTGGCCAGCTTTAATTATGTGCATTCAATAAAAAGTAGATGCTACTCAAGCTTTATTTGTTTTTTTAAGGAAATATTTATAACATGAAGAAAATTGATAGAGCTTCTGAAGAACAAGATTTATTAAAACAGCTACATAGTAAATCATATTTTACCTTTTTGGGTGTAGTCTTGGAACAAGATTGCATTCAACAACATGAAGGGAAAATTACAGAGTGTATCCAATATTATCTTGCCATCATAAGGAAGTGGTTTTAGTCTCATAGTTGAAGGAATGTTGTGTTAGGGATAAATATTTTATATATCCTTTAACAATGAAGCCGTAGTTCCGTTTGGTTTTGTGTGTATGTATGTACTTTGGAATCTGTGACGCCTTAGTGTAAAAATAAATAAATAAACTGATAGAATTCTTTATCTACTCTCTCTACGTTTATCTCCTATCCTAGATTATTAAGAAGCATTGGATATTCACTTCACTTAATACACATCAGCATGGAAGATTATATGGAAATCTATTTACATTTGATTGTTACAAAGTTGTATGTCTCTTCCCATAATAAGGTTCAGTTACTTCAAGGTACATTTGGGAGTATGAGGTGGATTTGTTTGTCCATTTTAGGAGTGCTGGCATGGTGTTAGGTTTACAACAGGCAGAACTATTACTACCAACAAAAATTGTTGCTTGTTGTCTATGTATCTACCTTATTACGTTATTATTTTGGAATTGTACACATTTTCTCAACATAATTTAAAAAAAAGCATTTTTCAATTTTAGGAGCAGGAGGAAGAGAAGAATTCTCTAGATTATTTTAGTAACTTTTTTTTTCCTCTCACTGAACTAACATATCCTTACCACAGTGATAAAATCTTAACTATTTTCATTACATTTTTTTCATCTTACTTTTTTCACTTTGAACAGTCTTAAGGAGTAACCCTTGTAAGCAGAAATGGTATTAGTTTCTAAAGATAAGCTTTTTCTCTTGTTCCTTGGTTTTGAGGAAATGAAAACAATTTGTCATAGGAATAGACTTCAAAGTTAAGTGTGTAAATTTGATAAATAAAATAATGCAAAAATCATTAAGTACTTGTTAGAACAATCTAGTCAGAGGGTCCATATGGTAAATGGTTTTGTTGAATTCATATTTCAGTAGGTCTCAGAATTGAGAGAGAACTGGATTTGGGAATAGGTAACATGGCTAATCTAGGAGAATGTGACTTGAGTTCCAGCAAAATTCAGGGTAGATAGCTGAAGTTTTGTAGAATTTTTGAACAGGTACATAAATAGATATTGTCAGTTTTAAGTCCTTCATAAGTTTTAGTTTTCTCTGTATTGCTTTTTTATCATTGATTTTTTTGATATTTGAATACAGATGCTCATGTCTTGGACAGCTTTCTTCACTTATATTGTCTTGTCTCTTCTCCAAAGGCTTTGTGTACAAAGGAGGTAAATCCTACTGAATTATTTTAGTGTATGCTGAACATAAGCATAGTGTTCTTAATATGTTTAAGTAGCAGAGTTTACTACATAATAAGGAATGTTTCTTAAAGAAAATATGTCATTATGTTGCTTACTACTTTGGTGTAATTCTATTCAAGCTATGGAGCACTGAGTTGTTATTTATTGGCTCATTAAATCCCAAACTCAAATGCAGTTCACTGTCCTAATTAAGGTAAAA
>VXAK01014168.1:0-40246 GCA_013399435.1 Arenaria interpres | reverse complement strand
TTTTATAGTGACATATTTCTGCTTTGTTGAACTTCGTGATTTATCTGTAATGAACACAGTTGATGTCCTGTCAAGCACGTTAATGAGGCTGAAGCTGGTAAAAGCCATCTGTGCTCTATTGCTTTTCCTGCAGACTTTTTTTATGCAGTCAAAGCAGATGTTTCTTCTCACTGTTGTCTTGCTCCATATGGAGTTGCTTAGCACATCTGGAAGAACCATGCAGCTGTGTGATATGCATTAATGCAAACCATGCTGTGTGAAATTAAACAACAAAAAAAAAGCCTCTTAGAATATTGGGAAGGGAATTGGCAATTATTTCTCATAACAGATTTTTGAATCTGAGTTGTAATTCTTACATTGTGCTTTTTTCAAAAAGGAGGCTGCTGGATTTTTTCAGAACTCTATTCAGTCATTAAGCAGCAACAGCCCCCTGTTAGTCTGAAAGCAGAGAATCCGAGTAGCTTCTGGCTGTTAGTTTCTTTGAGATACATGTATGAGAGCGTTCACTTGGAATAAACTAACGGTTTGACTTTTTTCCTAGGAACAGAGATCAAAGACAAATTAAGATGTTATGACTTCGATGTACACACAATGAAGACATTAAAGAACATCATTTCACCTCCCTGGGATTTCAGAGAATTCGACATAGAAAGACAAACCCTGGATGAAAGTGGCATAGTAACATTAGAGACGTCACATCAAAGGAAAAGTACAGATACTAGTCGCCCATTGGAAGAAACATTTGAGATTGAAATGAATGAAAGTGATATGATGTTAGAAACATCAATGTCAGACCACAGTACGTGACCATAAATGCTGGTAGAGAGCTCGTTTTGTCTAAGTGTAATTTGTTTGTTTTAGCATTTTTGTTATGGTGTTATACTTTCAAGAATTTGCTATTTTTATATAAATTCAAACTACTACTCTGTACTTAACACCGGAGAAATAATGCTTGCCTTAAGGATGATTAAAAAGTATACACAATGGACTATTTCTAGAAAATTAATCATACATGATGAAGTAAAAAATAAATTCACTTTTTTTAAAAAACTGTTTACCAATCCATGTGTCTGCCATCAGTAAGGCTGTGAAGGCTTAAAAATAGCACTTGACATGGAACCGTTAACAGTGTTGTAAAATTGAATAGCCAGTCTAATGTGGTATTACTGTGGGTTCTGAGTTTTCATCCTGTCTGTGAGGAATGCTTTCCTAGTAAATAGACCAAAAGAATCCATGAAGTTTTATACTTACTACTTACTAAATGTGTATTCTTTTAAGTAGCAATTACAGTGGCTTTCCACCATTTGACATACACGAAATTGATGACAAAGCTTTAAATTGATGACAAAGCATGCTACTTTGTTATACTTTAATTTCAGTTCTTTATCATTATTCTTTATTGTATTACTGAAACGTCATTTAAGAACCATTTTTGGTAAGCTGACTAGACAACAAACTTGAAGGATGTAAACATTAAGATAAATCAGCCTTACTTGCAATTAGTGTTACAATGAAGTTGTAAGCCACAGTGTGCTACTGTAGGGACCACAGTCATTCACTTTACACATAGGTGTTTTGTCAGTGCGAAGGATTAACTGAGTAATACACATACACGGTTTTTACAAGTCTCTGAAGTGTGGTATTTTTAAATGTCATCAGTTCACTGAAAAATGAAGAAGTAAAGCGTATGCTTCTGAAACAGCAGCAGTGATTTGTCCACGCACTAAACAGGACAGGTCTGTTTGCCTCCTTAGCATGAGTGTTGAACGTATTTTGTGTAAATTTTTCCCTTCCCTGCTCTTCTTGCCTTTTCCACATCTGTCACTGTGTGGGGCTTAAAAACGCTACAAGCTGTCATAATACTTTCTTCTGTGACTTGCAGCTAAGTTTGGGCATTTACTGTTAAAAATAGATTTGCTAAAGTTTAGCAGTCCGGACTTTAGTGTGAAGTACTTCAGAACTCAAGAACTAGCGTTTTTTCTGTAGACAGATATTTCATGAAATACAGAAAAAAATTTTGGTTTAGTCAGCAAAATAAAATCATTGGTCTAAAATGTAATTTCTGCACTGTATCTCAGTACATGTGTGTTAACATTTAAACATGTGTTTACAATTATACTTTTTGCATAACCAAACGTACATGTTTTGTGATATCATTTTCATCCACTTTATTGGGGCAAGGTACAAAAAAACCTGACATACTAGTGCAATTCATGAAATATTTTCTATACCATTTTTTGGCACTTTATGTAACTAAGGCGAGACAAGGGCTGAATCCAAGTACCTGTACTGAAACCTTGCTGTCTTTTTGCTTTCCAGCAGTCCATCTTTTTTTGATCTAATAGTCCTTTTAACTTTAGGACAGACAAATGTTTGTTTACTTTTAATTTTGCCAATGGATGGATATCAAAGGATGGGCTGATACTGTTACTTTTTGAGTGTAACTTTGTGTAGAGTTTTACATAAACTGGAAAATATAAACTACTACTTCTCATCCCACTTCATCTGTCTCATGGCTTGTTGAGTTTTCAGTGGCCAGGTTCTGAGTCCTAAGGAATATATACTTAGTAGACATCACTACGTGGAAGAAATGGGTAGGTGAGAAGGCCTTTGTTTATCCGAGGATTCTTACTAGCCAATCTGAGATACCTGCTCATGAATCAAAATGCTAATATTCCATTTTCTTCCGTTTTGCCGCCTTATTCACTTGCTGCGCTGCTCAGATTTTTTGCCATGACTGATGATGTCTTCGTTCTTTGACTCTTTTCCTGATAGCACTCCTGTGAATCCCCATCTGCATCAGGGAGGCTTCATCGCATCAATGCAGGCCGCATACATAGTTTGAATCCAGGGTATGGGCTGTTTTCCACCTGTCTGTGCGTTACTGAACGTGACCTCACAAGACACCTGCACTTTAAAATTCAAGGGATTGACTGAGGAAAAGCTCAGGGAAAAGTCTGTGTTTTAACAGCAGTTTCACACGCTCTCACTGTTGGAATGTGGCTGGGTGCAGGAGATCCCCTTGCTTTCCTGTGAACACCAACACAATATCGTAGAGAAGTCTGCTTCTGTCCCAGCGACAGCGGGAATTGTTCTCTGGCTGGCTTCACAGAGGAAACTACAGATGCCCCAGTTACCATTCCGTATGCTAGAACATGTCCAGTGCAGAACTCAATACCAATCCCGTATTTTCTTAGACATTAGAAAGTAAGGTGAGTGAAAATGTCTTCTAGTTCTAAAGCACTTCACCCAAAGTTGCATGTCGTCCTGAAAAGCATGGGGTGAGCCATGAGTCTTAAGTGGAAAAGTCTTTATCCAAGCAGAGTGTGGGAAAAATGAATCATTTGTGAAGCGTGCATGTTTCTTGGCCAGTGCCGGGTCTCTTTCCTTCAGCGTGGCTGCGTAAAAAGTTCATAGGGTTTTCTTTTCCTTTGGCATCTGGCAGTTTGCGTGTGGTTCAGGTGATTTCTTATGTTAGAGGTAAACCAGAGATTTTTCCTGGGCATACTGTAAGACTCTAGCCTGTTAAGATCCTATAAGGAGTGGGTCTCAACAGCTACTGTATTAGGCAAGTCTCATCCTTTAAAGGATCTTTTAGGAGCTATTTTTACATCTGCACTTATGTATCCTGGATGATTGTAACCAAGAAAATCATCTCATGGATGAAGTGACAGCAAAGGTTTCTTGCCGCACACAGAGCAGCCAGGTGGCTATGACCACAGATTCTCAAAGAGCTGAACAACCTTTTCTTTATAATATTATCCATTTTTTTAATCCAGCATAAGTAAATCTAGTTTTCCAGTAAGACATTATGACAGTTTCTACGTGGAGATTGGCAAAAAGAGTCTTCCAGCAAATCAGGCCTTTTGTCTAATACCAGGCATGGATACAAACCTTGGATTGTTTCCTTTCTTCTATGTTATTACTATTTTCACTGACAAAATAACTTAGAAGATTGATAAAAGTTAGTATTTCTTCCTGTGCTCTCCAGTTATGATCTGATGGTATGTCAGCTCTGGTAACGGTACTGGCTTGTAGTATGCCTGCCCTGCCCATAGGAATCTACTTACCCCCGTGCTACTTCCTCAGTTGTGTTAATACAAGTGGTTACATTGAGAATCAAATCGGGGAACTGGTCCAGCATTTAAAAATCTTTTCTCTATCATCTGGCCAATTCTCAGGTTCGAAGCCAGCAAACCGCTGCTGTGTTGGCGTAGTCAGTGGGACAGAATAGTAGGGGTGGGAAGAAACGGATGGAATAGTAAGAACTGGCATTGCTATAAAGGCAGCATATCATGACACTGCGCTTTGGCAGGTATCTGCTTGAGGTTTTTTGGCTGGCTGTTGCTGTCCTTCATTTTATTGGCTTTTAAAGTTACCTAGAAAGAACCATATTTCTAGATCGTGAATGACTTTTCCTGGACGTCAGAGGAATTCTTGAGCTGACTTGGCTTGGCTCCCAGTCCTTGAGGCAGCTACAATTAGGTTAGAGCGCAACCAGGAATTTCAAGAAACTTTTTGGATCTTGACATTGCAAAATGCGTCCATTGCAACCTAGGACTGAATAAGGCTTGATCTGATTGATGGATCAGTACTTCCAGACCAGCCACCTAGAAGACCAGTTTCCCCCGGGGGACTCAATTCAGGGACACTCTGCAGGTGAGAGCTTATTCTGAAGCTGTATCACTACACGCTTCCCACGTTCTTGCCCTTATTCTGCTCATTGCTGGTGCCCTTCCCAGGAACTTGCCACTGCCAGAGACTGGACTGTGGGGCCGTCCAACTCTAAAACCATTCTATGTCCGTATTTGATGTGTTTCGCTTATTCGTTAGTATAAACTAGATGCCATCTCCCAGTTCTTCAAAAAAGCAGAAGACGGTAAGATGTGAGGCTTTGTGGCAGGAAAACAGCAGTTGAATTTGAGGTGCGGGGGCAGTCAGAAAGGCAGGAAGACACCCGCCAGGTAAACTCTCAGGCCTCCTGCTCGGCCTGGGAGGCTGAGGCTGGCAGTGACCCCGCTCTGCTGGGCTGACAAGATGCTCCTCGCAGCCACAAGACTCATGAGCCGATGTAAGTAACGAGCAACGGCCTCTTTTCCCACCGTTTTCTCCCCAGGACCTGGCTGGCTTTCAGGCTCTGGGTGACACATCCCCGAAGCGGCTGTGCCCACCCTGCTGTACGGGGCTGAGGCAAGGCCACGGCAGAAGGAGGTCTCAGGGCCACCAGGGAAGGGAAACGGGCACATTTCCCTCCCCTCCCCTGCCAACCAGCACAGCCAGGACCCTCTGGGCTCCCTGACAGTGTCTGCCCCTGCCCTCAGGGAGGCTGGGGACGAGGGCCTCCGCCGCCTCCCCTCAACCTCCCCCGCTGACGGGATGGGGCGGAGGAGCCCCCCCGCCAACCACTCCCCCAACTCTCGCGAGATCCCGCCAGGCCAGCGGCCAGTTTACGCGAGATTTCGGGCCCGGCTGCGGGGGGCGGTGGCAGCGGCAGCGGCGGCGGCTACATGCGGTCGGAGCGGGAGGTCGGGCCGGGGCCGATGCGGGGCGNNNGGTGTGAGGCGGGGAAGGGGGGCGTGAGGCGGGGAGGGGGCCGGTGAGGGCTCTGGTGGGAGATGTCAGGGGATCAGTGAGGAGCATGGGGCAGGTAGGCCCTGTTCACAGGACGGTCGGAGATGGAAGGGACCTTAAAGGCCATCGAGATCCAAATCCCCACCACCACCACCCCCCTACCCACAACACCTCCCACACTAGGCCACGTTCCAGGGACCGAGCCTCCTTTGAGGAGACTGTGGTCCTGAAGCGGCCGTTTCTGCATCTGTGGAATGAGGGGGTTTATTCGCCGGAGCATTTTGCGGTGCCCAGCAGCAGGGTCTGGGGGTTTGCCTGCCTTTTCACCTTCCATTCCGCAGAAACCCAAGGTTGGATGCTACTGTGGCAAAGCAGCTCCGGCAGGGACAAGACACTTCTCCCTCCCTAGCTTTATTCAAGCACTTTTCAAAGAATACTTATATAAATAAGTACTGTGATACTTGATTTATTCCCATTTTCTAAATTGGGAAGCTGAAGCACGGAAAACCACTATAACTTAAAGCTAAGCCACTTATATTCAGATACTGGCAAGAAATGGAAATAGATTGTCTGAAGCTTGATGGCCATTTTACTGCTTTGAGTGCTGGCGTCATTCAGTCCCAAAGGTTTCCATATGGCTTCCCAGCCTTTTTTACTGGCCAGTTTACCTGAGTGTGGCAGGTTGACTTTGGGTGGCTGCCAGACCCACCACCACCAGCCCCTCTCTCACTTCTTCCTCAGCAGGACAGGGGAAGAAAATAAGATGGAAAATTTGTTGGTCTCAGATAAAGGCAGGGAGATAACTTACAAATTGCCATCACAGGCAAAACAGACACAACTTGGAGAAAATTAATGTACTTTATTGATAATTTAAAAAGAGTAAAGTGAGAAAGAAAGATTAAAACTAAAACACCTTCCTGCCCTCCCCCCTTCCCTCCCAGGCCCTGCCTCCCCTGCCCTCAAGCAGTGCAGGGGGATGTGGAATAGGGGTTGCGAACAGGACATAACAACTCCTCTTTGCTGTTCCTTCCTCATCACACTCTTCCCGTGCTCCAGTATGAGGTGCCTGCTGTGGGGTACAGCCCTTCATGAACTGCTCCAGCAGGGGTCCCTCCCAAATGTTGCAGTTGTTCATGAGCTGCTGCAGCGTGGGTCTTCTGCATGGGCTGCAGTCCTCCGGATAAACCTGCTTCCAGTGTGGCCTCTCGCTGGGCTGCAGCTTCCTTCAGGCATCTCCACCTGCTCCAGTGTAGTCCTCTGTGGGCTGCAAGGGGACAGCCTGACTTGCCATGGTCTCCTCCAAGGGAATCTCTGCATCGCTGCTCCAGCAGCTGGAGCACCTCCTCCCCTCCTTCTTCTTTCACCTTGGTGTCTGCAGGGCTGTTTCTCATTCCTTTCTTCTCCTTACTCCTTTGTCTTGCACACTGTTGTGCAGCCTTTTCTGTCCTTTCTTGAATACCTTTTCTCACAGGTGCCATTGTCTTGACTTCGGGGCTCAGCTGTGCCCTGTGGTGGGTTCATTGGAGCTGGCTGGAAACTGGCTGTGTCTGCCACAGGGCAGAGGCTGCCCTGGAGCCTGTGCTGCCAGCACCCGGGCACATGAATCTAATACACTAAGATGCTGTTGTAGTAAGATACTTAAAATTTAGTTTAAATAATTTTAAAAAGAGATACTGTAAAAATTTTGTGTAGTCAATCTCTGTTTTTTGGTCATTTGTTAAAATATTTTGTTATTGGCTAAATTGCAATGGTTCTCAAGCTCTTCATCAGAATATTTCAGTTACCCTATAATTTTGCAATGTTAGCAGAAACTGAGATAGGGAAATTGTTCCATCTGTCAGCAAGTCCAAGAAGGTGAATCACTAGGGGGGTAACGCTCCAATTGAAGTTCCCAATTTGAGGAAGAGCTTTTAGAGTAATATGATATGTTGAGTCTCTTTCTGCAGCATTCAGATCAAAGATAAATCTCTGTTTTCTTTTATGTATGCAGGTAGTTATTCGACGGCTTCCTCCTTGTCTAACTAAGGAGCAACTGGAGGAACAGCTACATCCTCTACCTGCCCATGATTATTTTGAGTTTTGCACTGCTGATCCCAGGTGAGGATGAGCAGTTTGTGTAGGTTTTCAGGTGCTTAAGACCTAATTAAGGTATTTTGGTTATACCAAATCATGTATTTTTTCCATCAAGCCCTTTTCGTTAGTTTCGTTAGTTACTTAAAATATTTGTGAAAACCTGGATACATATGCAGAGGCCATGCATTCCCTCCCTTTTCTTTTACACCAGTGATTTTAAACAGAAAATTTTTGTGTATGAATAAGATACAATTTTATTTGAAACCCTGATATTTCTTTTAAGTTTCACTAGTAAAATGCAACAGGCTGTTTATCATAAAGAGTCAACCTAGGGCAAATATCACAAAAGTTTTTTCATTAGTGCCATTTGAGCTTAGTTTCTTTGTTTGCTTACATGTTTTTGTATTTATTGCATACAGTTTTTCAAATAATCCAGTTGTATTCATTTTTGTCTCATTCAAAACTAAAAAAAAAAGAGATAGTGGTTGATTTAAAATGGATCAGACTTGCTATTACATTTATATGATTTATCCAGTATTGCAGTGGTAAAATACAATTCTCTTTCAAACAAAACAATTTCCGTAAGAGAAGGAACTTAACCATTAAAATAAACAAAATACCCTGTATGCTACATCTGCATGTGTTCTGAAAAATTAAAGTATAAGATCTGTCTTGCCCATCTTAGCTTATCTGAGTCTGCAGTGAATGATTCCACAGGCAGCACATTCTTTCCACTGGCTACAGAGGGATTCCGGGCGTTTATTGCTAACCAACTTTTAAAGATAGGGGTGACCACACCAAGGTAGCCTTTCCTTCACAGGGAATTGTTTGTGGCAAATTATACTTGGAACGGTCTAGTTCGTGGGCTGATTTTATTTTAAAGGATACTGCCACTTCTTGCCACCACTGTGTTACGAGACGGTTAACTCTGACTGTACAGGTTCTCTCAGAGCCAATCCCACAATCAGAGAGGAAGAAGTGTCTGTTGAGCAAAACTTTGCTGTCAGCAGTTGCCTGACCTACACAGTCACACGTATATGCGGCAACTAAATAGTAGACGCTTCAGCTTTTCTGGCAGAACCACAAGGGATGTGAAATTAGGAAAGAGTACAGTTTAGTCTACTTGAAAGTCTTTGTTGTTACTTACGTTTTTCTTCTGAACCTCATCATCCATATTTGCAAATGGGTCTCTTTAAGACTTCTGTCCCAGCTGTTCATCTGATAAGGGGAAAATATCAGAGGCAAACCAAAAATTCTCTGAAGAAGAGTGTCTCTGTCTTTAGTGTGTTTAGCTGCACAAATGCCAGGAAGCATTTAAAAAAAATTACAATTTCAATGTTCTAGAACAATTGTTGGCACAAGAATTTAGGGAGTCAGACATCTTAGAAAAGATAAGACACTGACAACAGTTGTACATATAAAGTTTCATTTTTCTGTCCACTTTTATGTGATGAAATCTGGAGTACTCAAAATGCTGTCCATTCATTTAATTGTATCCGTGTCACTCCTGAAAGGTACTGTGTTTTTTCTCTCATGCTGTGTTATTCATCATGCACTTTCATATAGCTAGGGACAGAACATACATATATATAAAAAAGTTTGTTAGATCGCATATATGATAGTAGTTCATTCTGGTAGAGGGATAAGGACATGCTTAACACAATTTCAGTGTTCGTTTGCCTTGAAGAGCAGATCTTGGTGATTAAAAATAACAAAAAGTCTGATGTAAATAAAGCTGTATTTCTTACATTGTTTTGCTACTAGACTTGAAGGTGCAGCAAGCAAAGAAACACGTTTTTCCAACCTTTTTTTTGGAACAGTAACATCTCTGATGTGTGTTACTTGGATTGTCAGTTTCCTTGAGCCCTGTAATAAAGTAATGGTCTGGGAGAAAACTCTTCCTCCTCACTTTTGGATTCCTGCTCTCTTCTGCCTTCGCAAATTTAAACTCTCTGGAAAACAGTGTTTTCATACAAGTTTAAATTTTTCAGCATGACCTGTTTTGTATTCACTTTTTTTTTTACTTCATCTTGCTTCTTAAGAATTATGCTTACGTACAAAAGATGGCATTTTTTCAGAATGGATTTGTGTTTACAAAGTTTGGATGGCTACAATTTTTTTCAGCAAACTACGAAGTTTAAGCAGGCATTTAGCTGCAGTTCTACAGAGTATTGTCTTGACTGGTTATTTGTTCTTTGAATGGCCTGGGATCACTTTGCTCCCTTTGTTTGAATGCTGACACGTACCCATGTACATCGGTTTATGATTTAACTCTTTACATGTTCACACACTCTAGAATATACAGTAAACTTTCAGAAATTGTAAACTAGAGACAAGATTAATACAGTGAGTCTTAGTCTCCTCTTACCCAGCGAAGATAAGGATGTACTCTTCTGAGTATAAAAAATTGTGCCACAGTAATCGGTCCTGTTGTGGACAGTTCACAGAATTTCAGGAAAATTCTTCTGGATGTGTCTTCATGCCATTCCAGCTGTCAGGAAGAGCTACAGAGCAAAGTGGGTATGTTCTCTCTAAAGTGCCTTCTGTCTTTGATCAGCTTTTCTCTGGATCCTATACCGTGTGCATAGTGGTAACCAATCCAAAGAATTCAGTGATAACAAAAACATGGGAAGATAAAAAGCAAATGTCATGTTACCTAACAAGAATAATTTGGAGAAGCTACTCAGTGAAGAGGATCTGTTTGTTGGAATGAGAAATGGGCATACAAATGTTTTGATGCAGAAGCAGGCAGATTTGCCTTAAAAGCTGTAATATCTCAGTTTAACCCCATTCTGCGTAACTCTAGATAACAGAAGTTTCTAAGAACTCATTCAGATAGCTCATTCAGATTTCAACTGTGGAGTACAGACTTTTTTTTTTTTTTCCCACAAAACACTCTGTTTAACTATAGAACTCCTTGTCAGAAATTAATGCCAGAAACTTTTCAGGAGCAGTTAGACAAACACTTATTTAGACAAATGTTTATCTATGAAAACTCATTAAACACAAGGATACAAGCTTGCATTACAAAGTTCCTAAGCTGCAAGTAGCCGAAATGATATACTAGGTGAAGTGTAAGTGTGTAGTTTCCCCTTTTTAATAAACTTTCTAATTATTCTCTACTAGTTGCTGTTGGAGAGAGGACTAGAGAGGGCTAACTACAGCTGTTTCTACATTTTTATTTCCAAGGTCATCTCATCCTAGAGGACAAAGCAAACAAGATACGCATATCAACTCGTTTCTCTGTTTTTGCAGTCTAAAAGTTGTCTTTAAGTTTTCAATGTCTTATTACAGGCAAGCTATAGAACTTCTTAACATTTCGTTGGATTCAGTAATGTCATTATTGTATAACAGTTGTTCAGTCACATCCATTTCAGTAAAATAATTTCAGAAAATGAGTGTTGCATTGTGTTTTGTTCATTTTTTCAAATTCATCTGATTCAGTACATTACATTTACTGTCTTTTGTACGTTAACATCAAAGTGCAAACAAAACGCTGTTCCTGTGACTTATTCTGCGGCCTTTAGGGATGTTTGTTGTAGCTGATAATGAAGACTCTGCCTTCCTGACAGTCTATCTTATTCTCAGACTCCAAATACTATTTTTTCCAGATACTCTTTTTTTGTCTGCCTTTAAATGTTTCTGAGTCTTCTAAAACTTGAGTCAAGTGATCGAGCTGTGGCCTTACAGGATTTGGGTCATCCCTTGGGACTGGCACTGAATGCAAAAGCCAGTCAAGTAGTTGATGCCATGCCATGTGTCACGGGCAGCGATAAATCTTCTTGCAAACAGCACTCCTCGTTTTCTTAACTGCTTCCTGACATTTTACTCAGCATTATTGCCGGCAAATGGCATTAATGCTGTAGGATGGTAGTAGGCACCCAGGAACTGCACCCTTGAAGGGGCAGCGTCTTTAGAGCTTCAAGGGAACCACCACTAGTATGTTCTGGGTGGAATGAGTGACTGTCTATCATCACAGCTGCATAGTGTTTCTGCTTCTCTTCTGCTGGGCAAATTGTGCTCATTTGCATCTGCAAAAGGAAAGGCCAAGTTAATTTAAGATTATACCGGTTCATTCCACTGTGAATTACCACAGGAGGTTGAGAGACAAAAGGATAAAGGCCAGTGGATTTTAGCTTGACGTGACGGTGTAGATGATGAGTTATCAGTTTGATCAAACGTTATTATGCAATTTATGAATGGATGGAGGATTTCATTTAACATTTCAAAATTTAGTAGTAGAGATCTATATATACATGTAAATATATATGTATGTGTATATATATATATATACACAACTGATAAGTTGATAAGTATGTTTCCTGAGATGTGATGGCTATTTTTATAATTTACATGTTGTTTTTATTATAAATAACTATTTAAAATTGCTTTCCTGTATACCAATCTTTTTACACAGTGTAAAAGGTACTTTGTAGAAGAAATAAATGTATTTGTTATTAAAATTACTATAAAAGTAAGGGCTTGAAGAGATGATAGACTAACTATAACAGAAATACACATAACCTAAAAGACTGGATGCCCTTGAATCCACAGCAGAAAACAAAGAAACAGTGTGTTATACTCTGAGGAAATGTGTACAGTCAGACTCGTCTGGGTTATTCCCATGGAGATTGCTCTAAGTGATGTCTCAGAGATGCCAACATGTGCGGTGCATCTGTCCAAAACATGCTACGGATGGAAAGCAGCATTATAGACAGCAAACATATGGCAAAATAGAACCAGCTGTCTGATGGTAAAACTAACCATGCAGCCTCAAAACTGAATTTCAAACCCTGAATGAAATCTATGCTGGTAGATACTTGAAAAAAGGAGGAGGCACAGGGAATCCAGTGGCCATTCTGTGGGACTCAGCTGGAAGGCAAAATCCTGAAAAGCAAACGCTGTTATTTTATCTAATAACTGCTGAATACAAAGTACAAAAGTAGAGCAGGAGTGTTTCTTTCTGGGAGAGGGTATTAGCCACCGAGTGCTTGTGGCCCTGTGAAGCCTCATGATTCCTTTGATGCGTGGTCACCCTGGGGAGTTCTCAGTGGACAGGTGAAGAGGGAATCCAGGGTGGGAGGAGCAGTTGGAAGTCAGGTGTCTGAAACCCAGAGTAAGAGACTGAGCCTGAAATGTATAAATGGCAGTCTGGAAAGCAGAGATTTAGAATTTACCTTGCAAATGAGAGATCCAATGTTGTGATACATTATTAACATCTTCAAGAACTTCATTCACAGCAGCAGAACAAAAGCATGCTTGTGCACAGTAGGATATTGATGTGCACACAGTAGCACCATAAAATAGGACTGTCTGTCCATTACTGTTGCTATGTATCAGGGTAGAAGGTTGTAGAAACACGGCTGTGACAATGCTTAACAATTACAGGATCCTTCCCTGATGGAGCCACTTCTACAGAGTTGGTTACTTACTAATAAATGTGTAATAACCATATAAAATGTTTCTCTGTTTCCAAAGATACTCGCTCTGATAAGTCTAAGCTGAAAATGTTAGAAAAATATTATGTTGCGTACCAGGAAAAGATTGTGTTGCCAAAGCGGATGAAACAGATGGCGTTGGTGTACAAGCTAAAGGAAGCAAGGAAGGAATAAGTCTTTGTATTTTCAGTTCTGTTTCATGATGGTTACGTGTCCAGCCATAAGGTTCAAAGTTACTGCAGAAAAAAAAATAAAATCCAACTAGATGATGTTTGCTGTGCACTGAGACAGAGAAGTGCCACAATAATGTAGCGGCTGGGACACTTACCTGTCTCCCAATCCGATCTACGGAAAGTTTTAATATTTTACAAAAACTAAAGACGGATAAAACACTGAAATAGTTGTTTAGACTAGGAACTGAAACTCAGTTTCTCAATCTCAGATAATAAGAAGTTGGCTGAAAAACAGCACTTCCTTCAGATTCCTGGTTTTGTCTTGTGAATCTTCAGCATTTCAAGTGTATAATCGCAACAGTCTGCAATATCAGGCCTCATTTAATTTAAACATCAAAGAACATGAAATGTAGCAATAGTCCTGTTAACATGACAGAGAAAGAAGTTTACTTCCTTCTAGTAGTTATCCTTCCTTCCACTAGTTATCAGAGACTTCTTCACTGTCCAGCCATTAGGCAGCACACAGGCATTTCATCCAGCACAGCTATAGATTGCCACAATAAAATTCCCTCCTTTACAACCTTTTTAAAATATATATTTTTTAACTGTATGTAATTCTGAGAAGTTTTACATTTTTTTTTCCTTTTTTTTTCTTTTTCCTTGCTTTGAAACTGACGAGAAGGAAGCTAGCTTGTTTTGTCTGCTTTTGCATCTTGGTAGTCACTCCACAGCCACCCTGGAGATACCCTGTGTTGCACATGCAGACTGGAGATGTGCAAATCTGATCACAGAGGATTCTGCAAGGTTTGCAGAACTCTGTGACAAAACACAAGCCACGTGCCACCATGTTCATTTGGTCAAGCTGTTCTAGAGGTGGCTTGCAAATGATCCATAGCTGTGTGGCATCTTTGTAGGCTGTAGTGTCTTTCAGCACTGCTTCCTGTCAGCAGCATAGCCCTAGCCATGCCCTAACAGGCATTTTTGTGGTTGCCTGCTTACAGTTCACTGAGCGCTATTCCCATCCTTGAATATCAAAATACAGTGAGTATGAATGGATGAGATAGCTCTTCTTTAGAATGAGAAGGTTTGTCCTCTGCATGCTGTAGAAACATTCCATAGCAGATATTTTCAAAACATCTAAATGAAAAAAGCCCTCTGGTGGTTTTTTTTTCAAACATTTCTGTTGGCTACAATTTCAAACACAAATTTGATGGGTTTAGAAAATAATTGGTTTGTTATTGCCAGCACTGCTTTTTATGGTCACCTTCAGACACCCAAAGTGCAATCCATGTGGATGCACATTTGAAAAAGAAAAAATTGTTTGGTTTGTTATGACTGTGTTGCTTTGAGTTGCCATGTATATCCTGTGATCCAACCCATTTTTTTTTTCTCTTTCTCACTCATTGTGAAATCTGATTCTGAAGTAGCTATGAGATTGAAATACAGTTGCAACTCTGTGTGTTTAGTGTCTCCTGCTGCCGGTGGTGAGTTTGAAGACAGGCAATGCATGGCAATAGTATTATGAACATAGCTATTTTGAAGTTATGGGCTTGTGTTCAGATACGTTCAAAAAACCTGGCGTAATGCATAGCCATCACTGAGGGCAGTTGAAGCCAGACTGATTTATATCACAGTTGCAGGGCTTTAAAGCATGCGTTTGCCACGACTCAAAATAACTTAGCTGATGGGTGGCAATTCATTGAATCATCTCAGTTTCATTGTGGTTGGTGGTGTGCCAACCCTGAGGTTTTTACTGGGCACATTAAACATTTACCCTTGCAGTGGAATCTGTCTTTTAGGTAAGTACCTCTTCTTTCTTTTGCTAGAAATGCTTTGGATTTTCACAGTAATGCTTCTTCACAACTACACTTTGCATATATATTGATACACATGTATATCAGATGGAGTTTATTTATTTGTATATAATTCAGTGGATTACCTTGCCAAAGATTAGGCTATTTAATCTTTCTTAAAGGTGGAAATCTCTTTAAATACAGTGACAGCTTGGCAACTGCCCTTTCACTGAGAACTTTTACTTACCTTCTGTTTCAGCAACAGAAGCCGTTCTTAGCACGCCCAAGAAGTTCCCCAAAAGCACTGCTGTTATTCATACCTCTTAAATCATTAAATACTAGGCTTAAAGCTTTGATCTTGCACAATGGAAGCATATGCTCTGTAATTTTGGGAGACACAACAAACTAGCAATATTTGTTTCAGTTCAGAATAAATTTCACAGTTGCATCCAGGGACTTGGTTGTTCAGCTGTTTTTTGTCATATTTATAATTAGATATGTGCAGGTAAACACTTTGATATGCATGTTTAAGGTAGCCATTTCTCAAAGAAGATGAGAATTGCAGTGTGATCCTTCTAGTTTTACTTTTATGGTCCGGAACAGAATAGTAAATAACAAAAAATACGATTGTTTCTTGTTGCAGCCTTTATCCTCATCTCTACTCAAGAGCATACATTAACTTTAGAAATCCTGAGGACATCCTTCTTTTTAGAGATCGCTTTGATGGCTATGTCTTCATTGATAATAAAGGTTGGACTATTTGTAAGATACTAAGTGTGTATAGATACATATGCCATTTTAGAACATTATTTACTTCCTCTTTTGTAATTTTGCCAGGTGGTTTTTCTCAATATACAGTTAATTACATAAAAGTACGTTGAAATCTAGCACTTAACAGATAATGAAGTGCAAAATATATTTGTCCATGCAGTCTTGCTTGTCTATGTGGTGTGCATGCTTTATGTGTATTTTCATACCCTATGCAATACACTATAAAGGTCCTGTTAAGATAATTATCTTATGCAAGCTTCACAATTCATCACAGCAGTAACCGAACACATTGCAAGCATGAATAGTTACGGTTTCAGTGAGTTTCTGTGAGAGAAAGTTGTGCCACTTACTCCCATTTTGAAAACGCAAGATGAAAACTCGACTTCATCATTTTAGTTGCCCACTTTGAGATAGGTACAGCTTGACTTTTTAGAGCATTTGCAGACATCTTGAGTTGAGTTCCAAGAACAAAAGTGATAAAATTGGTTTCCATCTTTAAAATGTTCAGTCTGCAAAAGGTTTCCCTACAGTAAAGAAAAACTCTGTAATGTAGATATAGCATGAAACTGTCATAGCCAAGAAATGGTGCTTTCCCTGTAGCAGTTCCTTGCCTTGTTCACTCATACCTTCTCTAAAAAATTGCATAGGTTGTATAAAACAGACATAGATTTGTTGGTTTCTTGCATAGACATTGTCTGTTCTGTACAGTCAGTGTTGCAAAGATCCTGCAAAAGGTAGTCCTGTCCACTCTTACTGGAGAGTTGATCTCCGAAGGAGCTGTCTTGTCAAACTGAAAAATTCCTCTTCAGCATTTCCTACCTGAGATCCTTTAATAGGCTTCTCACTTAATGAGATTTGGATGGATTTTCCTAGAGATGGAGAACAACACATTCCTTGCAGTGTGTGATTCCAAGTTTTCAAATTCTGGGTGTTTTAGATGAAAAACTAGAAAGAAAGTGTTTTGATGATTCTGCCAAGACTTCACTTTGCCTAAATTAAGCATATCTTTCCGCGTTAGCTGGACTGAAGCCAGAATATTCTGTACATTGCAAAAATAAGCTTGGACAGTTTGACATGGTTGGTTGTGCAAATAGAGGACAAGTTTTGATCAAAGGTGCCCTCTGGTGAGGCTTGTGGTGGCGTTGCCTTTATGAGGCTAGAATTAAAGCAGGGATGACTAGGTTCAATAAGGTTAACAAATGTTCTAGCAGATAGAAGCCAAGTTTTCAGTGGACTTGAGCAAAGGGTAATCTTGAAGCTGCTGCAAGAGGAAACCAGGTGAAATTCCAAAATTACACACAGTTCTGTGTCCAGCCCAAAAAAGAATCCAGTATTTAAGGCAGAATTCAAAACAAAGAATCCATGCCAGTAAACACAGGCAAGAAGTTGCGTAATCCATCATAAAAAGAAAAAAAAAAAAGAAGTTTCACAGAATTCTACCTGCTGAGTTTTGCAGTTTTGTTTCTGAAAGAAAATGGTATGTTTTATTATTGCATATTACCCAGCATTTTTTTTTTTTTAAGCATTTTGACAACAGAACTTTACAGAAGCAACTGAATTGTTTCAGATTCATTGCCAAGTGGTGCTTATTGCTTGTCAGGCTGAGGTTTTATATAATTTTCTCTAATCAATGAAGAATATCTGTGAAGAATTAAAAGGGAATTATAAATGGTAATGCAAAAATTTTATTGTGCAACAGTAGTCATCTTCATTTTGTCAGTCTTTGTTAGCATGTCTAAATAGTATTTAATGTTTATATATAACTAAAATATAAATGTATTTTGTTTTGAGTCTAAAATACTGCTACATACAATTTTTCATTAGAAGTTTATGGTGGGATTGTAGAAACATTCACTTATGATTTCAAGTAAGACTGCCCAACACAAGTTTCAAGCATTTTGAAAATCTCACTTGAATATAGGGAACGTTACTTTCCCTCCAAAAATTAAGCGTTGATCTTTTTTAAGGTTTGGAGTATCCTGCAGTGGTTGAATTTGCTCCATTCCAGAAGATTTCAAAAAAGAAGCTGAAGAAGAAAGATGCCAAAGCCGGGAGCATTGAAGACGGTAAACATATTTTCTTGGCATCACAGTGGAAAATAGATTCCATCTCTGTCATGCATTGCAAAGTATTAACATAATTCAATAATTTTTCTTCACAGATCCAGAATATAGGAAATTTTTAGAGAGTTATTGTGCTGATGAAGAGAAAATCTGTGCCAATCCTGAGATTCTTTTGGGAGAGATTGAGGCCAAAACAAGGGAACTCATTGGTCTGTTTTCTTGATTTTTCTTATTATTGAGGACATGAAATACCTTACTTTTATATCTTTATGATATTACCTGCAAGAGCTGACCTGTTCAGACTAACGGATTGAGATTATTGCAGTTAAATTTTCGTTACCTAGCCAAATAGTAGCAGGAGACACCCCACCTACTCTTTTAAGTCTCTGCATAGAATCACTTGATTTCACTGGAACTTTTGCCTGCTGAGTGGCTACAGAAATGTATCCTTAATACTTCTGAATATTTGCAGATGTATTAAAAAACAGAAGATTTATTTTTAAAAGATAAAATAGTGGAATATTAACAATTGGTCCCTGCTATTAGCTGTTTTCTTGAGAAACATGAAATGATTTTTCTTTGTTCTCACAGTCAAGATGCTGCAAAAGCTTTGAAAGTAAGGCAACACCTTGTTTTCCATATGCATGTGGCATGACTCTCACAGTTTCAGGGGGAATCTTTAGTAAGATCAGCACTGAAATCTTCAATGCCAGTATGCAGTTTTCAGGATGACATGGAGTATTGAAGTGCTGTATCTCCAAATGACAACATGCAGAATTCATTCTCTAAGTGTGACAATTGAGTAGGAAAAAAAACCCCAACCTTTGCTATTATTTCTTTACAGTGTAAAAGTAGCCACCTCTTTTGATTAGAATCATAGAATAGAACCATGGAATCATTTAGGTTGGAAAAGACCCTTAAGATCATTGAGTCCAATCGTAAACCCAACACTGCAAAGTCCACCGCTTACCCATGTCCCTCAGCACTACACGTCTTTTAAATACCTCCAGGGATGGTGACTCAACCACTTCCCTGGGCAGCCTGTTCCAAGGCTTGACAACCCTTTTGGTAAAGAAATTTTTCCTAATAGCCAATCTAAACTTCCCCTGGCACAACTTGAGGCCATTTCCTCTCATCCTGTCACTTGTTACTGCTGTTTGTCTGTTTGCCCCTACCTGTGACAGGCATTTCTGTAGTGGCATTACTTATTTTTCATATACATAAGTCAACAGTTGACTGTAGAGATTTGGAACTTAAACAGTTTAGAGGAAATGGAAATGCTAGAAGCATGGACATTTAGATAATTCTGTTATCAATAAAACTTGTTTGTTGCTTTTCTAGATAGGGAATTTCACCATCAATTTTTATTTAACCCAAATCTTCCCTTATATTTGACAGTCAAAAAAAACATGAAAATTTTCTAAGAAGTCTAAAATTTACAATTTACAAAAAGTTTACAATTTCAAGAAAGATTTATTAACTTAAAAATATTCTATCAATGAAAATTATTAGCCTTGAGAGTTGCTGATTTTTGAGTAACGATATTGGCTGAAGGTAGCTTTACATTAGAAGTTTTAATATTTTGCTTATGTTAAATCACAGGAAATCAAAATAGTTGCTTTATTTTTTCTGCTATTTAGAACTGTGGCCGTTGCTATCAATGTACAAACCAAGATTACTTCAGTGAATAGCATGTTTATAGCAAAATTATGCAAGGGTTTAGTTGTATGTCTGGTTTCAAAGGCGTTACTCCTGCTGAAGTCAATGGAAGACATGCCCAGGACTTTGTTGGCAGGATTGGCCCTCACGCTTAGCATTTCTCTGGGTAGTGTTACTGTGGAGAGCAAGATAAAACACAAAAGTTATCACTGACACAGACCTTCATTTTGTAATTTATTTTCTTTTAAAATGTCTTAAACATTTTAAGAAAAAACTCTTAGATTTTTATTTGCAGTAAGGCCCATAAGTAAGATGGGCAAGATGCAGGTCTGATAAACATTCTCTTTTGCCCTCCTCTTTTGATAGTACTCATCACATCGCCTTTCTCCCTTGAACTTCAAGTTATAATTTCTGATAATGTCAAAAATTTTGGGCAGCTGGGAGAGAGAGGTGGGGGGTAGCATGGGGAATCTAGAGATAGAGGGAGGAAGATCTCAAATCAAGAATCTTTTTTTGGTTGTTGCTTTTGAACAGTGATACTTGCTAAAAATAAATATTGAATACTATCAAGCCTTCCATTCATAACTGCCTAACAGGGTTTTATCATTAATGAATGGGTAGCTCCCAGGATATCACACTTTCAAGGCAAAAACATTCAAATATTTTTGGGATATGAATTGTGTCTAGATTTTGGCTACGCCATTTCAAATTTGATGACAACTTTTTTCATTTCTTCCTTTTATTTTTTTTTTCTTCCAAATCTTGTCATGCATTGCAGTAGTGACATTTTCTTCTGGCTTGAGGAAGAATCCTATACATAACTGCAGAGCAATTTCAAGTAGTAAACATTTTGTGTAACTCTATCCTGGGACATCTAAGACTGGTAAAATTTGTTGTAACTGCTCACAGCTGTGAGTACATGAATTCAATTTTGAATTCAGTACTGACAGTCATGAATGCTATCTATACATGATACAGGATTTGATTATGTTCAAGTTTTTGTAGAATTTGGGGATAGTTCAGGCAGGTGACTTAGGCTAGATTTTGGAGTATGGAGACAGCTCTGTAACATAAGAATGACTGTGTGATCCAGTAGATGATGCATTTTATTTGTTATTTGGGAAGCCAGAGTTTTACTGAATCTGCTGATACTTTGCTCCGTAATGTAACCTGGGACAAACCACTTATATCTTATTCGCTCTGTTTTCCCATGGGAGGATAATGCTAAATGGTAGTTAAATGGAAATGTCGTATGAGAATGAAAATGTTTCCTTCATGATCTGGGTTTGAAAAGTACTATGTGAGATCACAGTAATGTGAATGGACAGCTATATAGCTAGGTTTTGATGTACAAAATGAAAATGTAGTAATAGATTCTGAACACGTTTCTTTCCTTTTTGGTGAAAATAACCGTTTGATGGGCAAGAGAAAAAAGCTGTTCTCTTGAACAGAAAAGATAAGCTTTTAATTAAACATTAAATAGCTATGCAACAAACCTCTGTTGCTTCTAACCCTAAAGGCAAAAAAGGAACAAAGTGTTTCTAAAACAGAATGATGGGAATGCCTTCAAAAATATATAAAACAAATTCTTTTATTAATTATTTGGCTCCCTTGCAGATAAAAGCTAGAAAAAAGGAGTTAGTACTAAAGTGAAGAAATGAGTACATATTTTAGGAGTTGAACACTATATCACAAATTTTTTGTGTTTTAGCTAGAAGAACAACACCCCTTTTGGAATATATTAAAAATAGAAAATTAGAAAAGCAGGTACGTTCAGACTTTTGCCTGAAGTTCAACATTTATGTTTCACATGGTTTTCCGTTGGACAATTTACAATTAATCATTTTGAACTTTTTCAGAGAATACGAGAAGAAAAAAGAGAAGAACGAAGGCGGAGAGAATTGGAGAAAAAACGTCTGCGGGAGGAAGAGAAAAGGAAGCGCAGAGAAGAAGAAAGACGTAAAAGAAAAGAATTGGAGAAGCAAAAGAAAATTTCTGAAAAAGAAATAAGGATCAAGGTACCTTATTGAAAGAACCCCTTTTTTTCTGTTGAAGTTATCCAGAAGTTCCTTTGATATCTCACTTACGCTGTTTATGCAGTGTACTACAGTACAGTGTGGTGATACCAAACCAGTTTTGACTGGAAGGGGAAGTAATTTAGGGCTTTGACTAAGTGGTGTTGTTGAAAAGTGTGAGTAATTGCCTCAGGTACGATGATGTGGTAATGCAGTTATGGCAGGTAACTCAGATATCTTTATACAACACTGCCACATTCTATGCAGACAGAACCAAATTGTTCTGTGCTAACATGTCTGAAGGTTATTGCAAATATACTTTCTGTCACGTAAATCTTCATTCAGCCATACGTGCTGAGATCTTTTTTGTGCTTATGGTCAGAATTGATGTATTTTAATAGTATGCTTTAACCAAGTTCTAACAAAGTCTTGCTAATTCCAGGCTGTGCTGCCTAATAATCTGAATAGATGTGCTTTTAATGGATTCACTTGGGCGAGTATATTTTGTGCTATGTTTTATTGGCAATAACATTGAGCTCTGTTACATGATTCCTAAGAAATCGTAGACCATAACAGTATCTTTATACATATAATTTAGGAGAGAAGAGTAGCTAAGTGCTTTCTCCAGTGTTCTCAGCATATTTAAAAGTGTGCAGTTGAATGCATGCTAATGACTGTCACTCCTTAGCAAAAGTTAACTACCCTCTTTAAATAACTTTTAAAATTTTATACTTCTTAAAACATATTCCTAGCATTTAAATATCTTCAATCTTAATGTGTTTTTGATATGTTTAACGCATTGTTAAAATGTCTGTTACAACCGAGGAGAATAACTTTACATCATAATAAAGCCAAATATTTCTTAGCTTCTTAAGAAGCCTGAAAAAGGAGATGAGCTGGCCAGTGAAAAGCACAAAGAAAAAGGTGAAGAAGCTGACATTGAAGAAAACAAATGGGATAAATCACCTGGATCTGGGAGTATAAAATCCAAATCATTGGAGGGGTCACTAAAAGAACTTAAGGAAAAGTAAGTAATATTTATCTTTTAGGCTCCAAATTAGATCCTAAATGTTTTTATTTAAAGGCTTAAGCATGATGTAAGTGGTGCATTGGCTGGGTGTTTTGTCAGCAAGGAACTGACTTCATTCCGTGTGTGTGAACAAATCTCTCACTGTCCTTTTTGTAAAAGGTGTTTACTAACAACTTACTGACCTGATGGCAGTATTAGTGGATGCAATTTGTTATTTGTGAAACGTTTTGAAATCCCAGGCTGGAAGGATTTTTGCATGAAAAGTCATTCAGAGTTTCATTGTTATTGCACCTGCTCCCCATCAAGAGCTCAGGTAAGGCACTCCTTCCATTATTGGTGTCAAAGACTAAATTACTCTTCCATCACACTTTCTTCATTTTTGCTGCAATAAACAGATAGATGTGTTTGATAAATGGGACAATGGCAGAGTAGTTAAGGTGGGAATGACAGCCTTGTGACAGACAGGTGCAGAAAGCTGTCTCTGTCTCCCACTTCCTTTTGCGTTGCATATGTAATAGTAGGAACAAGAAGTATATATACTTCTATATAGTTCTATAACTGCTGTAGCCTGGAAATGTCTTAGAAGTGTTTTCAGCAGCTGGTTCTGTCTCTTGTCCTTTGGCACGTGTGTCCCATCGGAAGCAGGATTCACCCATAAGATATGTAAGAGACATAACTAAGAATAACAAGCTGCTGAGGTAAACAATAGTTTATTCTTCATTAGACTTTTTCAGCCAACTTCTCAAAAGTACTTTGCAAAAGGAAAGAGCTGAATCTCAGATGTCATGTGTATGTGCAACTTGTACATAAGGACAATCTTGAGCATTAAAATAATTTACCTAAGATATTATATACACAGTATTAGAGGAAGTTTGGCATTTGCTGTTGGAGCCTTGCAAGCTACCCACCTGTTCTGAATAGTTTAATTTTAACCTTTGTCAGTCCACTTAAGTTCTTGATTTTATGAAAAGTGTGCAGAAGCTGCAAATGTTCTCCTACTGGCAAATAGAAAAATAAAGAATAGTAACTTTGAACAGTCAAAAATAAAACCACTAAATTTGCTAATTGAAGAAATGGTTCACCATTAATATCCTACATGCATTATTAATCTTTTTTTGTCTCTGACTAAGGACTTCAAACATAGGCTCAGTGTTCAATCTGTTGAGTATGTCCTGAAAGATGCTAATAGGAAATTCCACTTCCTAATCTCTAATGGAAATTGAAAATAGTCGGCGTCTCTTTCATTGATGTTCTTCAAGAAAGGAAACAGAACAGGGTCAACAGAAACATTTGCAGGGGCAAGGCAAATGTTTGCTAATAAGGCTTTTTATGTATTATGCCTTTGGTGTGCCATATAAAATTTCTACTCTTGATCCTGTAAGCATAATAAGGCATTAATGTAGATTTTCCAGGTGTAAACCAGAATACTTTTGGCTGTGCAGGTACAGTAAGTGTTAATTTGTCTTTCCAAGTGCTCTTTTCATCATGATTATTAGTGGGTGTGATTAGGTAGCAAGCTATAAGCTATTTCAGCTGAATCAAGAATTAAAGTGGTAACTACTTTGTCACTGACAGAAATGAGTAATAAACTGTAACTTCCAACTCTGCGTGCAGGAGACTGAATTGCCTTTTTGAAATCGTGTTTAAAGGCTGAATAGCAATAGCTTTCTGCCACAAATTAAAAGCTCAGTAGGTGCGTTAGCGTACCTGCTCATATCCAGATTTGAAACTATACCAAACAGAAGTATGCTTCCATTCCCTATTCCTCCATTCATTTCAGCTCTCTGTTTCTCTGGATGTGTAACTTTCTCTACTGCCTATACTTTGTAATTGCTTACCCCGCTATTTCCACTCCTGCCTGCCTGTTTGCTGCGACTGAATTTTAGAAAGCTACCTTAATCACTTTTGAAGTGGAGCTTGTATCCCTGTCACCCGCCAGCCTACAGGCACATCCATTCCTTCCTCACCCACGGTAACAGGCAGGGCAAGAGACAGGTACCAGGCGATGCTGCAGCAACAAACCCAGATGTATCTCTGTGCCTTTTTGGAAGGTCGTGCTCCTTGCTAGGACTTGGAGCCAGTGTCTAGAATACCATATTAAATCTGAAACAAAACAACTTATAGCCACATACCCCTTGAAAACTAAAACAGTATTTTTTATATATGTATCTATGCTACAGGTGCAGTGTCTCTGTAATTGCGATTGATTCCGGTGTCTGTGACAGCTGAGACGTCGCTGCCACTCGGCCAGTGTGTTATGCTGACACAAGCACACTCTTGTGAAATGCTCAATAATTTACCTGTCACTCGGGTTTTGTTGCTGACCTCCAGCCCTTCCTGAGGTGGGGCCCCTTGTCTTGGCAGTTCCACCAGTGCCCAAGTTCATGGTGGAGGCTGACAATTTTCACAGTTCTGTTATTTAAAAACAAAAAACCAAAGTGATATCGAAAGATACACTTTAATTGATACTAAACCATTCTAAATGAGAAGCATATCGCTATTTGATCACTACACCATTAGAAAATCTCCATCCTCTCTGATTCTGTCTGCTGATTCCCAAAATAAGAGCAGACTGTCAAAAGCAACTTTCCTGTTTCAATTTCAGGTATTTATACATATGTAATATATAAAAAGAAACGGCCTGTATTTGCTTATTTTAAAGCTCAATCTGTTCTGTCATCTTTCTTCATTATTTGCAGTTTGGCTGTATGAGAGAAGCACCCGCTTGCTGAACGGGAACAATGAAGTGAATAAGAGAGCTGAAAATTGTATCAGACAGGCAGCAAAATGTTGCAAACTAATAGTCTTTATAATATAAACCCATTGCAGCATAGCAGAAATTAAGTAGTATGTTGTGGTAAGGTAAAGGTCTTTCACCTAAATAAAATATGCAAAGGTAGGCTAAATTATTTGGAGATACAATAAATAAACAAAAACCTGGAACATAAGTATTCATTTTCACAAATGTTTTCTGCGAGTTGCAGTATCAGTGAATAATTTTTGTTGAATAGAGTCATAAAACTTTACAAATTGATACGTGATACCTGCACAATTCCCCTGGGCCCTGAATGTTCCTGTTCAAAGCAATACTCATTTACGTGAGTCACCTCAAGAACAGGCCACAAGAGCTAATCAAGCAGCTTGTGTTTATGTGAAGAGTATTGGGGAATTATTTATGGGATTGCAAAGAGGGATAAAAGTTGAAGAATGGGCCTTCTACACCAGTTGCCCAAAAGTCAGTCTGATTTTGCTTGTAAAGCTTTCTCTGCTATTTGGAGCTGATGCATAGTCAAGGGCTGGATATATATGGATGAGACATTCAGCAAGTTTGCACATAACCCCTTTTTAATGAGGAAGAAAACAGCCTTGATCTAAATACTGTTGAATTCAAAGGAAGGCTCTGCATTTGTATCCTTCAGCAGCTTTTAATTACTGTTAATTGCTTGGATTTTCTTTCTTTTTATACGTACTCTTAGGTCACAAAATGATAGTGACAAAGAGCAAAGAGATTTGGAGAGAAGATTTCGAGAAAAAGAACCTGAAAGACAAAGGTATCGATTGGATGATGGCAGAAAGCATAGAGCTCACTATGAGTTTGACAAGTTTGTGAGAAGGAATGAAGAAGAGCTGAAATGGGGGAAAGGATACAACCCAGACAGAGGAAAGAAAGGGAACTACAACTACAGCTTCACTGTGGAGGCAGTAGACAAACTGGGTAAAGAGGACAAGTGTGATGACATGGCATCCAAAAAGGAGCGCATAAGAAATAAGGTTCTTTTATTCATTTAGGATAATCTTTCATTAGTTAAATATGCTTCGAGATCACAGGTTTTACTTTTGCAAACTCAGCATAAAGATGCTTTTTCAAAAAAAAAAAGCAATTCTTTGTTCCGTTTTCAGTAAAACTCAGACTTCTTTCTGTTGTTACCAGAGGACAACAGCAGTTAAAATGAGTTAAGGTTGCAGGTCTCTAATCTTTCATATTTACAATATATAGAAGACTTTCTGTCTTCCTTTCAACCCTAGTATTTTTAGAACGCTATTCTTGGAAGCCTTGTATTTTATGAGTATATTAAAAATTGTTATACTTCTGATCTGTCATGAAATTTAAAAACTGTGGCATGCTAGTCTTTAAAAAATGTACTTCCATTACCCAGCTGATAAAGTAATGATGTTATGGATTGGCCAAGCATTGCTCAGTAGAGGAACTGTAAGGACTTAGGGAGATCGTGGAGTCCCCTTCGCTGGAGATTTTCAAGACCCGCCTGGATGCAGTCCTGAGTGATGTGCTCTGGGCAATCCTGCTTTGGCAGGGGAGTTGGACTAGATGATCTCTAGAAGGTCCCTTCCAACTCTGACAATTCCGTGATTCCGTAAAAACAGCTAATTCAGAGAGCATTGTATTCAGAGGGTGTGAATGTGCAAATTCTTCAGTATTGTCTACCTGCCAGTACGAAAAGGCTGTCATTTGGTCAGAACAAATTGTCTTCATGGCCTTTGTCAAGGAAAGAGCCGGTGCAAAACCAGTGCAAGCGGGGCCTGCAGTGGGGTGTATAGTTGAGCTGTCCCTTATTGTCTCCCAGAGACATGGGCATCATTTTTCTCAGGCTGTCTGATTTCATGGATGTGCCAGAGTCTTTTGAGGAGGTAGCTCTCCTTGTCACCCTCCTTGATCTCTCTCCCTTCTAATCCTAGATGACCCAAATGCTATTTTGTGTAGAAATTTATTCTGCACGTGAAACTCTTCTTTTAAACCAAGCGACTGATCGGTGTTGTGGGCTAAGGCTGAGACGAGGAGTAAAATTTGGTCACGTGCGGAGTGGGGTCTGTATGGAGTGTGCAGAGAGCAAGTCCAGGTGGACTCGCTCTGCGTGTCAAGGAAGTCACCTTGTGCAAACACAGAAAGCCTGGTGTGCCCCGCTCCTTGTTTATGCAGGTCAGCTGGGCAGTATAGCTGAGATATATCTGCATATACACACTAGCCACTTGCCACATACACCACCAGCTCAAGCTGTAGGACAGTCAGAAAAGTGGCTCATTCAGAAACAGGAAGATGGGAAAACCAATTTTCCTCATGCTTGCCACGCTGCTCTTAAATCTGGCTAAGTTATCTGCAACCTTGGGACTGGATGGTGGGTCTTGGGGGCCTTTCGTCAAGCCTTAAGAGACTGTCTCCCTTTTATTTCTTCCCATTGCATTTCTGGAAGCTCACTGAGTCTCTGGATTAGTCCACGCCTCAAGTGCTAGATTTGTTCCCTAAACAGAATAAGCCATATCAGTAAAGTTTTTTCCAGTGTGATAACTTTTTTTTTCTTAGAGTATTTGTCGCATAGATAAGAGTTAGGGGCTGAGTTTTCCAACTTAACTACAGAATTAACAATGCCAATGCAAATTTTTAGGCAGAGATCGAGCTGCTTTTTGAAGTTTGTAGGAATTAATTAGAAAATGAGAAATTTCCGGCCTAAGTAACAGTTGTGCTAGCTTTCATACAAACTGCCAGGTAAAGAGTCTGTGATAGGAAAAATCGTTTGGACCCTCTATCATAAACTTTCCAATGGGCATTACTTCCCAGAGGATCTAGTTTTATGCAGCTGTTTGTGATGTAGAAAGATGTATGTTATGCATTTCATACCATTCTACAAAGGACTAACTAGGATGATCTAGATGTACGGCCCGGAAGTGAGTCTTGATATCTGGTCTAAAGAGATGGAGAAAAAAGTGGAGCAACAAAAACAAAGGTGAAGGAAAAAGAAAGAAGAAGGGAAAATACACATTGGAAATAAGAAAAAAGGAATGAAAGAACAAAAGACCAGAATGACTTCAAATTAATATGGTTTGACGTGGAACATTTTCAGTGCTCTGCCACTGTCTTAAAATAGGCTGTTTCGTTTTGTTTGTTAAGCTTAACTTTGGTCAAAAAGCTCAGGTTTTGCTGTTTCATAACATTGAAAACTGGTATATGTGGGAGTAAAATACTCTTACTAAGAAAAGACTTCTGAAGTAGAGTTTCTGAACAGTATTTTATTATTGAAATGTCAAGAATAAAAGCTGCTCTCAAGAGCTATGGAACATCACTGTTTGCAAGTTGGAGGTGTCTTTTCCTTATAAACTGGCTCCTCCTTCTGTTTTCCAGTGACCAAATCACTGTGTGCATGCTTGGGTCACTCCCAAAGCCTGCGTGTGCTCACATCGTATTTACCTTGTTTATTATCAGTGGGTGAATTCCCCGCTCTCAGACTCAGCAGGGAAGGCACGATGAAGAGGAGCAGTAACTGTGCAATTTTATTTTGATATTTATAATTCAAACGTGCATTTCCTGTTTAAATTGTGGTAATGATTGATGATTTGAAGAACACTGAACACTTATAAATTGGTAAAGTTCAGCTGAGGATAATTTTCAGCTCTTGCCTGCTAAGCTGTTCTCTGGTTTGTCTTATTTTTTATGCTTATATTTAATATCTGTCATTCATCTGCAGAGTTGCAAGTGTGCAGGCTATTGGTCTTCACAGTTGATGCCAGTGAAGGTTTTCAGAGTTTTATCTGTAATATTGTAATATTGGTGACTGTCTGCAGTATTTCTCCTTGTTTATGTCAAATATGTCATAGGATCTTTAATTTTTACAGCTTTCTTAATTTATTCAAAGTGCTTGGCTCCCAAGAATAGCGTTACAAACAAGACAGATATTAAGTACGCAGTCAATTTTCATTACACTCCATTTTTTTCCTGGGTCTTATGAAATGTAAAGTGATTTAAGATAAAAATCTACTTTCTTCACAAACATCCATCGCTTTACAATCCCACACACGCATCCCACACGGGTTTCTCGGGGCGTTAACCGCATCTCCTTCCTCCTAGGATCGCCCAGCCATGCAGTTATACCAGCCAGGAGCTCGCATTCGAACGCATACGGCATCTACAAGTAAAACCTGTGACTGCAGCGGGAAAGCCTTTGAAGATGCTCTTGATAAAAAGTATGAGGCAGATAATTCGGCCGGAGGCGGTTCGGAGAAGAGCGAAGAAGCAGAATAAAACAAACTGGGCTGGGGGGAAAGGGGGGGAAAGACTTGCGAAAAGGGATGAACTTAAGATTCAGTGTCATCATAAAAAATCCATAGGGCTGTTTCCAGACCCCACAGGTGATTGCACCACTAAAATCGTAATAGCGCTGCCTCTTACTTTCTGTAAAATAAAGGGAAGAGGGACTGAAGACGTGTAAAGTATCTTACAGCAAAGGAAAATTGTTGCTTTCTTACAAAAAGCAGAGCAAACACTCTTTGCCTAATTTAAAAGCAGTTCAATGTTTTATTAGATTTACCTTGAAATAGAAAACCTCTAATAGCTTTAAAGGAGTGTTTCTATAAGACTTTTTGGAAGCTATTTCACCTTTTCAAGTCTCAAGCAACAAAACGTAGATCTGCATCAGTTTGAACCCGGAGGCACTTCAAATGTGTTTGGTGCGTGACAGGAGGGTCCCAGGACCCCTTCCTGCAAAGAGCAGTGGCGCTGGGGGGGCTGCAGTCGGGCTGGGTGGGACCGTCCCTGGGAGGGAGGACGCTCTGGAGCCAGGAGCGTTTGCAGGATGAGGCCCACAGTTTGCACAGCTGCGAGGAAGGTGCGTGGGTATCTGTACCTCATTGTGTTTACATTGTTTTTCAATTCCCTATAGCGTCAGATTAAGTGTTAGTGAAGCTACGAGTACGTTGTTAGAGAGTTCGACGTCTTCTGAGCCACTTTCGCCTTTTTAGTTGTAATAGATTCTTGTGCTTAAAACAGAAAAAAGCTAACACAAACCTCAGCACTTAAACAATATTTCCGGTTTTAATAAATTAGCTGTTTTTTATGTTTTTGACACTGACTTTAAAAAAAAAAAAGTGGTTGTACAGTGATGAATTTTTATAAGCTAATATTTCATATGAGTTGCAGTTGCAGGATTTGGAAAATTGTATGATACATGAATGTTCTGCAGTTCTATTTGTTAAAAAAATAAACACACGTGAATGTCAATTGTAAACTACTATTTTGTAAGATCTAGGCCAAATTCTGCCTTCTGGTGCCGGCATGCACATATACATATAAGTGTATATATATGTATAGTTTCCATGGTTTCAATGACAGCCGCATGTTTACGGAAAGGCAGAACATGTTCCTTTATCTTTCATGGCTGTAAATTTCTCAGTTGTCTGAAACCGAGACCTGCTTTGTCATTGAAGTTAAATAGTAAGATATTAATTTATTTTTACATCCTCTTTGAACATTTTGTTATTAAGCATAACATCTGATTGTTCTTGACTGAAAAATTATTTATTGTATTTTCCAGATACTAAGCATTAAATAGAATAAAAGCAAAAAGATTTTGACTATGATTTTGAGAGGTGATCTTCTGCCATTTTTTCATCTGCTACTCTAGAAAAAAATTAAGTAAGATGCTGTGCCACGTGGTATTCTTCAGCAGTAGACAGAAATACAGTTGGGAAGAATTTTAGTATCAAGCTGCATTAAGTGAGCTGCCAACTAAAATTACTTCTAGCTTAAGTAAATCTGCTGCTAGAGAACCATTTGGGTTTAGCTCCATCCAAAGTTCATCTTGTTTGCCAAACTTCTCCTGACTGCAGAGGAAGGATTTTGTCTTGGCATCCTGGCGGAGTCAGGGGGCGTTAGCACGGAGCAGGGGGAACCCTCAGTCAAAGAGGGGACCCGGCTTGGTCCAAGGAGAAGGACGCTTGCTGGGAAGTTTCTCCGGCAGTAGAGCCGGACAGGGCTGAGAGCTTCACCAGATGAGGCTCTGCCCAAATGCAAGGATTTCCCACGGGTTTGGATGCCCAGGGGAGGCCGGCGGAGGGGTCTCACCTGGGGGAGGGACCAGCAGACCCAGAAAAGCAGGAATTTCGCTCATGCTCACAAACTCCAGCTCGATCCCTCGGAGGTGACAGTGGCTTTCAGGCCGCTCCCCAACCTTCACCCAAGAGCCTCGGTTATGAGAAAGCACTTCTTGATAGCACGGTGCTTAGTAATTAACTAAGCACAGTTTATTCAGCAGTAATTTCTCATTTAGGGCTTCTTATTTCCCATCTCTTCTAGTTACCAGAGACCAGAGGTCAAACCTCAACTCAGTAAAAACCGTCAGGGTTTAAACAGCCCTGTCCTTCAGGTCCAGTTGCCGTGCTCCTCGCTGACCGGGATTCCTCCAGCCCTGCCGTTTCTCCACTTATTTTTGCTGCCTTGTGAACACAGGGAGGGCAGAGAGCCTGGCCTTTGAATTCTGCATTCACACGGAAGGAATATTCAGGATATTTGGATCTGGAGATGTTCAGCACCTGCACCGCAGCCGGCATCCCGAGGAGCCCCTGCTGCCTGACAGCTTGGCTGCACTACTCGAGGAACTCTTGGGGCAACCTCTGTTATTCAGCAGGTACTGGCATCATTCCTCCTGACATCTGAGGAGGCCAGCAGAAGGTACCGGCCTCCACCACCAGGATCCGCGCATTTCTGCAGTCACACAACACCTGCCATGACAAGCTCAGGAGGGACAGGAGCAGCAAGGCAGCCCCAGGAACACCAGGAACACCAGAAGCACCAGGACCCCCAAGTGCGAGGGAGTGCTCCTGCAGGCTCTTCCCAGGAGGGAGAGAGGAGCCGCTGCCTGCTCCACACTCAGGCGTCCTTCCACGCTTCTCCCGATGACACTGAATAAACGGCTGTCTTTGTGCAAGCTCAGCCCGGCGTGAGAGCTTTATTGCAGCAACAGTAACCGTGTTTTGCAAATTCGGCTTTGCTGAAAGTAGATACCACATCCCTGCAGAACGGGAATTGTGTCTGGTTACACCGCAGCTGACTTTGGTGCCATCTGTTTTCTCGCTTTTAAAATATAATGCCCTAAATTTAATAATAAAAAAAAATTCACCAGCTTGGTAGCTTCACTGAATGCCTGTTGCCCTGTTTCTTATTGAGTCCTGAGGTCATCCACTTTCTGCAATATGGAAATCCCTCTGTCTGTCAAACTGGAATGGGGCTCCAGTCTGTCACGAACTATTGTGTTAGAGAAAACTGAGGTGGAACATAAATATGCAGTAAAAAACCTGCATTCGTGCCTGCTGCACTCTTAAAAGAGATGCTTATTCAACTCCAAAACATCATTCTGACAACTTCACATGCAGTTTTTAAACAAATTCTGCTGCTCCTTTTATTTAGTAAGTCTTATGAGGAGAGGCTGAGGGAGCTGCGGTTGTTTAGACTGGAGAAAAGGCGGCTCATGAGGGGAGACCTTATCACTCTCTCCAACAACCTGAAAGGAGGGTGTAGCCAGGGGGGGCCAGTCTCTTCTCCCAGGTCACAGGTGACAGGACATGAGGAAATGGCCTCAAGTTGCACCAGGGGAGGTTCAGGTTGGATATTAGGAAAAATTTTTGTGCTGAAAGGGTTATTAAGCATTGGAATGGGCTGCCCAGGGAAGTGGTTGAGGCACCATCCTCTGACCCTCACCTCAGACCTCCTCGTCCACCACAGACCCACTGGTGAGGGTGGGTCTCCCAGCTCCTGGGTCCCCATCCCTTGCAGAGCAGCCAGGTCTCTGCCGCTCCTGCAGCTGGTGCCAAAGAGAGGGAACTCGCTCCGCTGACAGCAATGTTGTTTAGTTCAGGGTTGGGTCTTCTGCCTCCCCTCCCCTGAAAAGCTAAACTCAAGACAATCCATCAAAATGAGCTGAAACACTCAAGAGAAGTAATTTAGCCCTCCACACAGGGCAAAGTCCAAAACCATTAAAAAGGGAATACTAAATGTGATTAGCTTAGGAATGTCAAATGAAAAATGGAAACACTTCCACAGCTGAATAGACTTGGTGGTGTTTCCTTAATTTGCAACACTATCCTGGAATACAAACATTGAAGGTGACTGTGGATTGAAAATGTTTAAGTTCCTTATTTAAAGATTAAATACCCAAGAAGAAAACACTTGTAAATGGGTCACATAGGGTAGGAATGTATTCAATGGGTATTTGAGACATGCTTCCAAAGACCTGTGATTTCTCCATAGCTCCATTGTTTGGTAACAGGTTTATTGTTCTGTTCATTACAGTCATTGTCATGTTTTAAGAACAAAAAGGCAGTTCCAGAAAGTAATTTAGAGGTCTAAAAGAAAGAATGAAATGAAATAGAATTGCTGTCTTGCATGATTATACTCCATGCCTTCAAACTGATGACATTTCCACCGAGAGAGAATAATTTCTTACATTTTGCTTAGGCGAAAAAGATAATTTAGAACTGCAAACTACATGCAAACGTCTCTCACAATAATGTGAACTGAAAGGGGGAGACTCATGAAACCTTAGCATTATTTCATAAATCAAATTAAATCTTTAGCTGTAAGAAAAAAATTCTTAACAAGTTCTTGGGGCAGAGTGGCTGGGGAGCTGCCTGGCAGAAAAGGACCTGGGGGTGTTGGTCGACAGCAGGCTGAACATGAGCCAGCAGCGTGCCCAGGTGGCCAAGAAGGCCAATGGTATCCTGGCCTGTATCAGGAACAGTGTGCTGAGTAGGACCCGAGAGGTGATCGTCCCCCTGTACTCGGCACTGGTGAGGCCTCACCTCGAGTGCTGTGTCCAGTTTTGGGCCCCTTTTACCACTAAAAAGACATCGAGGTGCTGGAGCGGGTCCAGAGAAAGGCAACAAAGCTGGTGAGGGGTCTGGAGAGTAAGTCTTATGGGGAGAGGCTGAGGGAGCTGGGGTTGTTTAGTCTGAAGAAGAGGAGGCTGAGGGAAGACCTTATTGCTCTCTACAACTACCTGANTCAGAGTTAGGTTGATGGTTGGACTAGATGATCTTGAAGGTCCCTTCCAACCTAGACAATTCTATGATTCTAAGTTAGAAGTTTAACCATACAGTACAAAAAAAAAGTCTTACTCACTAGGGCTGAGACAGCTTCTACGACTTTATGTATTCTGTTTGCTGCTGCAATACTTGCTCTGCAACTGCTGATCCAGCAAAAATTCTATATGGAGTTTCTTCTCCTCCTTTGGGAAAACTGTCTTCTTGGCTAGGTCGAAGGGAAATCCTCCAAGCAGTCCAGATCACCTACAGAAATCAACACCATGAAAAAAAAAAAAAAAAAATGAATAGAAGTTTTAACTCAGTTTGGCCAAGAAGAAATGTGGTAAATGGGGTACACCTAATACAGCTCAATGGCTACCTCTGCCAGGCTGCTGGCTAGCATCAGAGTCACTGCAGCAAACTGCTCGACATGCTCTACTGAAGAGAAAGGATTTCCACAGAAGTCTTTTATTTTACATAGCACGGGTGGCTTGTGTTTCTGACAAATTTCTCTAGGTGTTGAGGGTCAGTGGAGACAAAATCCTCTAGAGTGACATGAAGATATTGCAGGTAGGGGATGGGAAACAGAGGAAGAACAGGGCTGCCTCTTAATTCGACAGCGTGATCTGATTTTTACACAGATGATTAAGTCCTTGATCTTCCGGCCAGGTGAACTCAGGTACCAACGCCTGCTCACACCAAGCCGCAGGTTTGCAGGGCTTAGTCAGTGCCAGCTCCTCAGGCAAGCTCTGCCCAGAGAATGGTCTTGTGACAGGGATCACCATTCAATCAATTCTGTTTCTAACAATCTCAACAAAAAGGAAGGATTCTGCTGGGATCCTACAGGTCCGAGCTGAGGGGAGCAGCCAGAAAAGGTCAGGTGAGTCTCCTTCATTGGGAGCTTACTGCCCGGGTGTTTTTAAACTGGAAGAGGGGAGATTTAGACTAGATTGTAGGAAGAAACTCTTTACTGTGAGGGTGGTGGGACACCAGAACAGGTTGCACAGAGAAGTTGTGGATGCCCCATCCCTGGAGGTGTTCAAGGCCAGGCTGGATGGGGCTTTCACCAACCTGCTCTAGTGGGAGGTGTCCCTGCCCATGGCAGGGGGGGGGGAACTCGATGATCTTTAAGGTCCCTTCCAATCCAAATCATTCTATGATTCTATGACATCCTGAAGCTGGAGGATGGCTGAGCTCCCCACCAGCTGAGGTGCTCCTCCCCACTGACCTGTCAGCCCTGGCCGGACGCAGAGGTGTGCTGTCTACACTGGCCACAGAACGAAAGTGATCCTTCTTCTACAGGTGCCGGGAACATACAAGGGAAATTTATGAGGCAAAAAAAAAACTTGCTCCAAAAAAACCGCAAGGGAGATGGTGTGCGTGAGAAGTTTTAAAGAGCTATTTCCAAATTCATATGAGTTTTTACACATTCATTTTTTGTCTTTGTTGTAGCTCATTTTTTTAAAATTTTCTGTAATTTAGCCCAAAGCGTGACAAAAATACAATTATTCATATTAAGAATTATGTTTGTTAATTATGGAAACTGATTCTGAGCCAACTGCTCATGGAGATGTCTGAAACTATTTTCACAGTATTTTCTTGACAGAAGGCATAATAAGAAACTCCATGTGACAAATAACTTCTTTGAATTCTACCAGTAGAAAATATTATTGTTTAAAGATGTTTTCAAGAGATCAATATGAAAATATGAGTTCCACATCACTCATTTCCAAGGCCAAAGCTAGTTGTGCACAGATCTCAGCACGGTTTATACTATCTGGAGGCAAATCAACTCTCCAGTTGGAAACCTTTCATGAAAGACAAGTTTCTAAATGTCTGTATTAAATACGCTTCCCAGAGCTGACTGAGAAGTCACAAGAACTCTCATTCTCAGAAGAATGATTTTTACACTCAGCTATAGTTCAGTGATGTTAATTCAAAGGAAAAATACTTCTCTTAACCACTACTTTTGCCTGCAGAGGTTTACAGTGAGGGACAGATTCTCAGCTACTGTAAACCAGCATAACCTCACTGAAACTAGTTTGTCCCTGTACTAAAAGGACGGATCGTTTGCAGTAACAGCAATTAGGAGGATGCCCAGCCGGCGAGGCAGATTTACGTAGCCACACGAAATAGCCAGGTGACTACGGAAAGGAGGAAGCCTGGCCAACATTTTTTCTAAATAGTCCTAGGAAGGTTAGGTTCAGGCACAGGTCTGAGATGAGCTGTGAGAAACGAACAATGGGCTGGAACTTTCCTTCCCTGATAAGAAATGGGGAACATGCATTATTTTGAAGGTCCTGCAGTTGCCAAATTAATCTGGATCAGATATGGATTTGAATTTTTGGTTTAAGCTCTCTCCAAAATGTATTGGTCTTAAAAGTTTTCATCATTTTAGTGCTATAAGACTGGACATTGAATAAAATGCTGCTTTCATTATTGTCCATTATTTTTGAGACAAGACCTACTCTCTTAGCTGGTGTTAGGTAAACACTTCGCAAAGACACAGCAGCATAGTTTGAAGTGTTCAGCACTTTTTCTCAGGATAACCTGGATCCCCAAAAGAACTTGCCTCTGCTCTATGACGACAGTCATTTCCATACAGGGAAGCAAAACAAAAATGGAGGAGCTGAACATGGATCTCGGAGGTCCATCAGGAGTGCACTAACCAACCACTCTGTTCCTATGGCAGAAAAAAACCTGTATTGCCTGAACTTCAGGAACAGCAGCCAGCCAGCACCTGGATTTGGTGGCTGGAGTTCAACAACACTGAGGAGACTGCCGAGGGTCTTCAAAACACAGAAACCAGCCTGCAACAGAGCTGGAGAGGTACTGACGTGTGCTGAGTTTCATGGACCACCTACAAAAGGACTTCAGGCTTTGAACAAGTATTTTCTTTTTCTTTCATTATTTTAATAAGGTTTTTCAGACACTACTTACACTTCTACATTGGGCAGATGGGAGGAAGAGCTCTGACTCTAAGAGAAGGGGATCACCTTCCTACAGAGCTTCCCTCTGCCCCTCTGTGACAACTGAAAGCTGGCACCTTGAGCCAAAGACGCGAGAAGAAGCTGTGGGAGTTGGTTAAAGCAGCTCAGCAGCAATCAATCACTTCTGTGGTGCCAGGGAGCTGGGACCTCGCTGGAGCAGGGGTGGCTCTCGCCTCCCTTGAGCTTTGGTGAGACCTCCCTGAAATCTTTCTGGCTCGTTCTGCTGCAGTAGTAACATGCCGTGGCAGCATCATGTTGTGGAGACTAGAGAGAACAATGCCACACAAAACCTATACATAACAGTATGGGCTATTCCTTATCAAGACAATACTAACCAGATAAGACTATTAAATTTTTGTACATTGGAAAACAGAAGAAATGGCCATTGTCTCGTACTGGCCCCCTGCTGGCCCCTTTTTGTGTTCAGCCCTGGTGGTGACATTACATGCAAGAAGTTGCCACATGTAACAAAGCTACTTTCCACGGCAAACAGATATTTTTTCCATTTTTTCTGAAATCTCTAGATCCCAGTGAAACTCTTTAGAACTGGTGTCAGATTATCAACCTCGCATTCTTCCCGATTCCAGATTCAGCTTAAAGTCAAAGATAATAAAATCCAGTTTACATTTCAGCCTTTTTTAGAAGCTCTTGAGTGAATATTATTTAGTTCTGGCAATGTTTCTCTTAATTTTTTTCCTAATTTTTTCCATATATGTTGCCTATATGGAAGCCTATGTATAGACGTTATCATCAGAACACTCCAGTTGCATTTACAAAAGCCATGACAAAATCAGTTCAACAGAGCTCAAAACAAGTTATGCTAAGAACGAGAGAACACTTGTCCAATTCTGTGCGAAGACAGTATTTTTGACTCTGTGCCACAAGTTAGTGGAGGGTATGGCAGTGTTTTGGGTTAAGTTCACAATATACTTAATCTGTTAATTTACTTTCCTGTAACCATTCCCTATTTGCCACCGTTGTGCTTTTCTTATGACAAGTTTCTGAAAAAAGATAATGTAATAATAAAGGAGAAAAGGAATCATCAAAAAATTATTAAAGGGAAATGAGTTGTGACAGTAACAACTACAGTTCTGCAGAGTTTCTTTTGAAATGTTTATTTTTTTGTAGTTCATGAGAGTGTTGAATGGATCAATGAAAAGCACCTACATCCTGCCCTAGCTTTTGTTAACTTTCAGAAGGACTTCAACAGCATTAGCAGAAATACCACAAACTTACAGAACCCGTGTAAAAACAACGCAGAACCTTTACAGATGATAAACATACTGTAATCTCCAATTGGGAGTTAACTGGCCTGATGTTCCTCCTATGACTCAAGAAGTGTATGTAGTTCTGCTATGTTGTTTAGTGCCATTACTGATATTTTTCCTGCAACGAACCTGCAGTCAGTTCCTCAATTTACAGCTTAAGCCTGTAGATCTGAGCTCTGCCTACAAAATCTGAATCCGAGGTTCTAGCCAAAAATATTTAGCAAAAGACGAACTATTTATTCAGCAGTGCTAAACAACAGTCTAATAGACACGAGATAAAAACCAAAGGCACTAAAAATGAACATGGCCTTACGTAATCTCACTGTTTCAGACTCACTGAGTACTGGATTTGAGTTTAGTTTTCTCAACAACATCTCTTACCTTACCTGCACCTATTGTATAGTAACGTGAATAGGCTGGGGAAGTGCTATGTTTAAGAGTATTTAAGTCTAACAATAACTGCATCAATAACAAATTCAATCTATGACAGCATCATACTAAACAAATTCCTGCTGGGAATCACTGGAGAGATACGAGACTATCTAACAGGAGTTTTATTTGTGGCTGCCTGAACTGAATATTTGTATTTAAATGTCAGCCAAAATAAATAATGTGGAGGTCTTGGAACAGGCAGAGTTAAACACAGCTACACAAATAATATAAAGGAGAAAACTGTCTTGGCCAAGCTTCCAGAGGGCCCAACATCGAGCTCAGTCCAGCTCTGCTTTAGTAACCTCACAAGGAAGGAAAGAAAGTTTGACACAGAAGGACTTTCTTGGCATCGCACTGACTGTAGCCAGAAAGACTGAACAAGCCCCAAGAACCGACCCAGCATAGCCCAGCATGGTCCGGCGCTGGTGCTAAATAACACTTAGCTGATGGCCTGAAAAGCGTATGGTATTAAGGATCCATGACTACTTTCCTGGATTACACACAACCTCTTCAAGTGTCGCTGAAAATGGCTAATAGGGGTTGATGGGAAACAAGGATTTATACTTTAGGAAGAGGTTTATAATTTAATCTAACAGTTTAATATAACGCAGGAAGAGATCTCTTGGAAGATGGTGGACCTCCGAAAACCCATAAAGACATGCTGGGGGAAGGGATGAAGAACTGAACTTAATTTTCAGCCAGAAGGAACCTACAACGTTCATCTAGTCCAACTCCCTGACCATAAGTTAAAGGATGGTATATTAATGACACTGTCCCAATGCCTCTTAAACACTAACAGGCTTGGGCATCAACCTACTCTCCAGGACGCCTGTTCCAGCGTTTGACCACCCCCTCGGCAAAGAAATGCTTCCTCATGTCCAGACTGAACCTCCCCTGGAGCAGCTCTGAACCATTCCCACGCGTCCTGTCGCTGGGTGCCAGGCAGAAGAGCCCAGCACCCCCCTCTCCTCGCCCCCCCCTCGGGAAGGGGCCGAGAGCCGCGAGGTCGCCCCTCAGCCTGCCCCCCGGATCAGACACGAAGCAAGACACAAGCCCCCAGGGAAGGTCCCTGAGGCGGCCGCCCGGACCTGGCCCCGGCCGCGTTCAGGGGAACGCCGCGGAAGCTCCAGGCGGTGGAAGCCCCTTTTCTGCCGCTCTGTCCCCCCCC
>VXAK01014165.1:16014-26063 GCA_013399435.1 Arenaria interpres | reverse complement strand
AGTGACTATCAAAAAACAAGGCATGAAAGTTGAGCTAGTTTCTCAGATTCAACAAGAATAAACATCTTCATTTTCACAGATTAAAAGGATCTGTAGTATAAAATCCTAAGAAACATGATATAGTTCAATTCAGGAAATTTTAACTTAAGACTTATAAAAGAGGTTTTACTTAATAAATTCAACATGGCATTAAAATATCCTAGCCTCTCCTGAAGACGCCACCAACAGACTTTTTATTTAAATGTAAAACTTAAATATTTCTTCTTCTTTACTCACATCCTATTAATACTGCTTAAATACCACATACCACTGGATCTTGGAACTTACATAGACTTCTATTTTTATTTTGCATTAGAACAGTACCTCTTTGTTTTGAGTCTAATTATGAAGAGTGAATCACCAGATTACAACACAGTAGGTCCAAGGGGACCAGTGACCATGATACACTTACTATTCATACAGATTGGCCCCTTTATTTTATATATAAACCAAGTGAAAACTAAATACAGTCACCTACACATATATCCCAATAACCTTAACTGGGCTGCAGTCCACAAATACAATTCCTACTTGTAGCTATTAATACCAATGATAATCACATCAATAGATTTTGCTTCCAGTTATGAGATCAACTATGCATAAATTAACACAAAATAAGATCTCTGGAGAAACAGAATGAAGAACACTGTTAACTAACAAGCATACCTTTCCAGCACAGAGGATATTAGAAGTATCCAAAGTATCATCCAGTGGTCTCCAGTCTACGATTACTTCATTTTCCTACAATACAATCATAAAAAAATTCAATACTACACAAGAAAGTACATATCCCTACTTACTCACAGTGTGACTATGGCGCAACTTACACATATATAAAAATGATGCAGACAATGTCAACCATTATGTGACATTTGTTAATTTATGAAATCCTATACTTAAAAGACATTTAAGATTTGCCAAACACATTACATGCTTCATCAACAAATATATGAAGTTTCCACAACTGTATTATGCAAATACCTTTTCTATGACACGTAGGACTCCTGGTATTAAGCTGTCCTGGTCATCATTTTTTCCACAGGATGAATGTATGAAAACTCCTTCTTGCTCATAGACAACCTATAACAAAGTGGGTAACAAAATAAAAACCAAGATTTTAAAATTTTGTCTCTCTCCTGTGGTATTCATTATCATTTTGACTCAACTGTATAAATGGAAGCAAGTAGCTCTGCCTTTTTAGGAGTTTTGTTACCTTTCCTTCCCTCTTCCCTCCTCATCCCCAAGATCTGAGTCCTTCACTCAAATCAAGAAACAATGGAAAATGGAACTTGTTAAATTTACTCTGAGTATACACTGATTACTATTACCTCACCAGTAAATAACAAAAAATGCTTTCAATACCTAGTATTTTTTTAAATCATCAGGCAGAGGTTCACATGGAAATACTACACAGCTTTTAAAATATTAAAAAGCTTTCTCAAGTAGTCTGCCTTTCCCCCACTAGCCATTTAACCATATTGAAATTATAGCCTTAATTTTAATTAAAAAATGGATGAACTCCACCAAAATCACAGCCTTAGAATTAGACCTTAAGTAATGGTTTAATCCTGCATTCCAGGTGAATGGCAAAAGTTCCATTTCAAAGGTAGAATGTGACAGTCAGATAAGAGAGGCTTGTAGGAGTACATGCTACCAATGTAACTTTTGCATTTAAGCATTTACAAAACTTTTCACAGTATTGTGATCATGCTCCTATCTGAGAATTCTTGGCTGTCAAAATTCATCAGGCTCTTCAAAGCTACATGCAATACATACTCTTAAAAGCTCTACAAACAATGTAAGTGGGTTCCATTTTAAACAACTCTCTAAAAGAAGAGTGAAAAGTCCCTAACACACCAAACTTTGATTTTGGGGAAGTGAAACACTTTTTTGTTTTCTGGTATTGCAGCACTAGCAAGCAGCTACTAATCAATTCAAAGAAGAAAAGCAATCTTAAATTACACATACAAATAATAAGTACTAAGGAAAGTATCAAGTTGAAAGACAGTATACCAGTAGTTGGATTTGAATAAAAACCAATCCATTGATAGGCAACTACTGCAACACTGTGTAGCTGAATCCTGCACACCATGTGGCCCACAAAAATATTTGCTCAGTGCCTCCACAGCCCAACAGTAAGGAAAACGTCTGGTCCATCAGCACACACGGAAAACCGACATTTGAAAACCAGGCAGTGGCAGCACACGCTGCTGCTTGCCTAAACAGCAAGCAGCTGTTACAGGTTACAGCAGAAAACACAAAATGAGTATCTTGAAATAAGATGTGGGAGAACAGACAGCAAACGTTGGAGGACAATTAGAGGTATTGCTAAAATACTAAGGACTTGTGAAAAGCGTGCCCATAAAATCCCTGTAGTGAGATCCTGGTACCTCTGGAGACAGCAGGAGGAGCTAGATAAGAGCAGGGCAGGATAATGAGCCCATTGCTCCCTTATTAGGAGTTAAAAGCAACTACAACCCCCCCAGACCTACCAAAACTTGCATCACTATTACTTCTCAAGAACCCCTGCATAGCAAATTAACCCAATCTTCTTTAAATCTTGCTAACTTACTGGCTTCAGTGACAAAGGTGTGTGATCTAGAAAGGCCTCATTATTCACTGTGTGGAAAGAATTCAAGGGTTTTGAGAATGCCACATGTTTAGTTAGTTGATTATACTTCTTGTATTATGAGACAAAAACAAGGTACTAGCTCACCTTGTTCTTGTACTATTAATTGTTTTACATATTTCATCATGGCCTTATTTTCAAAAGTGAGAAGTAGGTGGAGTCAAGATCAATCTTTCATTTTCTTTTCATATGATTAGAGTCATCCCTCTTCCTCCAACCCTACAAAATATTAAGAAGCCCATCATGAAAAAAAGACAAGTTCATGTTAACAAGTGTACACTACAGGTAACTAGAAAAGTCAGTATGTCCCTAGGATTTTAATCAAAACCCAAAGGCATTCCTCACCCTAATATTACAGCCCATCCACCCAGTAAGAAACCTGTGCTCTGCAGAGTCAACTGACTGGTCGTGGAAACAGAACCCCAGGGAAGAAAAGCAGCGTCTGTTGCTTAGATGCTCGAGGCCAAAAAAGCTGCCCAGCCATTAAAGGCCTAACTCAAGATTTAAACAACAACGGTCTTGTTTTCTTCTATATCTATTTGCAAACATTTGTTGAGCTGTCCACAGAGATGCATGTTCCTCAGGTTTAAATGTTACTACATACACCAAAGCCACACCCTGCTCGTCCCACAATAAAACACAAATGGAAAGAGAAAAGAATTGTTTGTCAAAAGCACACACCAATCAAAGCAAATGAAGATGTAATGTGACAGAAGCTAAACAACTTCGAGAACAGATTTCAAACAAATTTTCATTCTGTCTTGTAGTTGTACACATACCAGAATTACTCAAAGGTTTTCAGACATCTTACTAGCTTAAAGCTAGTTCTATGCAAAACAGTTTCCATATTTATGCATCTACAGTATCCTTAAGTTTCTCAAATGCTTCAAATTGTAAGCATGACTACCTAAGGAAATTTATCACTGTAAAAGCACTCAGTTGGCAACTTATTTCTACCAAAAAAAAAAATTACAGAGAAAGTATGAAAAAAAAGTTTGTATGATTTAAGTATTAATTTCTAATAATCTCAAAATATCAAGTTTGAAATAACATGTACCTGAGAAGCTCATGTTTATACATATTTCTTCCTTATCAAGCAAGTCCATACTTGCAGTCCACAAGAATGACTTACACCACATTTATTTTTCCATTTCTACAGAATGAAAACTAGACCCATTGCCTATTTGATTCAGAATTCTACCAAAAAGCAACAGTTTCCAAATGATGCTAAACTACCTTGACCTGTTGGGCTATTTTCCCATATGGTAGCCAAAGGCAAACTCACAACTCATTCTAATCAGCCACTAAAAGCACTGTGCTGCACAGGGAACACAGATATTCCACCTCATATACCGACAGAGGGTCTATAAAAATAGGGAATCACAGCACAAAATTCAGGGAAGTTGCACAAAGGAATACTTGCCTACCCACCTATTATAAAAAGCAGAGGGAAACAGCAGCACATAGGCTCAAGTTCACATGCCATGGCACATGCTAGTTAAGGTACGGAAAAGCTGTTCAGGTATTTATATTCCACGTCTTGCAGAAAATAACTGTATAAAAAGTCCCAATGTTGTCCCAGTAACATCTTCTGAGAAATAAATGGTATCATTCTTAATACCATAAGGACATAGCATAGACAATTTGTTCTCTCCAGCTTATTATGCTGTTTACAATAAGCAGTCAACAGGCAATGTTTGTAGCTTGTTATTGCCAGGGACATACATGAGCAGAAGGCCTTCAGCGTACCACATCAACAATTACAACATATGCCAGGACACAAGCAAAGTTTTGGGATTAAATGTTTGCCATTTGATGGCAATTTACGGCCCTGTGCTACCCGCTAGTGAGAGATGACAACACTGCAACCAAAGACAATGAGGTCTGGCAATAAAAAATGAAAACTAGGATCTAAGGCTACCATGGAACAAAATGGTCCTGCCTTCCTCACCCATGTATTTCCCACCCTGCCTGTGCTGGACACGTACATACTAGCTGATGTCATGTGCACTGATCAATTCATACCTTATACTTTTCCTCTTACCCCTGTCACACACCAACAACCTGCCAAACACAGAACATCTCAGAGAATGGAGAAGCACTGCAACCCTCCCAGCTGGTTAACTAGTCCCATCCTTCAGACACTCCATACTCTCTCCCCATGTTCTTATCCAACTGACTCTCCTTCTCTGCCAGAGAGCACAGCTCAGGGCCAGCATTGCTCTGCCAAGATGCCATCCAGCTTCTCACGACAGACGCAGTTTGCAGCATATAGACAGGGAATCAGCCACTGCTCTGGGGTCATTAAGTAATTGTGGCACTGTGCAAATCCTGATTCTAACAACTTTTCAATAGCAGTTACTTCACTTTTGCCTAATATTAAAAAATCAGGTAAAGGAGCTCACTGTAGACTTAATAGTTGAAGCAGCAAGCAGGCGTGCTCACACAAAAGTGACCAAATAAGAAAGTCTGAATGCTCCACAGACTACAAATTAAGGAAAAATGTGTCTGGTCTGCAAACGTTAACAACAGATATAGCAGCTGCACAGCATCTTATTTTCAGATTCTGACAGAAGGTAAACAGAACAATAGATGCAACACAGTAAGGAAACAACTGCAGGCCAATAAAATAAATTCAATTTAGGCAATTGTGGCCCTGAGAGATCTTACATCCACAAAATGTATATTAGTTTAGAGCTGTGCTTTAAGTTAGAAGAAACATAACCTAATTTAAAAAATCTGCATTATGCTGCTTTTATTTCCATCTCCCTCTTTCCGATAGCTGAGGTTTCCCCAGAGCTTATTCACACACGCACTGCTAAACTGTGACTTGGCATGTCAAAGTACCTACTACATCAATAGTCTGCTTTCAGTGACCAGATACCAGCACCTTTGGGTGCTCTGCAGATCGTCAAACTAACATTACTTGACCAACGTGACCCTCTGCTCTGCTGATGATATCCTACAACTTCTGGCATTTAATTTGTAATAAAAGTATAGAACCATACCCTTATATGTCTTTCATTTCCTGACTCTATGGCTCAACCTTCTTCTTAAGACAGTAAAATTTCACCCCCTGTTAGTCTTAAAAGACTAAGTCTTACAAACATCATGTTTCTAAGCAGGGGAAAAAAAATCCCTTATATATTGGTCATATTGCGACAAATATGAGAAAGCTCACAACATCACAAACCACATATAAGAAAGGTCTCCTGCTTCACAACAGTAAGTTTTTCACGTCTGCCTTAGGTGCACTGAGTATTTCTTGAACCACAAAGTATTTCTGCTACTTATGCAACATCAGTGGAAATACAAGTCTATTCAGGGTACCGAGAGTAAGAGCTTGAGGTGGCAACACACTATTTCTGCTGTGAACACCTCTGCAGGACAAATCTAACAAACAGAAAACAGAAAGAATATACAGAAATTTCAGAATTATCAGTGAACTGCTTTACCTCCAAGCATAATGAAACCTTAACTAAATTCAAAAGAGGCAAAGACAGGTAAAGGCTCCTGTTCACAAAGAAAACCTATGAAGTACAAAATATTCAGAAAGGATTACAATCCTGTATATAGTAAAGCATAAAGGCTAAAAGAGTTATAATGACGATTTTAAATCAAGTGCTTAATAAAATGGTACAACAATGGTATAGGAGTCTCTGTGCCCCCAAATTTAACTAGCAGAAGGTGCAGCAAGACACCGCCTCCACCACAGAATACATATACATCTAAAATAATCCACTATATCTGCCAACAAACTACCTGAAGGATGCAAAGCCAATTTTAACAGTGTGTATTTTAAATCTCTTTGCTGGTCCTGGTTATTATAAAACAAAACCAATCAGAACTCAACAGCAAACACACATCCCACCCCCAAACACTACCGCATTTACAACATTGTTTAGTAGCAGCTACAGTGCCACTTGAACACTTCTAGTTGCTTAACTGGCCAAACATCTAAGCTTAAACCCGAAGCTCAGATGTTTGGTCAGTTAAAGCTCTGAAGCTTTAACTTGACGAGCAAGGGCACAGGCAAGTGAAAAATAACTTCTCTGACAGCCCATGTGCCAATTGGTAACTTAAGAAAGATCTAACAGCCCATGTGCTGAAGACACTCAGAACTCCAAGAGCTTAAAACAAAAATCATTCCTGTCTTTAGACCTGCTGTAATAGTAGCCTATACACCAAGAGAATAAAATTGAAGTTTGTACTTCTCCCCATACACAACTTTTTACCTTAACACGTTTTTCTGTTATAAGGTTTCCAGAGTCGGTTCTCTGAAATAAGGACAACAAACTGCTACAAAAAAAACCAACAACATATATGTGCTTTCATGCATAAAGTCAAAAGCACTGAAAAAGCACAGTAACTTACTGCTAAGTTACTTGCAGAAAAAAAAACTGGCACCTCTACAAAAAGGCAAAAAAATGAAGCTCACACTGTTCTAGTGCAGATGGTCATTAATAAAGAACAAGTCATGACTCCAGAACAGCGTTAACTTAAGTTTTTCAGAACCAAGGTAACTGTATAAAGACACTGAAAAGAACTTTGCAAGCGATGAAACAGCAAGAAAAAACAAATAGGACAAAAATCCAAGTGCAGCGTACATAAAGTTACATTAGGGAACCAAATTTATAATTCATATCCTGCTAATGTATGGAGCAGAAACCACAAACAATATGAAATATCTGAGCTGTGAATCCACTGATATTAATGGTGTCTGGGAAATACATTTAAAAAAAAGTTAAAAAGAGGGGAAAGGCAAACAGGGTAAAAATATAATACAAACTACAACCTTAACCTTATATGGTTTGCTGAAACAAGATTTCATGAAAGCTGAGACAATGCAGGCTATCCCAGCTGCTTAATATATTGCCATGTGCATTCCATGGGAATTATTTTGTGTAATATTTTGCAGAAAAGAACACATACATTAAAATACATTACTTTCATGTGATAAGATCTGCCAAGTAAGACCAAAGCACCCCACAGACTAACGCCTACTACTCTCTGAGAAATCTACCACTTGAAACACCTCATTACAACACTGCACAGCCAGAAATAAAAGTGCAATTAATGCAGGACACCCATAGCTTGAAAACACACTGAAGTGCAAAATGCCTTAAGTGAGAATGTTGGGTCTATACCAACTTACACTGTGTTTATTCCACCTGGAGTGAAATTTCACTAGTTTGTGAGCCCTTTTAAAACCCTGCTGCCATCCAAAAGAACAATTTGTGATCCAATGTGCTCCCTAGACCAACAGAAAAGCAACCCAGCCAAATATAAGCACACACCGTTGGGGTTTTTTTGATAGTATTTCAGCTTGCTAAATGAAATCACTGAGATATCAAATGAGTACGGTATCCAAGCAAGCAGAAGTGCAACACACAGGTGGGGAGATCTAGAGAAGGATGGAACTGCTCCTACCGAGCGTGGGTGAAACTTCCAAACCACCCAGCTACTTCATGAAGTTCAAGAAAACACAACTACTTTTTTTTTTTCTCTCTGTAGCGAAAGAGCCATTGCAAAGAACGTTACTGAATTAGAACTTGCACTAACACTGTGGATGTGGAATAACTGAAATGGAGTTTTGCAACATCTTCGAGATTTCGTTGCAAGCTAATAGACTCTTTTTTTTCTTTTAAACAAAAAATGCATAGCAAATTTACACAACAAATATGTAATTAGTAGCAACTAATCCACAACAGTTTTAACCTCTCATATAAACTATGATAACACAGCTGCCTTCAGGAAAAACTTCCCAAAGAAGATTCTGATACAAACCTATGTGAAAAAAAAAATAAATAAACAAATGCTGTAAAATTAAAATATTTACCATCATCCATTAAACTACTGGACTAAGCTTAAAATAGACAAAACCAGTAACTTTTCTCTGTATACTTAGAAACCAGATGTGCATAGCTAGCAACAGCTAGGAGGACAGTATGGCTATCTTTACATTTACAGCACTTTGCACTAAAGAACTTTAAGTTGTAACAACTCCAGCTGAACAAACTGCCTGCTCCACCAGCTCTAGTTGAAATAGATATGGTAAACTGGCACAAGTGAGATCTCTACTGAGCTTTCCTACTATCTAAGTGCACTCCTCAGCTAAGATAGTAATTTGCTGCCATATACTGGAAAACCAAAACGGAAGACTGTAACACTCTAACCCTGCCTACATACAGTCAAGACACTACACTGAGATTTTAAATCCTGGATAAAGGATCCACGTGTCCAGGAGCCCGGCAGTTCAAAATAACATTTTCAGAAAATGGAAGCATAGAATAAAAATATTTCTACAATAAAGCCACAGGGACTCAACTCGGGTTTGTTGTTCGGCGAGGAGGGAGGCAGAGATCGCTGCCAAAACCTTTCCTCCTGTGACCTCAAATCAGGACAGACATTTGAATCCTTGTCAAGCTCTACTGTTTCATTCAGGAACGCTCGGGCACGGCTCGGCGGCACGTAAAAAATCTTTACGTTACCAAATATACTCGACTGACACGGCTTTCTATCCACTCCGGGGCAGAGACCCGCACACCACCAGCGCGCAGGCCAGCAGAAAGGCCAGTAACGCCTCCGAGCCCCTCAGGGACAAGCGGCCACGTAGCCGGGACAAGTCTCGTTCCTCCGGCCCAACCTCAGAGCCTGCTCTATAGCGACTGGCCCCGGGGCTGCCCGCCTCCGGCGGACAGCGGCCTCTCCCCACACCAGGGCCGGCTCTCCGCGGGACGCGGCCCAGGCTGTGGGGGAGACGCTGCGAAGTGCCGCCGCACCCACCCCGGGCAGGGCCCGAGTCCCGCCCGCCGGCCGCGACCCCCCTGTCGCGCCCCAGGGAGACGGCCCACGGCTCCTCTCCACCGCCAGGCCCACCCGGGAACGCGGACGGCCCGTGTCCGCAGGGCCCCGCGGCCCCGTGAGGAGACCCCGCACCCTCGGGGAGGACAGGCCCCCGCCTAGCCAACACGCAGCGGCCCAGCCGCCCCTTCCCGCGGCTCCCACCGTTCAGGGCGACCCCCGCGCCGGAGGCAGCAGGGGGCCCCTCAAGGAAAGAGGCCGGCAGCCATGGCCGCCCGGGTCGAGCCCAGCCCGGCCCGCCCCCCCGTTACCTTGCCGCTCGGAGGCGCCGCCATGTTCCCTACGAGTGTTTATGATGACGTTGCGCTCTTCACGTGCTTCCCCCGCCGCTCCACAACAACCCCCGTCAGCCCCTCGGCGGGGCGGCGCAGGCGCACTCGGGGCCACCCACCCGTTCGGGCAAGGCAGGGAAGGGAAGGGAAGGGCGCGGCGAACGGCGACGCGCGTGAACGGCCGGGCCCAGCCGGGGGTAATGAGGCCAGACGGGGAGCCCCGCCCCCCCCGCGCGCTCAGCCTA
>VXAK01014165.1:0-15139 GCA_013399435.1 Arenaria interpres | reverse complement strand
GGGGGTGGGTGGGTTTTTTTTTGTTTATTTGCTTTTCTCAGCCTTAAAACTTTTTCTGAGCCACGTGAGATTGTAATCACAATTTCAGCACTGTTGAAAATTTGATACATAGTATCAAATAGCCTGGCGAAGAGAAGGCTCCGGGGAGACTTTATAACGGCCTTCCAGTATCGGAAGAGGGCCTACAGGAGAGATGGGGAGGGACTCTTATCAGGGAATGTAGTGATAGGACGAGGGGTAACAGTTTTAAACTGAAAGAGGGGAGATTTAGATTAGATATCAGGAAGAAATTTTTTACTGTGAGGGTGGTGAGACACTGGAAGACGTTGCCCAGAGAAGTGGTGGAGGCTCCATCCCTGGAGGTGTTCAAGACCAGGCTGGATGGAGCTTTCAGCAGCCTGGTCTAGTGGGAGGTGTCCCTGCCCATGGCAGGGGGGTTGGAATTCGATGATCTTTAAGGTCCCTTACAACTGTAACCGTTCTATGATTCTGTGATGTATAGTATTCTCTGAAGTTGTTTTCTTTGTCTTCCCGCAATTGCACAGTGTAAATATAAAGAAAATACCAGTACACGGGCACTATTAAGCTGCCCTAATACCCATGGACCAGATTTTTACTGTTGGTGAAAACTGCACCACTTTCAAGATGAGATTCCTTTGGCTTCTGACACATAACACATTTACTCTCATCACAGCATAAAGCCAAATGTTAATTACAATCTTATCAATGTTAGCAAATGTTCCACATCCATATATGTGCAGATTTATACTGAAAGAATTCTGTGGACATAACAGGTTTTCACTGGCCTTCTTAACTGGAAAAGTATATAATGCATGGTATTACTTAAACAGAAAAAAAAAAAATTAAGTTTCACTTCATGTCTGCAACATTTGATCCCACTGAGATGATTTTTAAGGCATTTGTTATATTCCAACACCTTATCATAAAATACTTTGAGCAAATAGTATGTCCCCAAATACTGTTTACTTGAAACGGATGAATGAGATGCTCACAGGGAAGCAATTCACTACTCTAAAGGAGCGAAGGATGTTTAGTCTTTTTTATCTCTGTCATAAAATGTCATCATAATTTGCTTTTGACTTCTCCAATTAAAAACTCATTTGGCTAGATTAACATCCACACTGTACTTCTACCAAATTAGCTGTTCTCAAGACAAATACTGATACTGCTTCAAACTTGGGAGAGCCTGTTGTGACTCACTGTATATAAACAAGCATAAAGATGAGAAAATAAAATAAAACTGCAGTCAGAGCACAAGTTATTGTAGTTGTATCTAGGTCTGGGAAGTTGTATGGGCGTTTCAGAAATGGACAGCAAGGTGGTCCCTTTCTCTGTATTTAGTAGGAGAACAATTGAATGTTAAGGTGAATACAAGGAAGAGGCCTGCACGTTAAAAATGCATCACTATAAATGAATTGCTTGGAGAGGTGAAATTGTCATTTGCCACCTTCCGTACCCGCACTGGTTTAATCTCATTTGGTCTCCCATGTGTTCATTTTCATCCTTTCCCTTTCTTTTCACTTTCCTTTATTTCTTTCTCCTTGCAATGTAGTCATACAGTAGTTACACACCCATGTGTAATCCCATTCCTCTCTCCACGTCCCTTTCATTTTTCAGCTCCCTGAAGTCTGCAGTGAACACTGGGGACTTCCTTTGCTTAGCTCCATTGCATACTCTAATTCTGGGACTCCACTGAAAGTGCTTTGTCAAGGTTTCTTTCAAAGTTTCTTTTCTAGGAGAAGCTCAGAATTAAGATTCCCATTTCAGCTCTTTAGCCTTTATCACGATCTACAACAGACTCCTTGAAGTCTGCTCTCTTCACTGGCATGACTGCCATCTTCTAGTTCTCCTATCTCTTGGACTTGATCATTATGATATTCAATGAAAGACTCCCTCTCTTTGTAGGTAATCATGTCAATAGATATATATTTATCTCATGACTCACTATTTCTACTGCAGCCATTAATCCTGATCCAAATTAAAATCTTATCATCTGTAGGCAGCTAACAGACATGATGGTTTTATCCTCCTCCACACTGTCTTGGCACCCATCTCTCTCTCTCTTCAGTGTCAATACCCATCTGTCTCCAAGCTTGGTTGATGCTTTAGTCTTAGATATCTCTCTGGATTCTCTCTTTCACATAACTAGCTCTCTTGCAGACTTTTTCTTGTGCAGCAGCTCCAAAGCATAGCTTTTCCTTTCTATCCACACAGCTAAACTCTTTTTCTTCGTGAAACTGTTTCCTGACAGTGACTAACACCATTTTTGATCTCCTGAAGAATGCTTTTGCAAAGGTCATTCATCTAGCTCCTCCTGCCCATCTGACAGCAATCACCTCTAGCCTCTCTAGGGCCCAGCAAAAAACATCCTTCCTCATTTTGAGGAAGATTACCTCCCGCTCTCACTGCCAAAGGGCCACCTTCCACATCACATCAACTCAGTGCTGGACTGTACCTATTATTTGTAAAATTTTCACACAAGAAGTTGTGTGGAAGGCTGCTTCCTCGAGCTGACCTCAAGCTCCCTTAGAAGTGCACCAAGCTGTCTCATTATTATTCTTTAAATCCTGTCCTCCCTTTTGCTAGAAAACATACCCCAAAAATTGGTATTGAGTAGATGGTCGATGAACTAAAACCACCTCTCATGGTGCTGACAGCTACATTGTCTCATTGTTTCCTTGCCTATTGTGTCTGTATCTGTGTGTTGTTTCTTACCAATTCTTTGATTGTCAGTGGGACTGAATAGGGTCTTTATTTTTCACATGATCGTAAAATAATTTAGGTTGGAAGGAACTTTTGCACATCATCTGGTCCACCTCACCACTCAAAGCAGGACTAATGTAGTAGTTGGGTCAGAATGTTCAGGGTCACTTTTGCTCTTGGTAGACTTGGAAACGCAACTCTAGAGGCACCCTGCAAGCGTGATTCTCAACCGAGTGACTGAGAAAGAGACCAAAAGCAATGTACTTGATGCGACATGCTTACCCAGAACATCCTGCTCTGAGCAAGACAAGTGTTTTCCATTTTCTCAACTGAGGATGGTTGAAAATTCTTGTTTATTCTTGACCCAAAAAAGGGTTAACAGCTGCTTTTCAACAAATCTGGTTATTTAAGGGAAACCAAGTTCAAGAGACAGCCATTCAAATTCGCTTGTTTCCCTGAGTTAGAGACCAACCAAAAGAATTTAGCAAATGAGGATCTTGTTCCTTTATGAGATTCTTAAGGTACTATGGCAATACTACTACAAGTTTCTTCTTTCAGTGTTTCCATTGCTGAAAACATGCTAATTAACAGTTAATGACAGTGTAAGCTCACTGAATGCTAACCTGTGTTCCTCTATGCGTTTTCCCCTTAAGCTTCCATCATTCCCAAATTCATTTGTAGTCACTCAATGAGGATAGAAACATAGAGTGGAAAATGGAGAACACTAAGATGCAGACTCCACGTAAGATGTGAGCAGTGAGGAACAGCTACTGTCCACCACTTGTGAGGGAAGAAAGGGTTTAACACAGTGGGTTTATGTATCTATACACATAATCAGTTTCTTTGCCAAACACGGAAGTATGACTCAAAATAATGGCAAAAGAGGGGACTTAGCAGGGGACAGGCTAACAGAGAAACTCAGAATAAGTTTTTAAAATAGATGGAGCTATGAAAATTCCAGGAAATTGTAAATTATTTCTAGACTGATTTTCTTAAACATTTTAATGTAGATAAAGACTATGTAATTTGTTAGGACTGGTTACTGTTGCCAGACCTGTGCTAAGGTAATCAGTATTTGTGCTAGGGAGTTGCAGCTCAAAACCTGACCAAAGAAATAAAACTATCTTCCATTATTCCGTAAGAAAAGCAGCATCTGTGGGGCTTGGGAGATTAGAAGAAACAAGAGGTTTAAGAACGGTACAATATTTAAAAAAAAAATAATCAAAATCATTGACCAGCAAATACTTGAGCATCCCTGAAGCTCAATACACAGTTCAAAAGGAACAGATTGGAATGGAGAAGTTCCTGCAGTCTTCAAACACAGACTTTAAAATGTATATACAGATGAGGCCATCATTTTACAAATATACAGGTACACTGCAAGAGCACCATATAAGTCATTCTGAAAAATAACTTTACAGAGAAGCATTGTATGCCAACAGAAGAATGGTTAAAAACATAACATTTATCTTTATAAGATATTTTAAAGCTTTGATTCACAAGAAGCACCATAACAGAAGAAAAGATAGCCTTCAAAGGCTGTGAAACAAGCCCGAAATGAAAAGCTTTTACTCCTTTTGTGCAACCAGAATAGGGAGCAGCACCGTATTACCTGAAGGAGCTATCAACTAAGTAAAGAATTGAAATATAAATTCCATTTGTATTACTGTCAGACATCAGTTAATCCTTACATTTCCAAAATTAATAAATTTTTTTGGTAAAACATCACTGGTATAGGCTGTACTGGAGTATGTGTGTAAAGTCATTGGAAGAGTGCCATTTGTACGGGCAAGGGACTAATCTTCAACTTGTGATCTAGTCAAGTTGTTAAAATTCAATAAATTTCTTCTTTATCTGGCCTTAGGACTACCGCAGTCCTTGGGAATAATCCATTGCTCCCAAACACTGCTTCCTAACACCGGTATCAGTCCCACTGACTTGCCCCCCCAAGTTTGAAATTAATCCTCGCTAAGTGATAATTCTCACACAACCACCAGGATTCTTTTTGTTTCCCAGAGAAGTCTTCTCCCAGAGGTACCTTAAAGTCAAGTTTGAGACACGTCTCAGGCTTAGCATTTACTTTACTTTGATGGAGATGTGTTCAGTGCAGCTCCCTTCTCCTTCCACCAGTCATAGGAAAGGAGTTTCTGCTCTTAAGTTTCTTTGGTGAATGATCAACAAGTCCCACAGGACTCTTCTGAGTCTCCCGTCCTAGCACACTACTCTCAGCATTCTAGTCACTGTTTGCCTCACTGTCAAGAAGGAAGAGCATTTCAGAGAGCTCAGTCCCACAGACCAATTTACTCTGTGAAATACATCACCACCTTCTAGCTAGTTGCCCAATTTACCAGACATCCTTCTTGGGCCCTACTCCCTTGCTCTTTTGCAAACTATCATTGCGTAACAGTGAGTATATCGTTATCCAAGATGGGAGAGCAAAATGACCCTTTGCTATCAGGTTGCAATATCACAGGATTATAGAAAAGTTGAGATTGGCAGGGGCCTTTCTAGAAATTATCTAGTCCAGCCCTCCTGCCAAGAGCAGATTGCACTTGTCCAGTTGAATTTTGAGTATCTCCAAGCATAAAGACACCACAAGCTCTTCGATCAAGCTGTTTCAGTGTTTGGCCACCTTTGGAGCTGAAACATTTTTCTTATGCCTAAATGGAATCTCTTCTATTTCAGCTTGTGTCCATTTTGTCTTGTCCTTTCACTGGACACCACTAAGAAGAGTCCAGCTCTGCCTTCTTTACTCCTTCTCATAATGTATTTTTAAACATTGGTCTTCAGAAGGCTCAGAGATCTTGTCAAACAGTCCCAGTTCTGTCAGCCTCTCTCATATGAAAAATGGTCCAATTATCTTTGATACCCTTCACAGGCCTTGCTCTAGGATGTCCACATCTGTTGTACTGGGGAGCCCAGCACTAGCCTTAGCACTCCAGAAGTGTCTCGCCAGGGCTGAGAGGAAGGATCACCTCCCTCAACCTGCTGGCAATTCTCTTCCTGATGCAGTCCAGGATGCCATTGGCCTTCATTGCTGGCTCATAGCCACCTTGTGCACCACACCACTCAGATTCTTCTCTGCAAAGCTGCTTTCCAGCCAGTCTGTCCCCACCCTGTAATGGTGCGTTACCATTTACAAACCTGAATGATCCACAACACCAAGTTCCCTAGGCTGACACAGTGCTAGCAGGTTCCTCTTCCTAAACTCATGAAGACAATAATGAAGTATTCTGTAGCTGTATGGTAAAGTCTAAGTCTTTGTACACTACACAGATGGGAATCTAACAAGGAGAGTATCTTCACCTTGGTGGCCCCCTCTTCTCTGAACCATCTGCTCTAATAAGGAATCTTCTAATAAAGGTAGTCACAGCACCCCAGCCAGCACTGAGAAAGTGTCCCTGGCTTTCCTCTGCTTTCTGTTGCTGTCACAGCTGCAAGTGTAGCTGTTATAGTTGTGCCAAGAGCTGCAGCAGCTGCTATTGTTGTTGTTCGCACAGCTATTTCAGCAGAGCTCCAAGATCCATTTCTGTGTTCAGAAGTGTCAGCTGCCCACATGATCAACCACATGAAAACCTGGCCCGCAAAAGATAAGTGCAGATTCTGTCAGGTCCTTCCATCACAGGCTTAATTTGTACAAACAAAAACTCCATAGCAGAGAAATGGTGCCAAAAATCTCTTTGCCTTTGACCTTCTGCTCACAGGAAATAGATGTATTCCAAGCCTTTCTTTGACAGATGCAACCCACAGTTTTTCTGGGCTCCTCCAGTTTGTCACAGATCACAGACAGACAGTAAGTGGGTTGCTGTCCTGGACGCTGGGGGCAGCAGGGCACCCAGGAGGATGCTGCAGACCAGGCTTCTCTTTAATTCCTCATATTCTAAGAGGTACCAGTCCTCAGGATGAATTACTGTTCTAGACAATAAAAGAGATATCCTAGAATTTAGCATTCTGCTCTTGTCTTCCACATACAAGAGGCAAAGGTAAAAATAAGAAACCTCCCATCCTACTCCACAATTTGGAGAGCAAAAGAGAGATCAGGCGTTGGCTACATCCATTCAAGTCAACCAAGGAAGCTTGGCATACTGACCTACAGTCAACCTTGCTGTTTGATCAGCAGTGTGTTCTTATACAACTATGGCCCATATCATTTAAGGTTTCTCAGACTAATAACTAGACATAGCACGGGGAACAGCACCGCCGCTCCAAACAGGCAGCATGTTAATATGAAAGTACTGTGCCATATGCTCTTGAGGCCAGAGCTCCTTATGTACCCTGGACTAATTTATTTGCTTCTGGGACCAGTCGGAATTTTCTCTGCTCACTAATTGTCTCTACCGCAACCTAGAAACTGAGAAATGAAGATACGATAGCCTTTCTGCCCTGTTCCTCTAAGAAAACATAACACACCTAACCTGCACAAGCAGAGCATGCAGGTATAGTAATGTTCCACGCTTGGCTGCCTTCTGCTGCAAGGTTAAACAAGGATGCGGACAAAGAAATTAAATACACACAGAGTGAAATTAAAAGGAAGGAAAACCCATTCCCCAGCAGCATTTATTTGTATTTAGAGTGTGAAAGCATGGAGATGTAACAAGACATGAAGGCAGTACACTAGATGATGAGCTTTCTTCAAGTACGTGCACCGTGTCACATTTTGTATACCCATAACCACAGCTGTGAAATCCTGTTTGTGAACCTGATATTTCTTTTTTCATCTATGCAAATCAAGTATTAATAGAATTTCAGAATATGAAACAACCCAAAACAAGACAATCCAAACCATGGCAAGATTTGTCATAAGAAAATATTACAGTTGGTACAACTGATCACAACTTTGCAACAGCTTTGTTGCCTCAGTGGGACAAGGAACCTTTCTTGAAAATATAAAAGAAGCGAAGCAGAGCAGATACCAACATGAAATGCTCGCATTTGTCATGCAAGGAGAGATTCATGATTGCATCAGCCTCCAGAGAGAGTAATTGGAAGTTATCCGAGTGTGATGACTAAACAGAAACTGATCTGTTGTTTGCCGATTGGCACAGACTAGTATCACCAAAGCTAGAAATGCGGAAAGCAGAGACAAATAGTAGTAACCCCATCACTTCTACATATGCATTACAACACCACCAACAGGCAGCATTTCCTGGAAAGAGCAGGAAACTAACAGAACAATTGTTTTAGGGTGGGGATAGGCAATGCTGTATTTATCCCAGCTGTTCAAAAAGCAATGCTGAGTCTGTGCTCCTAACAGAATACTTCCTTCTCTTAACTTGCCCTCACAAGCCACTGGAGACATTGCTCCATTTCCCAAGCTGAAATCCCTAATCCTGAAGTCTCTTAAATTAGTGCAGCACGGTGTCAAGTACATACTGAAAGGATGGTCGAGATTCCTTGAAGGCTCCAATCGAAGTACAATTTAGTATCATTTTAAGTCTCAAACCAACTTCTCAAAGCAGTACAGGCACATCTTATAGTTGAGAACTGTTTTGCAATTACTCTGTGTCACAAAACAATGGGAGAGTAGGCTGGCAGTCAGAGGTGCACTGGATACTCTGCCCCTTGCTATTTGAAACATTCACCATTGGACTCCGATTGCAGGGGGTGTAACTATGGGCAGCACGCTTGCTCTTCATTATTTAATATGGCCCATTTAATGAGATGCTGACAGTCTTCAGAAAGACTAAATCTGTGGAAGAACTAGATTTACTCTAAGAAGCTTTTAAGATTTTAGTTGCTTGCCCAAAAAATACCAAATAGTAAACACGCTTTCTGACACAAAGATAGTAGGATATAGCTACTACTTTTTAAAAGTACAAATGAAAGGACTAAGAACAGCCGAAGCAGGAACTGTGCAAACTCCCCTTATCTTGCCCTGCTTTTCCTGTTGCTTTCTGTTTTCACTCACAGTGTCCATCCAGTCTAAATCCACAACATCAGCTGAACAGCAGTTTTCACTAGGGAAGTGTGCACAAACATTCATTACGGAGGTAGGACATCAGTAGGATAAGCACCAACCGGTGGAAAATTCCCAGTCTTGAGCCTTGGTCCATGTTTGACTTGTTTTTGCTGCTCGTTTAGCACACAGGCAGCATGCCTGGGGCTATCATTAAGCTGACAAATGTCATTGAACAGCAACTGATTCTTCCTCATGAACTGTTCTGGGCTGCCAAAGACCAATTTTGAGAGTCAAAGCTGCATTTTGATGGGTCCCTGCTTCCACTGCAGTCTCTGGGATATATGCTAGCATAATGTAGAGCAACCTCGCCAAGCCTGGTTTGGCACCGTAAAGCCATCTTTCATCACATCATATTCAGATGGGTTCAGAAATTAGTTACTGTATTTCTAGCACAAAAAACTTATGGTCTCAGTTTTTACCAAGTCTCTTTGTAAGCCAGGTCACTGCCCCCAACACGCACTATTCCAGTAATTTTCAGGGCCACTTTATTACGGACTGTTCATTAAGTTTCAAATTCTGTGACTTACTAAAATGTAGGAGATAATTTTCAAGTATGACTAACCAAAATTCCCAGCTGTTTTCTTGTATTGATTTTCAGTACACATTTTCTCCTGCTTTCTATTGAGCCATTCCCACCTACATGCATAAAGACTTCTAATATTAGGCATTGATAGAATAGCAGTCATGCTAAAGAAGTTCTTGTTTCCCTAGTTGGTTGATCATTTGGAATTAATTTATCACAGAACTATCTTCATGCAAATGTACTGGTATACAAAATACTCTAGATGTATTTAAGAACTCCAGCTGCAGCAATGCACTGGGAAAGGTAAGCTTTATGAAGGCTCTGCTAGATACTGTTTTTCAGTTTTTTGGGGGGTTTTTTTTTTTTTTTTTTTTTTTCAAAATTTCTTTTACCCACAAATGCCAAATAGCATATTCCTACATTTGACAATGTCAAGTTACCCGGTATTAAAAATACTGTGTCCTTTTCAGTGTTGGCTTTTGCCCTGCTAACATTTTCTCTGGGTTCAAAGAAAAGTATTCTATTTGATTGAGCCTGATAAACTCAATGAGCTTATCTGAGAAGAAAAATCCAGTAAGACAATCATTATGCCTGCATGATCAAATAGCACTGACAACACTTAAATATTTAGGTATCAAGTGCTCTCCTCTTTCCACTAAGAAAAGCCTGATTAGGCAGTTTCCTAAGTTTCCTGTTCTGAAAAACTAGATAAATTTTCCCCACTGAGTCCCAAATTTGTTCATTTTTCATAATGGAGTGATGGTTAACTTGAAGAACAGTCTGCAATTTAACAGTTTCAACAGCTCAAAAGAGATCGGTTATATGAGTTTGGATCTGTCACAGGATATCAACTACTTGACCACAGATGAGAAAGTAGTCCTTGCTCTCTCCAATCCTCTCTACTTGGATTTAAGTTACTTCCCATATCCAAGAATCAGCAATCAGGTACCAGAAGTAGCAAGGACTTCACATCAAACTTCCAATACTCTCTCCTTACTTGTTTGGAAGCAGGATATGACAAGATTGTTGCTAGTCATCATCCTTTGTTGTCATACTTTCAAACTGCAATTGCTTCTAGGTGATCTACAATGAAGTCTTAAACCCCTTGCAAGAGATGAGACTAGATAAACTGAAAAAATGACCTGTCAAGAAATAAGAAAAGCTCCTGTTGACAGGGAAAAAAAACACCACCACCCAAACTGGGAGGAACTGGGTCTTACTGCTGTAGTATTTACCACTGTATGGAAGAGCTAGAGAAGCAAACAGAACACGTACGTTTCCTTTCTTGTACAGGGGAATCTCCAGCACAGAACATTTTCTGTAGTAGTAATTCATTAACAATGAGGATCAGTGCAGCCAACAAGCAGAATGAAAGACACAGAAACCCTCGTCACATGCACTCTGCAGCTGCATGAGGTCACACTGCTTGCCTGCATGTGCAAAGCAGTGGAAAAAGATAGAAACAATTATTTTTGTAGTCCATCTTTCGACATCCTGGTATTGAATAAATACAAAACTCCAGACTATCCAGTGGAATATAAGTGAGTACACAACTTCTCCCTGTCAGACATTATTTTAGGGCTATAGAACATGCCAATCAATTGAAGCTTTTGGCCTTGTTTGGTGAACTTAAGTCTTGGAAAAAATTAAGAATCAAAAGCAATCAGCTTGAAATAAATTTTCATTTTGGAAGTAAAGCCATTTATAATTTTAATCAGACTATATTAAAACTTTTTTCCAAGCCAAAATATTTTCAGTTAACTTGGACAGAATAATACCTTTGTCATAACAGTGACCATTTCATAGATTCTCACTTTGCAAGCCAACTCAAGACAAAAAACATTTTAGATTCTCCACAACTTTCAAAACTGCTTCTTCATCTCATTGTGCTCAACACAGTGGCAAGAGGGAAGAGTATACATTATTATTTGATAGAAAAAGCCTAAATTCAGTAGATGACTACAGCACCAAGATACACAGGTTGGTCCTAAATAGAGGAAAAAACTGGGTGTTGAGCAGAATCCCCAAAAGAATAGTATGAGCAACAGTGCCCAGCACAAAGTGAGCCAGTTTGGGGGCTGTCTTTGTTGAGCTTACGCAGCAACTAATGCCAAGGATCTTTGTCTTCATCTGCAACTTCGTAACACAACTGCAGTAATCTTATCCTCATTGAAAGATATATTTCCTGACTTGTCAGGAAAAAAAAAAAAAAATCCTAAGCTTTGATACAAACTAAGGTTAACAAGGTCAGTTAACTGTAATGCTCATAAATTAGCATATTCTAGTCAAGTTTTAAGTAGGTTAGTATTGTGTCTGAAAGCCTGTTCAAAGTTATTTCTGTTGTCTTTAGTGAAGCAAAAATGGTATTTCACAGAAGGAAGAACAACCTAAGTAGTAATCTTAGAAAAGTCTTAAATTAGGCAACTACCACTGCTGATAAGACACACTAGCAATTCCACCAAGAAACGGTTACCTCAGTGCTTCACTCTGCAGCCCACTACCAGCACCTTCAGTTTTTCCTACTTGCCTCTTTCCACTTCTCTTTTTTCCTTCAACAAAAGGCAGAAAAACAAGAGAGGTTGCTGGCTTCAACTCTCTCATTCCCATACTCTATCATTCATATCACTTAACGGCTTTATTTTTCTTTTTTTTTTGCGATTCCTAAGCTCCATTCATCCTTAAGCAGGACGCCCGTTCCTCTTACCTTCTTTAAACTGCTTTTTCTGACAGCATCCAACATTTTCAGAGAATTCAATTTGAGCTCTAACACCTGCCATGACCTCATAACCTTTTTGCAAAGATTTTTTCATCTGGCTTGGAATCTAAAGTAGAAGTTAAATTACTAGGTTTCTTCAAGAGCTATAGGCAGAGATACAAGTTAAACACCTGGAACAATAAAAGTGGCAGGAAAAAGAGGGCTAAGGAATGCTTGTAAACGTGGTAATAAGCAAGAATGCCTGTCCATAATGTGTGAACACTGAAGAAAAGTGTGTAATAAAGGCAACACTCAATTACTTAACTGCCCCAAGAGACCAGCCAATGCAGTTCATCTGAACATTGAACATCCCATCATAGAACCATATGGGAGTTCAGCGCAAACCAGTCAATGTCATCATCCCCAACCTTTATACCTAGTTACACTCATCTCCAAGCACTACACATTTGAATCTACTACTTTCCTTGCCTGACTCAGTCTGTTTCGTTTTTTATAACTTCTGAACTATAGTCTAAGTGCAGTAAGACAGCATCCATAAATAACTCCAACTAGATATATATTGCTCCATTAAGGTTTTTGGACTTTGGTTTGTTAGATTTTATTTCAGCAAGTGATAGAGGCTCATGGGTAACTCAAGTATTCAGAGCAGCAGCATCAAGACTGTGAGCAAGTAGTTAAAATTGCTTTAGAAAGGTATTTGTACTCATTTGCTATAATAAAAAGAAACCTAACTAATCTTTGATTTACTCTGAGGAAGTGTGCTTAATGTTGACCTCCATGCTCTAGCAAGCGTCTGGCTGGCATTATCTATCCCACAATAGAGGTACTTTTTAAAGACAGACATAGTTTTCTCCTCTCAGAAGAATGAAAAATAGCTTACTAGTTTTCAGCAGCAGCAGTTAGCAACAAGAATACCGTTTTCCTTGAGACACAGAAACCAGGCAGTCTAGATGGATTCCAGCAAATGCAAGACTCTTGAAAACCAAACCACACAGTAGTAATACCAGGTTACTGAGTAAGATCCTGCTCAGATACAGAAAACCAAGCTATCTGTGCTTTCCTATATATTTAATGCAAAAACCACTTCAGGTATCTTCAATAAAGATGCCTTTTCCTGGAACTGTTTCGTCAGTCTAAACAATTCATAAAGTTTTTACTTGTGTCTTGGAAATCAACTTCCCTGACTTCACAAAGCTATACTTTTTTTTGAAAGGTAATATAATGATACCCTGCTAAGCACAGGTTTTAAGTTCCATAAATAAAGTCCAATCAAACTGCAGCTTAGACAGGAAGGTTTCCAGTATTTTTCATGCTGTCGCTTCAGAGAATTTTTTAAAAAAGTATTTTGCCAATAGCAACCAGAACCTTTCTTAATCACGCAAAATTTTCAGCTTCCTTACTCCACCTAAGTCTTCAGTAGTAATAGTTCTAGTTTTGCAAGAGACTTAAGAGTTAGCAACAACATGACTTTGTTAGTTTTGTAATTGACAGAAATCACACAGAATGCCGCAACCACAGAATGCACTAAAGAAAAACTTCAGCTGCCAGCAAAAAAATATTCTACATACTGCTTCTATTTCAAAGTAGTCAACAGAACAATTGCTTGGGTAAACACCTAGTATTAATTTCTAGACCAGAACTACATCTGTCCACTTCAACAAAGTGGAGAAAGCTCAGTGCTGGAGAGAACACATATGCTCTGGTGTAGGTAAGCCTTCACGGCTCATCTACGTATGAAGTCTAGTTGAGGTTGGGTTGGTTGGTGTTTTTTTTTCCCCCATCTCTGCAAAAAATCCAGATATTAAATGAACTTTGAATCAAAAAAATCTGGAACTCCTATTACGAGAGATTCCAGTCTTGAACATACAGTCTTGCCAGTTTCATTCCTCATATCAATACCTACCACTTACAAGACTTGCTTTTATCTAACTGTATGGATTTGAAGCTACTGGTTTTAAATCGAACTGACCCATTTTTCATCTTTGGCAAGGCTCACTGTTAAGTTAGATATGAGAATGTTAACTTAATGGTGTTGCTATACATATAGACACATAATCATGAATTTTAGATACGCACCGAAGCTATGTGCAGTCAGGAAACTTTATCTTCACTAGCATGGAGAAGTCACCTTTGTTCATCAAGCATACAACCACGTCAGAAGAGCGTGGCAATGGTAGCTTAAGAGAAAGTATCTACACCACAGTTTAGACAGAAAGGGAAAAAGTGCACCCAGGACCAGTCTGTATCAAAGCCATCTATTATTTCAGAGAAAATTAAAGTCATACTGAAGACAGCACACTTCTTACATGTCAAACTGATTAGTTACCATTACTCCTTTGTGCATCGAAACATACCCACACCATTCAATGCATTCATATGCAATACTAATTCTACCCTTCAGAAAAAGGAAGGCCAAGGAATATTCTATTTTGTCATCGACATCACCTTTACTGTTTTTCCAAGCATGACAACTTAAGTAAAAAAAAAAAGTCAGAGCACAAAACATTTTTAAGTTTTAGCTACCACCATTTGCGTTCCTTTGTGATAGTAGTTTATACACTTTTTTCTGAAAACCCTCCTCCCAGAACTTAAGTGGGCTTCAAAACACTTTACAAGAGAAAGAACAAGTCAGGAGTAAGTTCACTTCTGTCTAGATTCCCCAAAGTTACAATTACATCTGCTAAGTTCCATATCTTCCACTTAATCACTCCAAATCAGTAGCAGATCTAGTTAATGCCAATTCATTTGTTCACTCAAGCTCTGCAATAAAGGGGAAAAAAATGCTCATTAATAATTTATAATGCTGTCTTGGGACACAAATGTATTAATGCAGCTTAGGAGTCTCCCATGCATCTGGTTTAACTGGCTACCAGACAGACTTTCTGGGGATATTCTGAGGCCAAAGTAACTGCAGAGGCAAGATATATGCATGCGCCAACTGTTTTAGCTGGGAGTCAAACAACTCAATGTTAAACAGCAGTCGAAGGAAGTATTCCCTTCCCACTAAGGAGGTACTCTAAATACTGCTACTTGCCAGAAAAGGCTTTAAAAAAAAAAATAATCCTGTAGCTATGAATGTACCAAAAAAAGCTGTTTTCAGGGAGGGGGAACAGAATGAGCAATTCAACAATACACATGAAAAGCTTGCATCTTTCACTGACTTATTCACTTCACAATCACTGACAAGACTGATGTACATATTTCTGCATCTGCAATT
>VXAK01014162.1:6241-36138 GCA_013399435.1 Arenaria interpres | reverse complement strand
TTCTTATTTTTATTTTCCCCCAGAAACGGGTAAATTATTTGCAGGAACAAGAACAGGAAAGTGTTGGGTCTCTCCGTAACTCCCCGGGTGACAAGGAGCAGGTCGGGGTGGCCAGGCAGCCCCCTAGCTCTTCTGGAATGATGTCTCCAGCACCACTCCAGCGGGGGGGGGATTGGAGGTGAGAAATTTCTGAGCCAGCAGAAATTTGGGCCACATCTCGCCCGTCCTTCGTCGCCACTCCTTTCCCTGCTTTCTTTTCTTATAGCCACTTGCACCTTACGAATCGTCTGCAGACGCCTGTCAAACAGCAGGAACACACCTTGACGCCTGCCTCGCTGTTTACATCTATTTTACTGGTGCAAACAACCCTGGGGGGAGCCCTGTTGTGATAAATCTAAAACCACTGCCCTTCCTTGGAAGGTGCCATCGGTGCGCTTACTGAAGTAACAGAAACTTGGAGGAAGAGAGCTCTATGCGGGTGTACAGACACGAACACATTCTCACCTCCTAACTTGTTACGCTGCTGGCGATAGGAGCAGCAGGTAACGTTAAGAGATGGTCTGTACGACCCTTTAAAGTTTTGTAGGCCACCTAAACGTGAAAACAGGACAGATCCTCATGTGACAGACCACAAACCCTTCCGAAACTTCACAGGATAGGAAAAGATTTTAAGACACCCTGATAATTATGTAGATTTTCAAAATCAACTATTTACACGTGAATGTTTGTGACCAATAATAAAATTAAAAGCATTATTGTCTGGCAAAATTAAATAACTGATCAAGTCTCTATCTTCTCTTTGGTGGGACTGTGGCTAACGGCATTCAGCTGCCGGAATTAACTACATCAAAAAGTGAATCCTGAGAAGTTGTGTTAAAGCAAAACCACCCTCTAAATCCAAATGTGATTATACCACAACGCTTGCTTACATCTTAGTAAGAGAGAAACTTAGAGAATACCGGTCTTTAGGCCTATGCAAATGGAAAGAAGCTGTACAAATATCAAGAATTTAAAAAAAGCCCCAAACCCACATCTTAAAGTCATAATTGTAGCAATTTCCAGTGCAGACAGGCCCAAGTTCAATAAACTAGCTTCCTCTTTCTTCAGATACAAATGTGATAAAAAGAAACCAATACAATTATACTGGTCATAGCTCGCTGCAGACACTTTCATGCTGGGATGGCTCACTTCTGTACTTGCTTGCATCTATGTTAGGTGGTTTAAACCATTTCCATTGTATTGGTAGAAGAGTCATGATGACATCCTGCCAAGATTCACCCAAGTAAGTGGTGGCTTTGCATGGTTCGTCTCTAGGAATTAAGCCACAGAAGAGGCTGCAAGAGATTGGCATTGCCACAAACTTACTGTTTCATGATCCTTGGACAAATCTTTGTGCTCGTTCTTCCTTTTTTAAGTGGGGTGCTATCTTGAAGACGTTTATGAGACAGTGTTACAACCAAAGTGAGTTTCAAATGAGCGAATCCCCTAGCAGAGGCCATAGGTGCTGACCTGCTAGAAGGAGTCAGCACATGGGATGGAGTGCAGCAATGCTCTTCTCGGTCCAAAGTGCTACACATCAATGGCTGGTCTCAGTGTCAGTTGGATCTCTGTGTCACGTTGGGCAATGTGAAACAAAAATAACATATTTTTTTTCCTCACTGGCTTACTTCTTTCACTATGCTTTTGTGCACAGTACCTTTAAGTCCCATGGAAATAATACATAGGTTCTATACAGGATCTAACAGGTTCCTGTTTAGGAAGCTAGCAACGCTAAGATACATTAAGCCGAGAGTTGTTCAGCCTCACGAGACATAAACCATCTCCCAATAAGCACCTGAATATGCAGCAGGGTAACTTCATCGTTCAAGAAGTTTATACCAGGGCTACATCTGAGTGTCATTCAGACCCTCTACACTTGTGCTCTGGCGATTCTCCCATCCAACAAAAAAAACAATCTCAAAGTTTTCCTGAGTAACTGGGCTCCTTGTGTCTGAGGAACAGCCCCCACAAATCATATACATTTTTACACATCTGCTGAGAGAATATTTGTATTAGTATTATCTCCTTAGTTAATCCAGAGTCCAGTGATTTCTATTCCGGATCCCAGCCAGTTGCTGCTGCTTGGCTGTGACTGTTGCCTTCTAATGTTTCTCCTCCTCGAGCTGATGCTTCTTTCAAGGTATCACTGGTGAAAAGGCAAACTGATTCCAAATCTTCTATCACAATTACCAATCCTTTCGCAAGGGATAGTGGTGCTTTATGGAAGTCAAAGATCTAATTCTAAAACTCTAATTCTAAATTCTCTAATCCTAAAACTGCCTCATTTGCAAAGAAGTGTCGATGGATACAGCAGTTCCACTATCTGAAATCTTGTGAAAATACATGAATAGTAAGGAACATTAACATTTCTATCTCAAAGAAAGACTTATTTTGGGTTGTTTTTGGTTTTTTTTGCCCAGTTGATGTCCTAAAGTTTAAATCTTTACACAGAATATGGAGCAGAGGAAAACTGTAAAAAGCAGAAACATTTATGTGGGCTAGTGTACAGGAGCTGATAGCTTTGCACATATTGAACTACTTTAAAGTTTCTACCATGAAAACCAGGCCCAAAAGGAAGGAAAAGGCAGGCATTTATTCCCAGCTGTTGTCTAGAGCTAACAAACTTAGTAAAAGGCGAGCGATGAGGAGGTTCTGATTACATGGTGTATTCCTGTAAAGGTTTTCCTTCATCTCTGCTAATTATACGCTAAGGCCTGTACAGGGTTCCATACTCCAGTGGGTTTCTTCTGCGGCCTTTGATGACAGAAATAAAATGAATTTACTCATCAGTTAGAGGCCGTAGAATTTTTTACGGAAACAGTATATGTTTCTTCTCTTGTTCATGCTGTGCCACATCCCTTCTGATACTTTACAAACATGCCTTCTTCTGCAAAACTTACTGAAGTCCAAATCTGTTTTAAATTACAGTCCACATGACAGGTGCAGTCACTGAGATCACTTGGATAACACGAGCCACCTTCAACTTCACGCACAGAGGCTTTGCCCACAGAATATTCACATATTGTGCATAACAGCACAATATTGCTGCTCTGGAAAAAGAAAAAAAAAAAGTATGTAGCTGCACAGGAAGTTTCAAAACCCCTATTTAGTAATTTAGCTGTTTTGCAAACGAGCATACTTTGGGAAAAGTCACACGGATTGGATGTCATACTGCAAAGCAAGAATAAGACTATGATTTCTGTTAGATATGTGTTTTCAAATACTTCAATTTTTACCATAGCCTTTGTATCTACTTACTTGAAAACTAGTAGAAAAGTTTGTAAAGGCCTCTCCAATGACAGAACTGAAAATCCAACTGAATGATGAAAAGAGAGTTTTGTTTTGTTTTATTTATTTAAAATTATCCTCTCACTTCAGATCATCCCCTGTGTAGCTCACAACTGAAGACTTCTAGCACAGACAAAAAACGACGGAGAGTCTCAAGAAGGACAGACCACCTGATTTACAGCAATGCCTGACCAAGAGATAGCTGCAGAGTGGGGATCTCGTTCTCCCAAGCTCCCAAAATAGCACTGTGAAACACCTTGGTGTGAGTCCTCCAGCAGAACTTTCGAGGAAGTCCCAGTATATAAAGAGCCATACCTTAGAAAGCCTCTGCCCGCTTGAGCGCTGTGGTTGCTGGCAGGGGTGAGAAAAGGGATTTGCATCAACTCCATGAGCTTCAGGAGACACAGGACGTGGGGCAGCACACCTCCCCTGGGGCAAGAAGGCCGCTGCTCCATGCCACCACCTTTTCTTGCAAATTTTGCTTTCTGTGAAGGACACTGCTTACTTCCCAGTAGTTTTGGCTGGAAGGCAGATGATTTCATAGCTCGCTTTGACAATGAAGAGATGCAGTGTCATCACTGGACCTCCAGATTTTGTCACTCTCTCCTCCCTCCCAAGGAATAGGATCATTGTTTCTTCAAGTCAAAATTAAAAGATTATTACAGTGAAAATGGCACAACAACAACAACTACCTTGTCAGTCAAATCCAAAGCTGCTATTAGGCTACTTTTAATGAGCTCTGAAAGTTTTTCTCAACGAAAATGTTACATTTTCAGCTCAAAACAAGAGCAAAGCATCTGCAGAGACAGGGCACCTGGGCACGCATACTTATGATGGAGCTGCTGGTGATTCAGATTGTCACTGTTGCTTTTGAACATTTCCAGCCGTACAGCAGGTAGGATGTTCCCAGCGTGCCTGGAAGAAGCACTGGCTGTATTTGCCCTTCTCCCAAGGCTGCAGTGCCAGCCTGTATGCAGAACACAGTTTTCAGTTGCTTATGCGTTGCAGACTCATAACCGATTTTTACCTCTGGTGTCTTATTTGTAATCTTCAGGAGATACTTCAAATAGTTCCTTAAAAATCATTTCTGGAGGAGAAAGACTCCATTCAAAGAAATGAGACTTAGCATGTCTGCAAATAGTAACAATGCATGGAATGTGCTTTGCTTTACCTTTCCAACTGCATTTGCTCAGATTGCGTCAAGTAATCGGGATATACTGCTGGCTCTCTTCTATAAGTAGTGAGCATTATCTAGAGAACAGGGTTTCAGAAGGCCATTTGTTCTTTCAGCAGGGATGAGTGGCTGGCTAGTCTAGGTGTGCAAGTGGTAACTGCGGCGAAGCAGCAGCCAGACGAGGTAACCTCGGCTGACAGAGGGAAGTGGTCTGGGAGAGGCAGGCAGGGAGCAGGGAAGGTACCAGTGCCGCTGCAGTGATTTCCTCGCCAGGCGTCATGCGCAAACCAACTGATTTTTGTTGACATGTGAGCCCTGCAGACAATTCCATCATTTCTAGAGCTGATACATTCTTAAATCGGGGTCAGTACCTACACAGTGCTTTTATCCACAGAATGGCTAACATGAAAATCAGTACCCTTTTTGAGGACTTACCAGATACACAGTGAAGTATACAAGAGAACGTATTTCCATAGCAAAAGTGTATACCCACACTGTTCAGTTCATGAAGTGGGCAAAACTGATGAAGATACATCAGTATGGACTTTTCTTCTGATGATCAGTATGCCATGAACATCTTTTTTACAGTGAAAATGTGTATAGAAAGTAACCATTTCATTGTAATGGAATTTATTTACTATTATGACATGATTCCTTTAGCATCTTATTCCTTATAAGTACATAACTTCTTTAAGTACCTCTGCGAAGCTCTTAATGCAGAGTTTCAGACAGATGGGAACTGTGTTCAGCTTCAAGAGCAAAAAGGAGTTCAAGAAATGTTCTCCCAGAACTGCACTACTTCCAAAATCACTGACCTGTTGAGATGTTTTCTTTGCTGAGCGCACAACATGCAGTGCAACATCCACTCATCTCTTAAACTTTCCAGAAACCCCAAATGCTGCCGTGCACCTTCACAGACACTCTCCTCTAAAGGCATTAGTACTCAGCCTCCCTCGCTCCAGTCTAGCGGCAGATAAGCTTCTGATGCTGACTCCGCTACTAGACTTCTACATCTGAACAGGCAGAATTCAACCAGGCCTAAGGTGATGAAAAATTTCTGAGATTCTCTTCCTTCCTATTTTATCCAGCCCCGAAGATTCAACAAGATATGCACCCTCACATCCAGGACTCCTTTAGACAGCCCTCAATGCTACATGTTAGATTGGAAAGATTCCTTGAGCCTGCTATAGTGCTGGGACAGAGCTACTATTCCCTTATCTATATGTTTTCTGAAAATATATGATATACAAACATCACTCTGACTTGTACTCTGATCCTTTATACAGGACTCTATCTGTACTTGCAACACAGGCTAAGCCATCTGCTTCTGAATATGTAGAAGACACCTTAACACCAACATGGTTCCTGATATTAGAAATCCTAGCACTGTTACCTCCACAAAAGAGGAAAATAATGTGAATTTGTGGGATGTCGATATCCAAAGAAATAGGAGATGCCGGACACATCACTCTATCTGGTAACTACACAGGATCTACCATGAGGTTTCCACTGCATACAAGCAGTTACAGGAACTGCTGGAGGAAACAACCACTACCTTACAGCTTTAGAAAGGAACTTGCAGAGTTTGACAGGGCAGTCTTGCCCTTTCACTGCACACAGCCAAGTGTATATGGTTGTCACTGAGCAGTGTCCCTCTCATCCCTGACAATGCAATGGTAGACAATGGAGTGTTTCTCAGTCATTTGGGGAATTGTCCATATATTCAGCAACTTCATTAGAATGCTAACTTCCCAGTGAGATATGGTGCTCAAGGAAGATTACAACTACTACAAGTTATCAGAGCGAATCACTTAAGGAGGGCAAAGAACATACACTCACAACCCTGGAAGAGCAGAAGAAGTCTCAACAAAGTATTATCCTTTCTCCTTTCTGTCCCTTTTCTCTCCTCGTCTTTTCCCCACACTCTTGTGCAAAGATAAGCTGGAAAATGACTGTGGCAGCTCTACCTGCTCACCAAATACTCATCAGCAACACTATTTAGTGGGAAAGTAATTTTCTAGCCGCCACCACTCTCCTCCTACCCTCAGAATGCTTATCCAGTATTTAATATACTCCAGTGGCTGCTGCATTGGTCGAACACCTACCATTATATGCAACCATCCCAGTTCATTTCTGGTTCAGGAAGGAGGATCACCTCTTAAATGGCCATTCAGAGTAATGAAGTCATGCTAGCATTCTTAAGGAGACTGTCTCCAGCTTCCATCATAATCATCCTGTTTCTTCTACCATCTTCTTTCCCGGTGCTGTCATCTCCCTTTATTTAAGGGTTCTATTCCAGGACTTGGGAGACTCAGGAGAAGAAACTGAAGCAACCCAGGATGTAAGAAATTACATACTTTATATCGACTAAGTCTGTGATACCAAAAGGCATTCAAGGGAATTCCCACTTCTCTCATCTCTTTCCAACAACAGATAATTGTTTTGAAAAGGGCCCTGTGGGTTCATCATGGCAGGGGAACAACTTCTACCCCAAGTCACCCTGTGCTACTAAAATCTTAGTATTAAGTTTTTCATTAACACACACTTGTAATATAAAGTAAATTTGTACTTTCTTAACTAGAGGTCATTTGGCTTTCTATTCTGTCCTTATTCATCTTCACTCCTTTTTCAGGAGTTTTAGAGAATTTTAAGTCTTTTTACATTATTTTCATTCTCCTTTTTTCCTCATTTACCATGTTTCCATTAGCTTTAAGTTTGCTGAAACAGATTAAGTCCCTTATTGAACACGCCCCAATTTTCACTGAGGCAATGTTGCCACAAAGGAAAGGCGTACTCTTTTCAAAGCCAAAAAGCAAGACAGTTCACACAAAGTCAATGTGCTGACCTCAGATTTTTGTAAGACACAATGTTAGACAAACTTGCATTAAACTGATCTGCAGCACGGAGAGTTTAAACAGTCTGTCGTTCAATTTAATGAAAATCTGATGGTTTCCATGAGGGCTAAGTGTGGATCTGAGAGTGCGGATTCAATTCAAATGCTGATACGCATGATATGCATAAAAGTAATTTGAGTAGGCCGAGATGCTTTAACCAGGCAGGCTTCTGATTAGCCTCCTCAGGGCAAATTTAACTTAACCTTGTCCTAAAGTATGGATAAAAATCAAAATGAATAGCCAACTCCTTTGGTAAGAAATACTGAAGCAGTAAAACTTTCAAGAGCCCCTTTGGAAGCTGTGGATTTTGATTGTTTGAATTCTTATATAACTTCATGGTGACAGCTTTTATAGCAAAAGAAATTCTTGATACTATGTTATTTCTTCTATTAGAGCATAACAGATCACAGATCTGTTCTAGGTAAGCAAGTGACTACTTATGGGATTAGACGGATGTCAGGAATGCATATACTCACATCCATCCACAGTCTCTATTTCCAGTGGCCCATACAGTCTATTACTAACAAAGGTTTTGCATTTAATCCTACAAAATTTTGGCAAGTACGCATTACCGTGTTATCCATAGCACTTAACGTTTTGATATATCATTGTTGCTTTACAATTAATATTATTATTATTTTTATATCACTTCTATCTTGTTAAAAACCTCAACACAAACAGAAATACTTCTGCAACCCCTCCTGCACACCCACTCTTGCTGATTTGATAGCTCTTTTGAAATTTGTGAAGCATTTAAGTGTTTTTAAAATGATCCATCCTTTTCTATCCTCTAATAATTACATACTCAGATGTGTTGAAATCGCATGAAATAGTTATTTATTTTATCTAACCTTGCAAAAACATCCATTTGTGACCATACTAACACAAGAGTAATTAGTGAAGTAATTTTACTTGTGTGTATGACTAGCAAAATACAGTTTTACATCTCTTTTTTAATAGAAAAATTAGAGAAGGGGTAGAAAAGATCCACAAAAATCATCCGAGAATGTGAAAAAAATCATGAGGACCATAAAAAGCTCAATCTGTTTAGCTTAAAAAAAAAAAAAAAAAGATTGAGAAGTAACTTGATTACAGGGTAAAAGCACCTTCCTGGGGAGAAAATAGTGAGTACTAGAGAGCTCTTTAATCCATCACAGAAAAGCATAACAAGAATCAATGACTGGAAGCTGAAGGCAAACAAATGCAAATGTAAATAAGGTAGAAAATTTTTAGCAGCAGGCATGATTACTACTTGTATTATCCTAGTACTTGGAACCCAAGTAATGGATCAGGGCTCCCTCACTCTAGGTGCTGGTAAAAAACCAAACCAAACCAAACCCCAAAAAAGCCCCAACCCCAAACCAAAAAACACCACCCCCCAAACTCACCAAAACCAGGAAAGAAAAACAATCCCTGCCAAAAGGTTACAAATCATGCATAAGGTGAAGTAACATACTAAATCAATGATATTATCTGATATGATGGGTAGCAGTTTCAGGCCATAGCTTCATGGTACAAAGTGTTAAGTTGAAATACTGGCTTAAGGTGATTCTGCCCTATCAAGACTGATTCTTCCTGCTCCCACAGTTTCTTTACAGCTGTGAAACTTTAAAAACTGATCCTTTGTAAAAAAAAAAGTGTTAAAAGCAGGGTTTTCATTTTTTCTTTACAACCAAATGCCAGTGGAACTGATGCAACTGATGTACTTTTGCAAGCATTTTGATTTTTATGAATTTTAGTGTATGGCTTAACCAAAATTTTCCTAACTACTGATACATCTCAGTATCATCTCTGGCCCTGTTCACAGGACATCTGAATTTGCTGCATTACTGTGGGGTAAAGACTGCATAACCAAGAGAGAAATACGCAAAAGCAAAGCATGAGGTTGCTTTGTTTTTCTCGCAGCAAATCACTAGCCCAGTCACCAAATCTTAAGCATCATCCACAGATAAGGTAGAACATTAACAAAAACTGAAACCAACCCATGGTCTGGCAAGAAAAAACACCCCCTTATCATCGTAATCAAGACTAACACAAAAGATAAAGAGATAAGCTTGTGATTCCCAACACCACTGCTCTGGCACTGCAGTACACACACCATCCTTGGTAGGTTACAGACACAACAGGCCACGACAGTTTGACTGGGAAGAAGATTAAAGGGGCAAGCTAAGAGCAGTACTTTCTATTAGAAGAGTTTTTGTTACCTATTTTTGAGATCAAGGATCATACTGATCGCCCCTGAAATTCATCTGGGCGAAAACTGGGAGGCCTTAAGGAGTGTCTCCTTATTTTCTGACAGGAAACATAGGAGAAAAAACCATCTATGATTTCTATTCCTTCATTTACACTATTACCAGACTATGACGAGACACTGCACACCCCCAGCATCTATTGCACTAAGAAACTCTGGAAGAGCTCATTTCTTGGGCTGGGAATGCTGAAGAGAAAACAAAAGCTAGCGTAAACTCTCCCCAGATAGTCCCTGAGACTCAAGGCAAACCGGGTATACCCACAGCGTTTACTACCCAGCTGTCTTCCTTCCCGTCCTCCCTGGAGGTGGCCAGCCTCCTCCTACCGGCTGATGTTCTGCATTTCACTGAGCTGAATATTTACGGTTACAACCAGATATAAAAGCGTTCATTTCTTCTCGTTCCTTGTTAAAAATACTTCAAGCTATAGCTATAATAAGCTACGTTACAAGGATGCTATTTAATTGCAAAGTTTAAATACTTAATAAGCTTAATAGTTGGCCTCATCCACTCGGCTGAACTTTTCCACGGGACCGCTGCTGTGTGCGCAGGACACACGCTGCTCAGGAAATGAATCAGGGTTGTGCATCGAATTAGATTATTTATAGGTTGGTATATGTGTTTGCTCTAGAAGTTGTGCAGAGAACAAGACAGACAACTACAGGAAGAGAGCAATGGGCATGTGGTTACGGCAGTTGAACGCCACACAGGAACACTCAGTTCTGCCTCTGCCTTCCCCATCGGCTTCTGTGAATGAGGAGCGAGTCAGACCAAGCACCTTGGCAGAGGGCCACCAACCTTGTCTTCCTCACTTTCTGGGAGTCCAAACCAAAACACCTTGGGCCTTTTACGTAGAAATGCAAAGCAGCTGATTATAATGGAACCTTTGGCTTTTGAGGGAGAAATGGAGCCGGAGGCACAAGGTTAGAAGGCAATTAATAACATTGACTTTACTACTGACTGAACAAGTGGCTTGGTTTTCTCCTCGGTCAAACAGAACAACAGTGCTTTTCTGTTGTTCTGGGAATACGCCTAAATTCAACAAACACTGTGAAGCTCTTAGATATCATTGTAATAAGCCTACGTAGAAAAAAAAAGGTATTTCTGATTCTCTGTACACAGTGAATGTTTTGGATCTTTCCATCTGTTAATTATCCTGTATTGCTACATACTTACTTTAAAATGTTTATACAATATAGATATATAGATATGTATAAATACCAACACGCATAGAGATAGAGCCTATCCATTTTCCCCCTCAAACTCTATTTTAATGTGATTTCACAAAGTCCTTTACAGCTTCTATCAGGGCTATTTAACTTCAGTACTCAGTGAAACTGCAACATTGTCATATGGAACAGGACAGGGAACAGCACTCAGTGTAAACAAAAGATATTCTCTGGTTCGCAAAAATAAAAATATCCTCACTCTCAGCTGTATAGTATGTCATGTAACCACAGCCACAGAAATAGAAAAGCAACAGGAGAGCTAGTAAAAGTTAATGCTTTTTCCTACTTATTTTATTGGTCTGCATCACAGTGTGTCATTATGTTGAACGCTTTCAGTAATAGTAGGCTACTAAGAAAATAGCACATTGAAAAATAAAATAAAATAGATGTATTTTGTGTCCAACAAATAAAAAACAAATCTACCAACACCTTTAAAAATGAGTCCCAACAGTTACTCTGAGTTTAAAATCTGAGTTAAGAGACATACCACAACGATTGAAAACACAGGTGATGATCTCCTCTGTTTTAGGTAGGAAGCCACTGCATGTAAAAATATAACACAATAATCATGGCGATCCTGAGTTTTTGGCACATGACAACAGAAATATTTTAACGATGTCTGACAACACCCCAAGCACACGGTGTCTGAATGCTACTAAAGTAGATGTGCATGAGACTCAAAGACAATACCGTTTTGTAGGATAATTTTCATGAATTAGAAGCAAATAGACAGGGGAATAAGACAGAAATTTAGGTTCAGGCCTACAACCACATCTTCAGAGTAGAAACTTGCGGTCATCCAGAGTCCCACTGACTCAGCCAGGCCCCATGGCTACCGAGGTCCATTGGAACAAATCCAGTGGCGGGATTAGGGCCTAAATGTGTAAACAGAAAAAGGATGAAATCAGGTACCACAATGCACAACCCTACAGAGACTAGTCCCAGAAAAATAGTCTGTCTACACCTTTACAGGATGTGCATTTCTACCACAAAAAGCTGCAGCTACTGGAAAGGCTACAGTGATTTCTTACATCAAGTGGTTTATACAGCACTAATTGATCACAGCATATTCCCCTTCAGGCAAACACGAGTACCTGCAGTGCGTTTGCTCACCTCCTGTGTGCTGCTGCTTTTTCATATTTATATATAATTTGTTTTATTATTCTAAATAAGAGAGCGGTCTAAAATCAATATAGGTGATATTTTTTATTTTCATCAGCTCTTCATTTCTAGACATGTAGATTTTTAGCCTCTTAGCAACATGGTGGCAAAAACTAAAATGAGATTTTCTTACCATATTTTAAAACACTGTAAAACTGACAGAAAGTAATATTATTTCTATAAAAACATTCACTGTTATACCTATCTGAAGGCTGTGCGAAGTTCTAGCATGGCAGTGTGTTAGAGGAAGTCACTTTTTAGGCTGATGTTTCTCCCTTACATACTAATAAAAGTTAATGGTAGCACACACCTACTATCATACACAATTGCCAATGAGAAAACGTACTGTCTCAAAAAAAATTCTACTGTGTGAGGAGGCTTGCCTGCTGAAACACAGGCTTTAATACAATAGGAATGCGTGACAGCAGCAGTGAAGACGCTACAGGGATATCAGGTTTATGGTGGAACAAGCACACAGAGCCATGGGATACACCGTGGAGTATCCTGTCATCCGAACTTCAGCAGCAGCACTTATCAGTCACCCCAGGAAGGGGTCCATGCCTTCTGCTGCACCTTGCACGGTCATCGGTACCACCCCTTTGAGACAGCCAGACCAAAGGCAGGTTGTCCAGGAGTACAATACTGTTCTTCCCTTTACTATAGTAGAGTTATACCTTCAGAGATCAGCATGTAACCAGACAAATCAATATAAACCCACTTTCTGTCAAAAAAACCCCCAAAGTTCAGGAGAATCAACTATCTCTGATTACTTTTACTTCTCCTACTTGATGGCTTAAGACGCAGCAAGATCCTTTATATGAAATAAACGAATAAGTTTTAAAATTATTCCAAGATAAGTGAGGACATGAACATCTGAAATTCATTGAAAAAGATGTTAATTTCTCTACAGCACTGATGGAGAGGTAATGACTCAAATTGTTATTATTTCTAGGTGGAAAAAAAATACTGTATACATGCTCTATTCACTATGCCTATGGACATTTGCTGACTGAGATGTGACACTGACTTTACTTAGACTACTTATATATGAGGAAACTCATAGATAAGCAAGAGAGATGTGATTTCCAAAATTTGTGGGAGAAGGTAATGATTTAGTCATCAGTGTTGGTGTTAGCTCAGGATAAATATAAAAACCTTTCTTTCCATTTCAATGTTGAATTCCCACCCGCATACCACATGCATGTCAGAAACTGGTACGTGATCAAGAACCTGTAACACCACACTTAGAATACAGGGTCATATTTTGATTATTGTATCTCAAGAAGTTACAGACTAAAGCCTGGCTGTGGCTCAATAAGCGCCCTGGGGTGGGGGCAGCAAGCGCACCCCAGCAGGGCTCTGCCTCGCTGGGTGCAGAGGGAGGTCCCAGGGGAGACCAGAGCGATGCCTAACCTCGCGCCTCATCTCTCCCCACTGCCTGTGAGCATCCAGCCACTGGGATCCCACAGACACACCGTGCTTTTCACCTGCGCCTCTCTGGCATGCCATGAAGGGCGCTTGCTCACAAATTCACAAATTTTTAGCAAGCAAAAGGTCACTTACTGCCTTACCTGCCCATCACTGCTCTTTCTCCAAATAATCTGAAACTATTGAAGGGCTATTAATATCAAATTCCTTTCCAAATAGTTATGAGTAAAGGCAATTTTTAAATTTCTCTTCCCCAAGCATACTATAGACTTTAATATTTTAATCTGGACATCTACTGGACAATTTTAATCTGGACAACTACTAGAGATGCCTAACTACTAGAGACAATCTTTCTTCTTCCTCTTGCAAAAATGCATTAACAGTTTATATTTCCACACCTGGCAGAAGTGTATCTATTATAAAAATAACAAAAAAGAAAATGAAAAGCTGATTGCTTGTTTGGTTGGTTTTTTTTCTTTGGATTACACCCCCCTGGTACTAAAGTTGCCTCGTCTCTGATTTAAGTGAGAAAAGCCTAGAAACAATTCTAATTCACACCTGTTTGCTACCATGCCCATATGACTGTCCGCCGGTGGAAAATAACCCAAGAGCAGATGTTATTTCCTCTGCCCTTTCTCCGGTCCCCCTTCTCAACCTGTGAGTTCTGGGACGTGCTGAAGCGGGAAGGAAAGAATGACTGTGGTTGGTATGGGACCCGGCTATAAAAGCCTCGAGCAAACTGAAAGCTTCCTCCTGCTGGGGAGAGTTCTTACATCATCAGGTAGGACCAGAGTAAGGAACTGAATAAATTATATTACTGAAGTACTATGGAGTATAGTTATTAGAAGACTTGACTTAATTTTAAGAAATTACTGTACCTGGTGCTCATTATTACTATAAGCCAAATAAAAAGATCAGTGCCTTCCCAACAAATGCAAAACATGCCTTCTCATGCTAGCCACCCCTCTGCAACACTGCAAATCAAACGGAACAATTAACGTCCATTCCTTGGTGGCAGATGGGGAAATACTCTAAACAGTATTACATGGGAAGCAATCGTAGGTGTGAAAAACTCTAAATAATAAACAATACAATTATATTTGAGGACAGATCTTTAAAAGCTTTCACATGAATGACTTAATTGCTAGTGTCACATACAAAGCTGCACAGCTACACCATCATCCTGTCTGCCACTCAAACGCATAACTCTAGCATCACCTTAGAACCCAAATTTACTCCAAATCCTAAGATTCATACTGGTAATTTACAGGCGCTTTCAGTGCAACATTTCAGAGATGGTATTTTTCTTAATTCTTCCAATCGTCTGAAGCATTCAATCCAGTTATTATCATCATGGCATTTTGATTCAGCAACATTTTCGTCTCTGCTTTTAAGAAATGCAGCTTGACCTCACTCGTGTTCATTCAGAAAACTGCCGCAAAGACCCTTTTGCGAGTCGGTCACTTGGAGAACACATCACTGTCTCTACAGCTCTCCCTGATTTCTCCTCTAATATCTGTTACTTGTCTTCACTTTCAAGGCTCTTCCTCGCTTATCGCCACAGCACCTATTGTTCCTTAATCACCGTCAGGAAGCCAGCTGTGGTTTGCTCGCATTTGAAGCTAGGCCAATTTTTATGAAACATAAAGCTGAAAAGACCTTTAGCTCATACTGTCCAATTTGTTTATTATTTTGTGTTTGGCTAAAACACCTTCAAAAACCCACGCTCTTTACTGAAAAAAATAATCTTGGAGATGCTTCTTGTATCTCTTCCCTTCTGTCTCCCACCTGTCATTCAGTGTCAGGAGTTCAGCTTCCAGCTCCTCACTCATCCACGTTGTATTTTCAAACAAACCTCTTATGCCTCTTCCTGTCTTACACCTTACACTTCAGGGAAATTCCCTTAAATATTTGAAAACATACTTTGTTCCTCTTCTTCAAAGCCTTCTCTGAAATCCAACTTTCTAAGATGCGCCTACAGCCCCTATGAGCAAAATGTGTGATAAGAAGGTATATACACACCACTTAACTGTAAGTATCTGAAGTAGGCAAGTGTGGGATGTAGAAAACGGATCCTATACAGTAAATTGAGAAGCTCCTGTTGAGAGCAATTTTGATGAAGGAACTCCTAAAGTATTGCAAACCGTCCTCTGAAGGAGTCTCTGGATAAGCTGTGGAAATGGCCTAGGGAGATCAGTCCTCATTTATGTACACTAATTGGATGCCTGAAGTATGAATGTTCCCCCTCAACTCCTAGAATTTCCCTTCCCATCTAGGTATATTTTCTCAACTGTATTATATTTACATTGCAAACATTTAGAATTGCAGTTAATCTTTTCAGCCCCTGTTTGTGTGGTGCCTACCATTCAATGCCTAAATAACACTATTTTCAAATAATGCAGAAACAGTCTTACAATACTATACCGTATTTTATTAAACGGTACCCAATCACATAATTATCACAGAATTATGCAGACACAGCAGGTAGAAGATACACAGCTATACAACAACTTTAGCTTTGTTATTTTCTAAATTCCTTAATGCTATAACAAAGAGATGGAATGTGTTCATGGCTGGCACCAGCTGGTTTTGTCCCCAGTATGAATGATGGGCAAATCCTCAAGACAATTCACCACAGTGAAAGAGAAGGGAGAATAAGAGTGACGGGAAGGTATGTGTGGATCCAGGACGCATACAGAATTTTTGGCAGAGGAAGCAGGCTGGGGGAAACAAACCATGGAAACCCTCGTAATGTGTGTGACAGATGTCATAAGCTATTTTCTGAAACAATCGATGAGCAAATGGTAAAATATAGGACTCGTAAGGTAAAAGTAAGACGTATAAGGAGCCCTTTCATATATGCAAAGAGTTCATGCCCCACAATACACATTTCTCCCTCTTAAACTTACTGGACTTTAAATATATCCTATTAAAAGGGAGATTTCAGTAACATGAAAAAGGTTCCTAAAGCCCAAAATAAGGAAGCAAAACCCCGAGGTCTATCTTACACACTAAGAAAATCCCTGAGTCTCCAAAAATATGCTTATTGCTGGGAAAAAGTTTATAAAACATTATGAAGAAACAATGAGCTTCAAGAAGTTATTTGAATCAAATAGGAGTCTCACACAAATTTGGAAATCTAATCCTAGTACAAACAATAAGCAAAAGTCATACCAGGCATCATGTACAAAAGAAATAGAACAGAACAACTACTGCTGCTGATAATCTAGTTCTTGCTCTGGATCTATTCATCCAGATAACAGAAAAGAAGTTCTTTCAAAGCATGAAGAAAGAGAAGCATTTCTCCTGAAGCAAGCAAACAAAAAACCCTAAGACACAGACAGTCATAGATCAAAACCTGATGAAAACAAACAAGGCAAAATGTTGAATTAAGTGTTCGATTTCATTATAATAAATTTCATTAATGTCAAAGAGTTAACTTCAAAGTGTCTCAAAAGAATGAATTTGGTCCTATGTTATGGTATAGTTGTTAATCATCCAGAAACTGGAGTGAATACCATGGCATAAAATCCGCAGATATTTAGGTTACTTGGAATCACGGAAAACTGTTAATCTAACCAAAGTGAATAAGTGGGTCACAAAAATACAAATCAAGTTTAAAGGATGATAGACAACAAACACATACTAAAATAAACACAAGTGAAAAGTGTTTTATGAGGTTTCAAATTAAAAGTGCAACTGTAGGGAACTTAGTATACTAAAACACATTGTTAGGCAAAGGAAAGGTAAATCCCTACAAAGTGTCCCGATAAGTTGATGTCACCCACTGACATTTATTTTCCTGTAGATTTAAGTCACTCACACTCTTACGCTCACTTACTCACAAGCACCAAGACTGATCCGTCTGAATGGTCTGGCCAGGAAAACTTGCGTGCAAAACAGAGGACAAGGGCCATCAGCTGTTAGGTCCTCACCCCATTTCAGGATTTGTTCTTAATTAGCAATAAAACCCTGCAGTTTTGAGCAGATCCTTTAGGATATCCTTCAGGAACCATCAGTTGTGACAAGATAGTCCTTCGCCTTAGGATCTTGCTTACCTCACCTTCCATAAATCTTAGGCCATATTGCTTCCCATTCTCTTGTTTTCCTCCTTTGGAATACAGGTCTGAAATGTACGCCTCCAGTCTCTTCTCCCGCTCAGCTAGCAGGAAAAAGAACGGTGTCTGTGATATGCCACAACCCTGTTGCCATCCTCCTGCTGTTAGGATGCAAGGTCTTCTGCTGGCAAGTCATCTGTGCTGTGGTACCTGGATACTGCTGGGAATGGTGTCCTGGAAACCGTGTCCTTCATTATCAGTACAGGCCATTTCTTTAACTCTTTGTTTTGCACTTTCTCCTTATGCTTACACACAAATTTCCATCCATTCTGCATTCATACCAATCTTAATACTTGTATTACAACTCTCTGCATAGTTTATGTTAGTTAAACTGATCTGACGCAGATCGCTGCAGAAGGGATACGTTCCATACTTCTACCTCCTCCTTCCTTTGCCACGTGCTCCTCTGTTGTCCTTGCCGCAACAGCAGCAGCCATTGCTGATGAGATGCTCAGGGAGCAAACCAAGAGACAAATCAGGCCTTTACTGGTAAGACTGGGATGACTTTTTTAACAGTGCAGCTCCACGAACTGGATCACGGGGGCAGAAGAAGACCAGCATAAGGTGCAAGCATAGGACTCGCTCTATTTAATGCAGTTGTTCATTAGGTCGATTATGCTGTAACGGGAAAGAATACCAGATGCCTTGGCCTCAGGAAGGAACTAGGGCACGACTTCAGCAGTTTAGTGAAAATCTCTGCTCAGTATGCTGCTGCACTCAAAACAAAAATAATAAAACAGGCTGCTTAAACAATGGAAGAGAATTAGAAGAAAGCCAGTGTAACAGGATTATAAAAATCAATGCTGTGACCGTACCAGAACAAAAAACCACATGAGGTACAGGACAGTCCTTCTCCAAAAGCGTACTAAAGAACTGGAAAGAGTTCAAATGTCAACAATGATAAACATTGAAAAATATCATATAAAGAGAAACTGGCAAGTTTAAAATCAAGAGTATTATGAGTGGACACAAAAAATAATAAATGTTCTGATCAGACATTTCTATGCTTACTATCTTACAACATAAGAAAAAATACTGAGAAAAGTGCACAGGTGGGAAAATTCAAAAATGATCACAAGAAATGTTCTTGTCATCACAGATCTTGCTAAAAAGCTCCCAAAAAGTGACTAACTTACTGATCACCCACAAACAAAGGAGCTAGAAATAGTTTAAGCACTAATTCCTTAGTATGCCACTACTATGCTGCTTGTTTTTTTTATTAGATCACCCTGTTTTAGTTTGAAACGCGTATTTTCACAGCACATACTAGAAAACGCATTACCCCATTGTAATAGTGATTACAAAGACATACAGAAAATTATAATTCTTCCTCAAAGAGCAAAAAGCCTTCATTTTATTAAGACAGGCAAGGAAAAAAAATATTATTGACAGCATAAGGATGAGGCTTCATGTATTTTGTTTGAGATTTTTCCACTGTGCCTGGGAAGGTAAAGAGGATATAATATTGTCTGGGAGTGGGGGATAGTGAGGGCACGGGCAGGAGAAGCTGCCAGCATTGCCAACGCAAGGATAGGACTTCATGGCTGGGTCAGGCAAACAGGGCAGGAATAAAAGCTTGAAGCAACATGCAGTACAATAGAGGGTATGAATGAAGACTCAAAAGGTCAATAATATAGACAGCACAAAGAACCAGAGTGATCGCCTGGAAACTCCTTCCTGGACAGCTGGTACCAGAACAAGAGAAACTGAGAAATTTAAATAGCTACATAAACTTTGGGCAGTGACACTTGAATGTAGGCAAGGGTACCAGTTCCATTAGAGAAGGGAATTTCTGTCCATGTACAGTCGTGGGTCTGAGAAGACCTTACTGCCTGTGATGACAGAAAAGTTGTCTGGCATAAAAGCAAGCCAACAGGGTGCAGAAAGGCAATATACAATTTCTGAACCCAAAAGGCAACATACCTTCCATTTATGTACTGAAAGAAGCATTCACCACCAGGAAATCAGAATATAAAATTTATTTCCTTTGTGTAACTTACTCTGTTTTGCAGATGACACAGGCTGTGAATTTGCGAGTAAAAGAATTGTCACTTGCCAGATTTACCTTTTATTGCCACAGCTTTTGCCTGAGAACATTTTAGTAACACACCCCATTGACAAATATCGATCACTTTCTAAAATACAAGGGATATTTTGCTTTTCTAAAGCTATTTTATTATGTGCTTGAAAATACATACTGAATATAGGTAACTTGAAATACACGTCACTATACATTTACATGCAAAGCTGCCGCACGCAGTTTTTTTCCTTTTTAGTAGAGGGTGGGAAATTGCAATAAACTCAACTCATTGGGGAGAAGGTGTAAACTAATTTCATTTAGATGTGAAGAATTTTCTTGCTAAAGACATTTCTTTGCTCATTCCAACAGTATGAAAGCTATTTTTTTGGCAATAAAAGTTTTTGGACTGAAACAGACAGTTCTGAACTTCTTGTTGATGATTAATGTACAGTTTAAGAGAGCCATTACTTCGTGACAGGCACTATAGAAGCCAAGTGTCAGATAATATATCAGCTTCTGCTCCACTTTAATTCTAATTTAATGATCAGAACTCTTTTATTCTTAATGCCTTGTTTTAAATATTAAACTGCAAGGAGTTCAGTAAGATACGTAGTAGCTACTGTAAGCATAGTACACCTGTCTTCCAGTGTATCATGCAGGCATTAAGCAGAAGGTATTTTAATATTAGCCAAAGCATATTTTTGAACACGAACATTCGTCACAATTCACTGTATATTCACTAAAGGAAGAGCTAAGTTTACAATCCATATGCACAAAAGAAAACTGACATAAACAAAGCAATAAAATTACTTCAACTCAGACGGTAAACTTTTGATTGTACTTATCATTCCATCTGTATGCTGTGCAAATTATTTTCCTGAAACGCACAAAATATTTCTTGCTATTTTAAGTGCTGCTGCCTATAACTGTTTACGCATCTTTTCCTACGGTACACAAAAGCTCTAGGCAGGAGCTTGTCTCCGCTCTAGGACACGGCGTAGAATCACGCATGAAGGCATGTTCCCAGCACCAAGCGACTCACAGCGCGCTCTCATCTGCCTTAGAAAAACCGTACTACTTTACTACGGTATTAGCAGCAGTCCTACGGTAACGCAAGGGCATCCCAACCACACGCCTGGCTGTTGGAAGCACAGCCCGAACACAGGGCACGCGAGAGCTCTGGACAGCTAGAGCGGGCTGCGCCGCGGAGAGAGGCCACCCGAGCAGCAGGCAGCGCGGAAAGCCGCGGCAGCACCGCCGAGCCTGCCGCCCGGGGAACGCGGGGGCGAAGGCGCGGAGCCAGCGGGGCAGGGGACTCGTCGCGGCCGCCAAGGTCGCGCCGGCCGCGGGGTGGCGGGGCCCCGCGCGGCNCTGCCTCCGCCTGGCGGGCGGCACCCGGGCGCTGCCCTGCTCGTCCTCACGGAGACCATCTTCCGATGGCGCTGCCGGCTGGCCCAAGGCAAGGTTTGCCTTGAAGAAGCTAAGCCCCCGGTGAAAGCACCGCCCCGGGAGAAAAGGACTAAAGGACTGGACAGGAAAAGGGAAAGGTCAGTACCTTCCGCAGCCGGCATCAAACCTGCCTGTGCTTATGAGAAACTGTGATGAGAGCCTCAGAACTCAGCTGTGCATCCTCATCAGGCAGAACAGGAAAGGAAAAACGCCTCGGAAACAGGTGGGAAAGTGAGAGCGGGACTCAAAGTGCCCAAGCTGTAGCACACTAGTACCATTCCAGGATCCCTCCTGGCAAACGAAGGAAGGATCTTGACAAGCCAAAGACTCAGAGACACAAAAAAATGCAAGAAGAACAGCCGGGGTGAGGCAGCTTTTACACCTGCAGATGTGGAATATACCAGCACGCCCCGTTCCTCTCCTCCCGTTGCTGCTTAGGTTTATTGAGGGCGAACACAGCCGTACAGGAAGGCAGAGATACAGCCCTCTGCACCTACACCCCATTCCCTCAAACACGCCAGCCTGGTCAGAGTGGCCATTTCTGATGTATTTTCATTTTGTTCTCCTTGCCAATACTTCAACACCACTTGAAGATCAAACAGTAGAATTCTGTGATATTTTTACAGCTTTTATACTCTTTTAGTGAGATATTCTTAAGTGACCTGAGATGGCCTGGTCTGAGGTGCTAAAATTAGAAACGAGGTTGAAACTGCCGCTTTTATTGCCTTGAAGTGTTTTCTATGGAAATTGGGATCTATTTTGTTAATAGTCTTCATTAATGTGTCTACAGTCCTGCAGCCCAAACCAGACAAGGGATGGACAGACAAGCTCCACACGGGTGGAAACAAAGTTAAGCGAGCATCGACAGTCTCCTCCTGAAAAGGAATAGGGACACAGCCAGAAAAACTAGCACACAGCGAACAGCCACGGGTAGAGCAAAGTGAAAGATTTATGGGAAGACCACTCTTTATTACAAGCATAATATAAACGTATCTGTTCACTTTGGGATAAACTCCTCCACTACATAGTACTCATGGCAGAACAGGACCGTTATTTAAAAGCCAAAGTACCTGGCTCATGTTATGTTCTATCTATCCTGTCTCAGCTATCTGTCTTACTCCTATCAAAACCACAGTGCTGTCATCCAGAGAACAAAAATTCTGAAGCTATATACATATTTTCAATATACGAATGAATGCAGGCTTAGAGTTAATACTACTATATTGCACGTGAAAAAAACCCAAACATCCTAAAGATTCAAGACAGTATCTGAAAAATTTTACTTCACATACTGTTCCAAACCCTTTTCATCTTGCTGCTGTGAGTGCACCCCACTGATACTGAAGAAATGTCTCCGTATCACAGATACTGAAGAAATGTAGGACTAGAACCCGAGGCCAGGTTTAGACCTGCTTCTTGCAGTGCTCCAGTATGAAGTTTCGGGATTTTAACTGATAATTTTTGTTGTCAATAGGTAAATCTGGTTTGTCTTTCACATTTTTATTAAACAAGGAAAAATTAAATTTGTAAGCCAAAATTCAAGGATAGGTAAGATAACCAGAAACCAACTAGTTCATTCTAATTAGTGTTTTCACAATATAGACCGCGTTAGATCTGTGCTATCAATTTTCCAATTAAAAGCATTTCTGAATCTAAATCGTTAAAAAAAAAGCATAGGTGGCAATGCAAAGCAGATACTCCTATAGTCTCTATCAAATAGTCCAGAAATGAATACACTGAAACTCTGCCACTTTATAAAAAATTTAAAAAAATAAATTACTGTTTCTCGGTTCCAACTTATGCTTACAAGACAGATGTAGCCTACAAACAAGGCAAACCAACAGTGTGAAAAAGAGCAATCAGACATGGTAAAACACAGCTTTTTGAAAGAAAGTACATTGAGTAAGTAATTGATAGTGCACATGTCCAATGTGCACAAAACTTCTCAAAGATTCAAATGGGTATGAGCATCTTCCACATATAAATATGTGATGGCATCAAGTTTCACTGCGGGCTGCAATATTGAGGCCATGCCTTTAGGCTGGCATGTTCATTTAACATATGAGTCATTCAGTGTGGAAACAACATAACAGAAACATCCACAAACTAATGAATTGTGAAAGAACTATAACATTTTCCCCCTCGGGCTTCCACCTACTAAAGTGTCACAAATAAAGTTAATATCACAAAAATTATTTAGCAAAAGAGGAATTAAACACTAAATGACAGTCAACTCTTTTACAAGTCAATCACTTGTTTTAACCATTTTTATTTGAAACAATGCCAGTCAGACCAGTCACCTTAGAAAAGATCAACAGAAAAAAGACACTCCAGCCTTGATTTTTATAACTACTGCAACTACATATAGGATACCTCCACCACATGGAAATTACAAATTAGGTTTTTCTTGATTGATACCCTTCAAAATTTGAGAGGGTTTAAAACTAAGAAGAGCCCACCTTTCCCTAAAAGCTGGTTTAAAATATGAACAGATCAAATAAATAACCAAACATTTGCCATGCAATGAACCACAGTGAAAGATTAGCCTGGCAAAAAAAAAAAGTTGTGAGCAGCCTGACTTCCTCATCCCAAGTTACTACGATAGCCTAAAGCAGTTCACAGCAGTTTAAAAAACTTCTTATAAATGTATCTAAGCAGATATCTAAGGTTATAGTCATATATCTAGCATGCATACTTGTCCAGTGCAGCTAGAGGAACCTAATATGGCCTACATTATAGTTGCTGATTTGTGTTTTGTATTTTGACACTGAAGTGAGCGCATAGCACTTTAAGGGCCAGATTTTATCTCCCACCCACCTAGAAAGTAAAAATGAAAAGCTGAGTGTTGCAGAAAGGGATATTAAATGGAAGTCACTATTAGTCACTTCCACACAAATCTAATTTCAAATGAGGAGACTGCTTGCATTCATCTTTTCAGAAACTGCCTTAAAGCAGGTCTAACTTGTGCACTTATATCAGGTCTTTGGAGTCTAGCCACAGACCTCTCAGGAGTTTATTTACCTACCAGGCATTCTCTGTACTTCCTGTATCTTAGCAAGGATACTCATTTTGATTAATGCTTTCTTAGGTACCTGTTAGGTTATGGTGCATGTCTATACTGTGCAACTGAATACGGTACAACTAGATTGTGTCAGCCAGCCTGGTACTCCTCCCTGCCCAGGACACGCTACAGTTTTGTTGTTCTGCTGGAACAGCTCCCTGCTTCATCAGAAGAATGCTCAATCTCTGTGCTGCTCTTTACTACATGGTGTATGCATACCCAGGACCTCAAAAGACCTTTAAGAAGAAGCTTTAACAACTGCCAGCTGTTATCAGAACAGGTCCCACTGCAATACCAATCACCAGTGGGATTCAAAGAATGGGAAGAAAAAACAAAGGCACAAATTCTTTGTGAATTTTGAGATATCAGTATATATATGGATAAGAACATAATTGGTTTTGGTAAAACCAAGAATTTTTGCTTAAGGAGTTGCTGGCCTAAGCTATTTCAAAGACTATAGTATACTTACAGGAAAGCTTCCACTGGTGTTTCTACTTGCATTTTCTAATTGTGTACATTATTTATATAGCATGAAACTTCTGAAAAAAATGGTACCAGTATAGCCACTTAGCATGCTGGCGTTATACTTTTTTTTTTTTTTTAACCTATACAAGGATTAAAAGTTTCCAGCTATGATTAATTTGCTAATAATTGGATGTGTTTCATATCTCCTGCAATATTGGATGCAATGCCTGTTAAAACAGTTACATGTGTAGTGGTGAAATATGCCACCAAAGGTTAGTTATAACATACTCTTTGAGTACACTCTGAGTGAAAAAAAAAAAAGTTGGTAATTTTAAATGGTAGTTCAAAAATATTCAGTTCTAAATATTCAGAGAAATAGGCTCACAAACAGTGAGCCATAAATGGCCATTAACTAATTCTCTAAAATAACTTGCTTTTCTAAAAAGACACTTTAATGGGTTTTATATGCAAGAAGTAACTGCTAAGTAAACTAAAGTTTCTGTACACTGTTTCAGAATTTAAAATACTGCACAATATAGATCAATCCTCCTACTTTTCACATTTTAAAAGAAATTTTCAATAAACAATGAGACAAATTGTCAGAGGTGCACAAACACATTTTACTGAGAACTATGATGTACTTCTCAAAAAATTACATGCAAATTCTTACCAGAATGCCACTACTTCTGAAGACGCCGTATCCATTGTTATCCTTAAGAGATCCATCCAAATCCATCATTAGTATCTTGCTTGCTTTGCACTCAAGCTTCAGAATGTATTTCTGGCAAGCAACCCTCACCTACCAAAATGGTTTCTAGAAAGCAAATTTAAAAGCTGTAAGACATGGAAAACAAACCAACAATTTGCAAACCACTGCAAGTGCAATGCAAACATAGTCAATATAAAATTCATTCTGAAATGTTCATCATATTATGCTGGGCTGTAATATAACCACAGTTACAACATTATACATGCAAATCACTAGTTCACCTACAGAAAAACTGCAAGAGAGAAGTTTCTCTTATCCTGTTAAATCTCATATATCTCATCTCATTAAGGGTAGTCATTTGCCTAAAAGTGATTTGTTATAAAAATGCAGGATAAAGGAATATTATTCTTAATCATATTTAAGGTCTTCTAAGGACTGATGAAAATTGAAGTTCCATTATGCTGGACAGCGCATAAACACAGACCAGTAAAAGGTCCCCGATTATATAAAAGCCAACAGTCTAAACAGATAAGACAGCGTGGGGGAAAAGTTCACAAACAGCATGACTGTAGTAAATGTAACAGTAGTTCTATTTTGGGGGTGGCTTTTGCTTGCAAAGAAAATGGAAGGAGATACAGGGTAAGGAGGGCAGACTAAGGAAAAAAAGCATATGAAATAAATAGGATTGAAGCAGAAGTAAAGAGGTAGAATGGACAGAAACAGAGTGGAACAAACAGTCAATGAGCACAGGACAGAGAACAGCTAATTAAAGTAGTGTGTGTTCTCTGAATGGTCAAAGGTCCCTGGGCTTTTGGCTCTTTCTGTTCCTGCTAGTTACTCTCTGACTAGGTCTGTTCTTTACTGCTCCCAGGCTTAGAGCAGAAGGGTTATAATGATTTTCAGACTTTTCCCCATCACGACTCCCTCCTCACCTTTTAATATGGGACCAAGATCTCTCCCTCACCTGTAGCCTTAAAACAGGAATCATCTGGATCTGCTCCACATTATCATTATAGAATGAGCACATGCGGATCATCCTTACTTGCAAATGATTAAAGTTCTGATATTCTGACTTCAACTTTCTTAATTTTTTCTTAGGTAACATCGGACGAAATTAATTTACAGAGCAGAAAAGTGAGGGAAGACACTGATCTACAACACAGCAACAGAAAGTTTGGTCAGAGTACGTAAAACATTGTGTTCCATACTGAATAACAGAGAGTTAAGCTAAGATTCAGGGAGGGACAGCTGTTCTATAGGCTTTGGTGCACACAGCCAGATGGAAATATTCTAACTGTTCATGGGAAACAGTCCTTGTTCTGGTATTAACTGAATAGATGAGGCTTATATCAGAAAGGAAGATGCATTTTTATTGTCAAAACAGTCGTTGTTTATATCCTCTAAGATAGATGGAGATAAGTCCGTGTAAAGGGCAAGTTTGCCCACAAAGGCAAATTGAACCAATGAAACTGAAGTGGTGTCACTTTTTATGGGGCTCTATGGATAAGGGCAAATAAACTAGAATGAAGTCACTTTCTTCTGGTATAAGGTCTCCAATACAGATAGTTTATACAGGCATAGCAACTGCAATGTAATTAAAACACTTTCTGGAATTGGGCCAGCCTTCCTAGGTTGTTTCCTTCTATGCATAAATAAGATAGCAATATATACAGTTTTATACTGATACAGCTCTATTCACACTATGGGGAAAGACGGCTGATACTTTAATTATGCCAGTACAGATAAAGTAGCAAAATGTCTGATAGAGAACTTAAGTGTCAGAGTTACAGTCCATTTACCTATTGCAAGATAGCGGCAATATTCCTAGCGCAGGCAAGGCTTTAGAGTACTAATTCTTAACTTAAAAAATAATCCCTCCTGTGTAATTCCCAGAACATCAGCAGCCTTTGAAATGTTAATGGCATTACTAGAGACAAACCAGACTTTGAATTTCTGCCAGATTCTGTCAGGAGTTCAGCTGACAAGAGTTTTCTGTGTGACACTCAGGTGTCAGTATTCTTTTCATAATACCTTTTCTTTTAAAAATAACCTTCTTCAGCAACAATCCTGTGATAATTTTGAATCTTGGTAAAAACACTGGTAGAAACAAAGTGCGTGTTTTGGCTTGAAAAATACACATAAAAGCAATTACTCCTCCTCAGCCAGACTACAGCTTTGGAAATTATCTCTGACTTGCAAATGACAATAACAGGCAAGTAGTTATCCAACAAAATCCCTTTAGTTCAGCTGCACAATAGTACTTCCACCACTGTCTATACTTTATTTGGTTGGTTGAAACAGCATCTACAAATTCAGGCCGCACTGTTAAAAAAAACACAACTATTTGCTTCTAAAGGAACAAACTTTAGTTACTACCCTAAATATTCCTTAACGGAGAAAAGAGCCAAAAAAAAAAAAGTTTTAACTAGTGCATTCCCCTAAGGACAGTATGAATGGTATCTCCCAGACAACTGAGTTGAGACATCAGAATCACCTGATAAAACAAGAATGCATTTTCCTCCTTACTTATGACTTGTTTTACACTAGCTTCCAAAACAGACTCAAGATAAAAGCACATATGCGGGACAGAAATTCAGTAATTCATTTAAGCTTAAATTACGATGTGCAAGTCTAGAAAATGTACCAGTTATGTTTCTGTAAGCTAGGAAAACTATATGTAACAAAGGCATGCTTTTGTCTCCCTACCTCTCTCCCCCCTGAAAATAATAACCCTAATCCCAGAAATCTTTGCATAAAGTAAAATATCTACAGTAGTAACTTGCTTATCAATGGTGAATTGTATGTGTTTCATTAAGTATTGACTGTAACCTAACTAGCACATACAAAGTACTGATAGCTATATCAATTATATTTTTTAAAAAAGGAAAATATTTATTTTTAATAACTTAAACTTGTTCTAATCTTAGGGATGCATCTGTGTTGCAAGCTGAAGTACTTAAATTTGGGGGTTTTGTTTGCTAGGTGGTCAGCCTCGGTGAGAACAAAAAAACTGAAATAAAACTCAACAGTTCTTATAAAAGAACTGTCATAAATAAGTAAGAAGCACATACTTACGCAGAAAATCTTGTTAAGCAAACATGACACCTCTGTATAGAAAGACTGTATCATTACAAACAGTTAATAGAGCACTTTAAGGACCTGCCAGTAAATGTAGTCTATAGTATATAAGAATTGTAATTTCTCAATGCTATGAATTTTTTTACCAAAGTAACTTCAACTAAAGTATTTGTTACTCACAGAAAGCACCTAGAGCGATGCAATACTCTAAGTTATTACTTTTAAATCAACCTCTCTGCTCATTTTGACACATGCAGAATTTTTTAACAATGGGCTAATTTTTCCAATAGTCAGGAAAAAAAGCGAGGAATTTTTTTTTTCCTGTAGATTCCAAAGTTTTCCCCAAACTGCTCAGCCAAGATTCTGTTTCCAGTTCTCAGAGGTCATTATTACTGATTCCAAAGCAATCTTAGAGATATCTCTCTCTCTCTCTCTCTCTCTATATATATATATATTTATATTCTGCTAAACGGAACACGGCTAGGAAATTCACTCCACATAGCACTTGCCTTTGGCCTGAGGTTGCGCCCCTAGAGATGTAAGATTCTATTCATTACCCTTTGTTCTGTGAAGGGCACTGAGCTAAACAAGGCTGGGAGTTGGGAACATAAATGACTGATGTCTCCAGGATTCAATGGTCCAGTAGGAAGTTAGTCCACAGCAAGTCGCAATGAATGCCACTGCCTCTAAAAATGGAGGAGAGAAAAAGCAGTAGCAGAAATAGGTCAAACTCTAAAGTAAACACCCTTACTTGGTGCTTAGAAGCAGAAGGCTGTGCCAAGACAGACACTGCTTATATGCTTAACAATCATGATCATATTCATCAATGAGCTAGAAAGTAAATAAATTCTGGAAGCAGTCCTGAAAACAGCTGGTAGAACTTAGCAAAAAGATGCGTCTCCTGCCATGGTCTTTAGCTAAACCAAAGCAGAGGCACTTCATCCATTTACAAACTGAAATACTTTACCCCTTAATTTAAGAGTGTCTTCAACTGAACCACTCGTCCTTTTGAAGTATCTGGAGTCCCAAAGCCAGGTCTCTAAATGACTGCTGTATTCAGAGTAACACATAAAATGGAGTCACTGACTATCTCTGATGTGCTGATTGGAGTCCTCCTTTGATACCAAGTACAGTATTTGTATCCTGTAAGATAGTATTCCATAACTTGGACTGTAACCCAAGAAAATGTGTGCTTTTCCTGAGCCAGAAACTACTCTCTAGTTCTTTCCTTCTGCTGTGCTGCAGCCTCTACTACCTTTGGAAGAGATGTGTTACTTTAAACTAACTGTTCTGGCCATTGGGTGTTGTTAAACCAAGCAACCAGGAAGCTGTACTACCTCACATACGCAATTATCCCTTCCACAGTAGGATAATGAAGTCAGTCTTCAAGGCACTACACAGGCTTCAAAACTTCTTCTTCGAGAGCATGATAGGAATGTGATATCCTCTCTTGGAAGACCCTGAAACTCCCATAGCCAGATTGCAGAAAAGGTAAGAAGGGTCATAGAATGGTTAGAGTTGGAAGGGACCTTAAA
>VXAK01014159.1:13707-24624 GCA_013399435.1 Arenaria interpres | reverse complement strand
ATTATACTGTAATTATCTACTCAAGCAGATGATGCAGTGACAAGGTTGCTGGAGTGCATCTAGTGCATTAATGACTGAACTTGCTTGGAGCACTAACAACCACTATTTATTCTTATGACTTAGCTGTGGAAAACTTACCTGTAAAAGATAATTTTATTTTTTTTTAATTAAATTTTAAAAGTAATTGTGTCTGGTACAACTAAACATTTGATTCTAAGACTTTCACCCTGATGCAGAACTGCCAGTCAACTGTTGAGGAACCATACCGTTTCAGTCAGAAAAAAGGAAAAAACTTTTTTTATCAGAAAGTCTATTCATGTTTTATGTAACAGGTTTTACCAGTGGGAATGAGCATCTTCTTGAAGAGCCTGGAAGCGGGAAACTGAGCAGAAGGTAGAAAATCAGTAATTTCTTTTTGAGTCAAAAAGACTGTGCGCTTGCAATTTCTGCGTGTATTTCCTGTGACTGTGTCTGATAATACTGTCCTGATTTCCTAGACTAATGAGCTGTGCTTACTGACAAGGCTAAGTGGGCAGTTCATTAAGCAGGAGATGTCAGAAGCTGGAAAGAACTTGAGGAAAGGATGGAGATCACGGTCCTGAGAGCCTGGAACACTGTGGAGCATCTTCTCCAAATACCAGATCTCAGTGAGGTAATACCAACACAAAAAACTGACTTTTCTAGGCTTGTGGTGGAAGGAAGCTTCTTCCATTCTTTAAAGGCATGGAATACTTTAAATCATATGAACACCCTCAAATATGGCAGCTTATGTTCAAAAGGTCTGCTTTTTGGAGATGGAGCCCATGTCTTAGTGGAGATGCTTTAATGAACCTAATACTTTTTCAACTTCTTTCCAAAAATAAGGAATATTGGAGCAAGAATGCAGAAATATAGGTGAGTGCTTTTGCCACATTCTTGCCTGACTGCAAGGGAGAGGGAGTGAGGTCTGGTAGTTATCTAAATGTATAATCTTTTTCTCAGAAGTGCCAGCCGAAGCCATTGAAAAGGAGACCGTTAATACTGAACAGTTGATGTCTGTCTGTCACAGTAAGGGGCTGAACACTATCAGTTGTTTCATCACATTAACTGCTATATTAACAGCTGAGTTTTTCCTCAATCTGGCAGACAATGGGGAATTCTGGAGGCAAAGAGTGCCAATACAGTAATAAATACAATGAAGGTAATTTGACATCTCTAGTAAGAAGTGATTATGACTATACTGTCCAAATTAAAAAAGGGATATTTCCACTTACCTGTACAATACCACCACAGGGGGGATATATATTTCTTCAGCATCTGAATTTGAGTGGAAATCATTGCATTTAGATTATCCTGGGTTAGCACTGTTGACATAATCTTTTAGGAATAGATGAATCTTTGCAGGGAATCTAATATGGGTGAGATGAAATCAATAAAATTGTCTCAAATAAATGAAGACTTTGAGGAACTAAAGCACTTGGAAGGAAGATTGATGATCATAGTAGTTGCAACAATTAACCCCCTCTAAATCCAGTTGCTGATTTTAAAGAGGGGTTAGTAACATAAACTATTCTAAACATGCTTTCAGTTTCTTGTGCAAAGCTATATAAAAGATGGTAAGGGGTATGACCCAAAAAATTTAACAATAATAGGTTGATATTCCTTGCTTACAATAACAATGAGCAAAACCAACTTGAATATGTTCTTTAGGAAGCTTTTTAAATATGATTGGTTGATTTAGTTAATGGGTGAAGCTTAGGCAAGTGCAAAATTTCATCTAGGTCTGAACTCTTCTGTTGACAGTAGATGTCAGAAATCATAAACTTGAAGTTTTATTTTGTCTTCAGTGAGCTATAACAAACTCACCAGTGTGATCAATAAGACAGCATAGCAAGCACCAAAACAATAACCACTTTTAGACATTTTCTTTCTTTTCAAAGCATGTCTACTTGCACGTTTTGTGTCAATAAATAAATCCTAAAGAAAACAGCTATGCATCATTAACAACTGCTTCCTGAATAAGTGATCTCAGAGCACAAAATAAGTCTGTACCACTATTTTGGTCTGTTTTTAAAAGACAGCCTGAATTAGAGAGTGAGTATGATATGTTAGGGTTATATATACCTGATACACTGGGGAGTAAAATGCAGCTGGCAGCTGTTTCTCCCTTTTGATGGAAAAGAAATATTAATGGGTAGGACAGAGTCTCTGACAAATTGATTCCATTTAGCTGGCCTAACACAAATAGCACTTTAGCAGAGTGTTACATTAATAATCTCTCCTTTTAGCTTCCCTATTTCTTTGTGGAGGCAGGTGCCCCTGTTTTTCTATTACTTTAAACAAATGTAATTAAGCAATGGTTCAGTGATTCAACTTCATGAGCCAGACTCTGATTTTTCTTTCCAGGTTGAATCTGCTAGGTTGCTAAGCTTATTTTGCCTCTTTAAACAAGATCAGCATCTAGCTTGGTGTGTCTCAACCTTGATAAAACTGCTCAGTGATGAAAGCACAGAATTCCTATTTGTTTCCAGGTCACTATTCAGTAAAAAGCTGCCTAATAGCTTGACACCTTTGACTATCTAGGCATCAATATGAATAAATGAACATTGCTTGCAAATCACAGGTCTGACTTGACAGCAAAGATATGAAGAGTTGTGACTGGACTGTAATAGAGAAGGCTATTCATGGATCCACTGTATTATTACAAATCATTCTACTGCCTCACCTCTATTATACTGCCTTTGTCTGGTCCACATATTTAACTAGATAACTAAGAAAAGCACAGCTATTGTGGCAGAATAGAGATCATTGAATCATTCTTCATTGTGCCTATTCCAGCTGCAGCGCGAGCAATGTTTGACAGCACACCTGATCTGCATGGTAATCCCAGCAGTCATTCCTGTGCAGGCACATCAGTTCTGGCCCTCTCCTGAGAGCAAAGATGTTGTCATGTTTTACCAGCCTCAGGGAGGTGCTTTGTTCTTTATCCAGTTTGCAGCATAAGCAAACCCCAAAAGATTCAGAACTGGATTGGGATCCTTCTTGTAAATTTCTTCTTAACTAGAAAAAAAACATTTTTATTGGCCCAAGGGACCAGTAGAGTTGATGGAAGGGCAGGGTGTCAGAAGAAAGTAATAACTAATCCAAAATTTGATACCAGCCAGAGTAGGCAAAAGTAAAGGCGTGATATGGGGAGAGAAACAGTACAGGGAGGCTGGCTAGTGCTTGGTACAGAGCCCTGAGACAGTGAAAACAACTGAGAGAAGTGGCTGGTTGCTGGTACAAACTTGCCTCTAGAACCAGAGATTTTACCTAGCCTAGTGTTAGAAACAATTACGAAACTCAGTGGCAGTCCTTTCTGTCCCTGCTTTACTATTTGATTTAGTAGAGTAAGAACCTCCCATTGCAGCCAGTTGTGTATTTAGTTCAGGTACTGGTTTCTGATTAATCCAGTGGGATTAATGGTTCCAGCATCCTGAAGCTCAGTGCAGGTTTCCATATTGAAAATTTATTTTACTATTTAACAGAAAGGAAACAAATTAGAAATGTTATTAAGGGTGAAAAGTCAAGCACTTCAAAGCTAAGAATTACCAGTATTTGAGGCAATAGCAAGTAATCATGTAGGTAGGTAATCATGAATATTGTATCATAATGCATATGCACGAAGGAGCCAATTAAGGTTGCTTAAGCAACTTTGCATCATGTTTTTTTTTTTTTTTCTAAAGAGTAGAGCACTGAGTTTTGCAACCTTAAGGATCTTTAAATGTAGGCAATGATAACTAATATTACTGTAATGCTTAATCTTGGCATCCTGCTAAAATCCTTATTCCCAGCAATATGTTATACCAATGATTTCTACAGGTGGAGTTTTGTAAAAGAAGTGTTTCCTTTTATCAGTTTAAAATTTGCTGCCTTTCACTGTCTTTTCATACCCCTTTGTTCTTATGAAGAATGCCACATAGGAGTTGCTTGATGTATGTTTTCTGTTCCAAATATGCTTTTATATGCATCTATCTTATTTTGAATCTAAACAGCTCCAACTTTCTCAGTTTCTCATGTGGTTTTATGAGCTGACATCCCTAAGCAGATAAGTAGCTCTTTTTTACAGTCTCTCAGCCCTTCCAGGAAACTTAAAATTAAGTTCAAAATAGAAAAATGATGAACTGGTCAGGGTGTCACAGGAAAAAAAAAATCATGATAAATCTGAGAAAGGGGGAAAGACAGCTAGAAGAAAAGGTAGAATAATTTTCTGTGTTTCTGTAAAAGAAGAAAAAAAGCGATTGTTTACAATGGAAAAATATAACAGACAAGTGACAGGAAATACTAAATATTTAGCTACACAAATGTTGTGTTTTCTTCATCTCCAGAGTTCTCACTGCATGTCTACATGCTTCTATTCTTCCACCTGCCTTTCCCACTATATCATACAGGTAATTTTTAACTATATGAGTCACTTTGTTGTTGGAGTCCGTGCTGGCACAATCTTGCAGGCCTTCCAAACTAACAGGTCCTGGATGGCTTCAGCTATTGCAGTTTTTGGTGTGTAGAAGAGGCATTAGCAAATGTGCAGCCAGCCAATTGAGTAAGAACATTATTCCCCTCTGTTCAGACCTAGTGAGACTACATCTGGAGTGCTGTGTCCATTTTTGGCTCCTTGTTACAAGAAAGGTGTTGACATAGTGGAAGGAGTCTAGCAGAGGTCCTCCAGACTGGTCAAGTGTATAGGGAAAGGCTGAGGGAACTGGGTTTGTTCAGCCCCAGGGGAGGAGATTGAGGTGAGACCTTACTGCAGCTTACACTTACCAAATGGGAGGAAATAGGAAAGATTGAGTCACACTTGTCTTGGAGATGCAGAGTGGTAGGAAAGGAGTCAGAAGCTGGAAAATAGAAAACTCTGTTTACATGGGAGGAAAATACTCTCCATGGGGACTGTTAAATACTGGAACAGATTGGCTGGTGAGGCTGGGGTCTGTGTCCTGGGAGATATTCAAATCCTGACTGGATGCAGACTTAAGCAACCTGATTTAATTGGCAGTGCTTTGAGCAAGGCTTGGCCTAAAGACCTACCCGCATCTCTTTCAAACTCAACCATTCCATGATTTTGTGTGAGATCAAATAGAAAAAATTATTTTGGTTTCATAAGATTTACACTGATCAAAACCATTTTCAGGAACAACCTACTTTTGCTTGTAGCATATTTTAAGATACTTTTTTCAGCATGAGTTTTTCCTGTGAAATCTTATAGTATCATCTGAAGATGTAACTCGTGCTCTTTACTTATTGTTCTAGTCCATTTTGAAGACAGACTAATTTCATATTAATCCCAACGGTAGCAAATAAATAATTTTGATAATATCCTGGCTAAGGTATTTTGTCTGTTAACTACTTTTTGTATGTGCAGTCTTGTATGTCTCTAGTGATTTGTTTCTCTTGAATCACACGGTATGTTGCCTAAGTACACTATAAAAATAACATAATCATGATGTTATCTGTTCTGTTGCAAAGTATATGACAATATTGTGTTTATGGTTAAATACAGCCTCAAGGACCTCATACTAGTGCCAAACAAGTAAGTTGTTTTCAATTAAGGACATCGTCTCAGTGCTCAGTAAACACACAAGATTATTTATGTATGAGCTTGATGTTAGAAAACGTGTATTAGAAGCATTCAGTTCAGCTTTTGTTTGGACCTAACTAAAAGCAACAAAGATCAAGAATAATAATAAAAAATAAGATGCCTATAATAAACCTATGTCATAGATGGTTTTGTTAGTTCATTTTGTATTGTTGATAATGTATGGATACTCCTAATGATTCCATTAGAGTTTAAATAACAGAATTCAGCACAAATGTATTTCTACTAAGCAGTAGAAACATAATTTCTCTGGAACTGCAGCTGCTGTAGTTGAAGATTAGGCTCTTACTATCCCTTAGGGAGATTACTGTCTCTGCCAGCTGACTTAGTTTTTATACAGCCAGCGATTTATTAGATTGCTTTGCTCTTAAGTGTGATAATAGGCCTTATGCTTAGCAAGGTTTAGAGACTTCCAGTGCATTAATATTTTATGGCAATGACAGTCAAGACACATTTTGTTTACCTAACAAGACAAGCCAAGCTACAGCTCATGTGTATTGGAGATTAAATTTAACCGGTAGGAACTCTGCCAATTATGTCTTTAATGCTTTGCAATGACTTTTATAATTGTAGTCTAATCATTTACATATCTGATGCCTCAACATTTTGTTCTATACTGTAACATTTTGTGTGACCTTATTATTATAGACAACCTTTCCCCTGTAGCCATGCTACTCATTTCTTTGACATTGACATATTTTCTTTGGGTAGTTTATTAGATCAGCGGAAGTAATATTTGGAGGCCAAAACAACTCCCACCAAGGATCCTGTATAAACCTGTTTGGGGAATTGAATGTTTCAATCTGGTGAAAATAGACCTTCGTTGCTGTAGTTGTCCCATGTACTGGCCAAAATAGGGCCCTGGTTTGCTGTCACTCAGTTTCAGCGACAGTGACAGCTTAATCTGCCCAAATAAATATTTCAAATCAAGAAGTCCCATGATGATTGCTTTTTACTTCTTCTCAACACAGCAGATTTATCAGCTATTAGTGGTGGAAGACAGAGTGAAGATCGGTGGGTCAGGTGTCTGGCATTGATTCACTATGTCTGTAAAAATCCCACCGTTTTAGCTCCAGGGACAAGATTGACCGCATTTACCAAGAGAAATGGCACACTGAAGTGCTTGATACTTCTATTACTTAGGCTCAAGTATATCAGAAGAAACTCTGTTAGATGTCATTTCAGCAAATACTGATATTAGTAGCTGTATGGTTTCAGCTGCGAAGGTGGTGCTTGTGGCAACAAGCAGGAAGAACTCAAGAGGACCAGATTTAGCTTTGGTTTTGAACTGTGTTTATCTGTGGTTCTGAACATTTAATGCCTCTATGAATCAGGTTTAAATAGGCTACTGTAAGATTTGAGTTCATACACTGCTCTAAATTCGTATGAACAAAAATATCTGTAGAAGCTTGAAGCAGTCCACAGGTTAATAATGCATACTTATTTTTCTCTAACATATCCATAAATATTATGAAATAGAACAAACAGTTGCAACAGCTCTATCTTGTTTCCAAGATTAATTTTTAATTGACTGTTTGGTTTGGGTTTTTTTGGTTTGTTGTTGTTGTTGTTGGTTTCCCCTCCCTCCCCCGGTCCCCAGTTCTACCTATATTGAATATAAGGCTTTCTTCCTTTACTGGACAGAAAGTAAGAGCTGATCCTGGAGTACATATTCATAATAACGTAGAGGGCAAATGGGATTTGCAGCCTGCAGCCCAGTGATGACTGATCAGCTGAATACGGGAATTCCTCTACTGTAATGATTTGCAGAAGGTGCAAGGTGTTACCACCTCTTCCCAGATAGCTTTGTAGGTGAAGCTGTGATAAGTTGTGGTCTTAGTCCTGGAGAGTCCCAGTGGAGTTGCCTGTGCGCTGATCAAGAGGGTGATACATATAAAAACCGTGTCTAACACAATAATAAAAGATTGTTTGCATGTGTGGCACACATACCCATGTACAAGACAATTTTCAGAAAAAGTGAAATTTATAATAATAATAATTTTCTCTACTAAAGTCATCCTTCTGCCCCAGCTAAATTTAACTTCAATATTGTAAGCTGTTTTGGCACCCGTCTTAGAATCCACAAACAGAGTAAAGATATGATCAGTCACAGAAATAATAATGAAGTCTGCCAGTCATTCAGCAAGCCCATTGACACAATTAGGAGCCATGTCATTTATAACTAGCATGGAACTAGATAGGATTTGTATTTCCATAGCAAGTTTAAAAAAGGCGTAAAATCAGGAAGCTGCAATGGGCTTCCAGCATTATGGTTACAGGACCAAATTTTTAACAATACTTGTCTCAACAGCCGCTGGTGTGCTTGAACAATCTGGTCTTCCAACCCCATTCAGTACCCATCTGTATGCATGGTTTGCTAAACACCCTTAGATGTCTGGCCCCAGGCGTTTTTGGCACTGTGGAGATTTGTTGCTCAGTATATGGCTTGCAGGATGTTCTAATACTGCCCATGGGGGTGCACTGTGGCAGTGGGGTGAAGGCAAACCTCACAACTACCCATAAACAACTGGTTTCCAGTGAATTCAGCCAGGATTATCTCATCAGTGGCACTAGCCTAAGCAAATGTCACGGTTGTGTGTATGCTTATATTTTCTGGGGATGAAAATGTATGTAGATGAAAATGTCAATTAGGCATGGCCCTCAGGCTCTTGGCAAGAAGCCAGTGTGACCACTGATGGTGAAAAATCTGAGTATTCCTCCTATGGGGGCTATGAAAATGATTTTGGCTTGAGAGACTTTGGGGAGCTTGCTGGTTGCAACACTTACGCAGATTCAGCAAAGGGATGATGAACAGAGAAGGGATTATACAACAGTGAAAAGACCTTTTAGGTCACATGCTCCAGCTTCCGTTTTTTGTCTTTATAGAGTGTCTGTAATCACACTATTCGACCTTCTCTGTTCTGGTCGTCTTACAACATGTCTTTCAGGAATTTCTTAATGAGGCTTATTTTACAATAGGTTTGTGTTAACAGCAAAGTAGAGCTTGTGCATACTTTAAGAAAGTATTTGCCAACGTTTATTTGACAAACATTACAGATTTATTTCAGCCTGCATTTATGTGCTTACTGCAAACATTCAGATGAGCAAATTTTTGTTTACACAATACGAGTAGAAAGAATGTGTCATAAATACTGGTGTGAATATAGCAGACTAGCTCCTATGAATCATTCATATTGAAACTGCTTTGTAAAAATGTCCTAAAAACCTTTCTGTGTGGTCAGCCAGCTTGGAATAGGGGAGAATACCATATCGTTTAGGTAGTCATGCATTTAAACAAATGTTTGAGGACACATGATCACAGCAAATCATATGTTAGCAATAGACTTGAAAGCATTTGCACAACATCATATATTGGTATAATTCTGAAAAGTGATTACGTTTCAAAAATTAAAATCTCTTTGTATACAACTTGAACAGAAATATATTAAATAAATAATTTGCTTTCAGTAGTTTCTGAATTCTAGTGTTGCAAGTATATTGTCAAAACTGGTGACTGAATTTATTTAATATTAAAGCGGATTGGAGATCCCTTTAAATTATTTTCACTTAGACTTATATTTAATGAAAAACAATAGTTTCCCTCTATTCTAATTAGTTTCTTTTCCTGATGAGCTGTAAAAATGAAATGAAAGCAGTTGAAAAATTAAATAATTCTTATGTTTGATTTTTTATTTGGATTTATGCTGCTTAATACTTAACCACTACTATGTTTGTACTTGTCAAAACATGAGGAATAATTAGTCCAAATGTATGTAACCTTTACCAGCAAACATTTGCAAATTCCATGATCTAAATGTGCGTGTAATGAGAATTGAAAGAGGGGAAAAGAAAAACAATTACCGTGTTTTATAGAAAAGAAAATTCCCCTAGAGATCTGAAAAATAAGACCATTTATTATAGAAAGGAACTTTAAAAAAAAGGTACAACTTTATAAGAAATGTACCTTTAAAATCCATTACATGACAAGAAAAACAAAAAGTCATGTCAGAAAAACTTTTAAAAGTTATAGCACCTATTTATTTTTCAGGAAAATTTCCAAAGTATACAGGAAATAGAAACCTTGCTCAGAGTATTTAGTTTATTGAGTTCTTTCTGCCTTGAAAATCATAGTAGAAGTCTCCAGGGACTCCTATAAAGATGTATTACATCATAAAGCAAACTAAGGATAGTAACCCATGTTATTAAACTGTCAACATACATTATACTACAATTTATCCACAATCCAACTCAACTTAAAGCCTCACTGTTGGCAGAAAGTTTAAAACATAAGACTACTCTCTAATCATCTAAAGCCTAAGGTACTTTGGAAAAAATGTTGTAATAATTGCTCAACTACTCCATTGCAATATGTGTGAATTTCATTGGTTTAGTACTGCAAATGCTCAACCATTACAAGGAAGGATTCTGAAGGATTACCACTTAAAAGGTTTTATTAGTGATGCTGTAGATTTCTTATTTCACAGCATATTAATAAAGGTTTGTTATAACAGACGTAATGAAAAATAAATCTTAAAACCCAGTGCTTAAACCTTGCTTAATTTCCACATTAATATTTAACAACAAACCTGATAAGAGTACATTGCTTATAGAGTCTGCCATCTCAACTAGACAAAATAGGGGTTTTGCTTTAAATGCTGAAATACTGTGGATTTGTGTTATTTGGCAGGAATTATGATAAGTAAAAATTTCAGATCTGTTGATAACATATGCTGACAGAAGAAATTCCAGCTGTATATATTTATTTAAAGCAGTTAGTTTCAATTACAGCAGTACCAATGAATCTTGAGGTTTACTGTAGATATTTTTCATCCAAAATGTATAGTGAGAGACGTGGCATATGACAGGCAACTGATAAAGAATAGAAAGAGAATCTAATTAAGTAACAACTAGAGAGGTCAGTATAGAAGTCTTGGTGTCAAATCTTTTCTTGTATTACTTTGTCACACAGGAGTAATTGACAGTATTAGTGGCAGAAGAGGTGTTTAAGAATGTAAAACTGTGGGTTTAAAACTTCCCCCCGCCCCAGGTGGCTTAGGAGAGAAGACACGGAAAAAGAAACGTGGATACAACCGAGACTAGTTTGACTGGCTGGGGAAGCATAAGGGTCTATCACTTCACAAATTGATAGGTCTCAAAGGTCTTGGGTTGATGGTAGTAGTTATTCATGGTGAAGATCATAGTAGTAAGGTTATGCTAACATAATGGCTATTATAATAATAATGATGCCTATTTTTGTCTCTGCATAACCAATTAATTGGGAAAACTTTTGCAGAAAATGTCAT
>VXAK01014158.1:0-17163 GCA_013399435.1 Arenaria interpres | reverse complement strand
CTTCCCTTCCCTTCCCTTCTTTTTTTAGCTTAAGGGAGAATATAATAAGCTGACATTTAGATATTATCCACTTTACACTGCTTATTACAAACAGTAGACACCCCCTCCATGGAGCTGGATTTAGAGAATATTTTTAAGCAACACTCTAAACAGTTGCACTGTATACTTTCATGGAGATGGCTCACAAATGCAAAGCAGCAAGCTTCCAAAGACCTGAACGCATTTGTGAGCCAAGCCAGCAAGCAAGTTTTGAAACAATACAATTATATGTGCCTGATGGAGAAGAGTAAACCACATAGATTTATTCTCTGTTTCCTCGCAAACATATCTGATTATGTTTTGTTTACCTCTATTCCCTTTAATTTTGTGTTCATATAAACTCCAATTCTCAATCATTTTTACATCTTGTGCTTGTACGATTGCTTGCGTTGTAAGACAGTCTTATATTGTTTATTATTCAGATGTAACAGAGATCAGAATCTAGTCATATTTACACACTATGTAATATATCTCCTTATGACTTAAGAGCAATAGCGTAAAATATGTAAATAACTGAATGTTAAAAAAAAATATGCAAAACTTGCTTGCTACCTTCTTTGAGCAGATCTAGGGAGAAATAAAGCCAAAATGACAGTGTTAATAAAATGTATTATAAAAAAACATACAGTGGATAGAACGTAATGAGCTGCTATTTTTTTTTTTTAGTATTTTGGAAATCTAAGTATGCAGAACTTACCTAAATGCCATATAAATACTTAAGATTAGGGCAAAATAACATGTAGGCATTCAGTCACTCAAAGCTTCAGGTATGCAATTTCCAACAGTCACTTATGTAAAACAAACCAATCAGGAGGATGCAGCAGAGAGAAGTTTATCTCAAATTCTCTCCTGGATGTAAATATTAAATTCAGCACCCTGACTAGATACTTTTGAGAATTTAGTGACTGAAATCTCCTTGGGGAGCTATGGAATTACATCTTAAAATAAAAGGTAGATTTTTACACATGTATATATCTTAAATTTATTCTCTGAAAAAGCTCATTTTCAGGCTTTTTCAGCTAAGAATATCTGTAAGCGAAAAAGCGGTTTTCAGATAGCTTCCCATGGATTATCACTGTTAATATAGCCTAGCAATCTAAAACAAGCTTTTGGTATTTTCATAAACATAATTGAGTGAGAAAAAGGTCCCATCAATTTTTAAATCTGAGAACCTGCAGGTGTTACCACCATTTCTTTAGAAGCAGAGAGCTTTATTCAGGAAACATCACATTTTATTTGATTGATGTTCCTTAATATAATTTTGTTACAAATATTTACGTGACTTTTTTTCAGTGAGAATAAAACTTCAGTAAAAAAGAAATAAAAGCAGAGGAGGGAATGCAATTATTTCAGGAATGCAAATTCCAAGGATTTTCTGAAATTTTTTTAGTTTCCCTTCTCAGCATATATGGTAGATTTCAGTTTATATTCAGAATCAGGTCTTCTTTCTTTTTAGTATTTCAAGGCAAAAAATCAAAAGGAAATTGAAATTATGCACATATCTACCACTCTCTGTGTACAGGTAAAGATTGAAAATGATATTTAAAACATGATAAATGCTGGAGATAAGCCTTAAACACAGAGTTCTAGAAAGAAGATTCCTGACAGCCATTGTTCATTTAGAGAAATATTCATCTGCCCATCAGATGAAAACATGTTAATAAATTATTGACACTGAAAATGTTGAAATATAAAGCCCTCCTGAGGCACTCTATGTTAAAGAAGTTAACCTCCCCTTATTTCAAAGTTTTTCTTGTTTATCGTTATATATTTTTTGTTGTGATTTATTTCTTATCGTGTCTTTGTGCATGAAATGCAATGTGGATATTTAGCAGAACCTAGATACTAAAAATGTCTATTCACAATTCCCTTTTGTTATTAATTGCTTTTTAAAATTGTATTCTCAAATTGTATTCTCTAAATAAGCAGAAAATGTTGTCTTTCTTAGTTAGCTTCACTACCTAGTTTTCATTTATGCAAATAATAATGAGCTTTCACAGTTTTTATATCATCCTGTTTATTTTCAATGAAACCAGAGAGCAAAACTTGCAGTTAATTGCAAATTTTATGCAATTTAAAATAAAAATTAAAAATTCTTGTGCTTTAAAAACACAAAAAAAATTCAGAATAAGATAATAACACTATGCATTTTTTTCATTATTGTACTAAAATGTATGTCATTCTGTGCATATATGGCATAGTAATAAATGTCTCTGTAAATATTGACAGAACCTGTCAGTTCTAGACCACAGCTTAAGCTGAAGGTTTTCAAGTAAGATCCAATTACCCTTCTTTCCATCCCTGTTGCTCTGACAGACTTGCTTCATTAGCAAAAAGTGTGTGCCCCGTTGCAAAAAATCTCCATACTAATATGCATTTTACTACTCCTGAACAACTTGGGAATAGGAAAATGAGACGGTGTGTTGCTGGCTATGGTAATATGCATATCTCTTGAGTATCACTTTGAATTAATTTATTTTTAGTATACAGGGTCATTGTTGTGAAAATAAGTCTTTTTTCATCTGTTTATCTTTAACTCTTGCATTATGAGGGAAATTCTATGGGTATGATCTGACTGATGAGTTCCACTGGTTCCAGTGGAAATTAGGAACAATCATGATTAAACACTTTCAATCACATTTTGAATATTTTATATTATTTTACCTTTGTTCTGAGTACTTGTGTTTAGATACAATTCTCTTCTAGGAAAGTAATTATTTTTATACAATATTGAAAAATATGATCAGAGTTAAAATCCAACATAACAGATACAGTCCTCTGGTAACCTTCAAATACCTCTGACTACATCCACTTTTGGAATTCATTGTTTAATAGAGGAAAACTCAACAACTTTTTTATTTTTGGTTTTGTTCCCATGGTAAAATCAACCTAAGCAGCGTGTAAAAAGCTTTTTGTTGCTTAATTTAGTTTTGTTTAAAATTACAGGAATTTATTACAGTGTTTTCAATTGATTGTAATTTTTAGTCACTACTTTCGTTGTTTTTCACTATGGTGACCAAATCCTAAGAACTGGTAGTTCTGAAAATCTTTTACTATGTTTGAATCCCCATCCCAGATCTTTTAACTTCCTGACAGATTAGCTCTCTGGAGTTCTGTATCCCATAACAGAAAAAAAAATAAATATGAAAACCATTAAAGCAGAGTTGAAACAATGAAATTCATTCCAAATATCAGTATCTATTGCACAATCCTGCCTTAGCTGCAGCATATATGTCGTTTGAAAGGGGTGGGTGGGAGGGAAGGAGGGAAGACAACATTTTCTCTGCCAATCATCCTTGTTTGAAGGTCAAGACTACCTGAAGTTAATGTTCCTGTGAGTCAGATTGCCTCCAATCCATGTATGATGAGTAGGTCTGCAAGAAGGTGTCTGTATGTGCACGAGAAACCTGAGCACAAGGTGTCTTCATTCTTGCCATGGAGATGTTCAAAAGGTGCATCAATACAGTGAATGAAGCTCAGAGAGAGAGTTTTGGGTCACCTCAAAGCAGCCAGCTAGGGTTTCATTTGCCTTAGCATAGATGTAGCACCATTTTACATGCTTGAGGTGACTAAGAGACCACAGATCTCCAACAGTTCCTTTGCTCCAGTTCCCTGTCAACTTTTAGATACCAGTGAGTTTTCAGCTGACACTAAATGCTTCTGTGTGAGGAGCTGAATCATGTTTCAGCATGATTTAGGTGACTTCATCTAGGTTGAATTGCAACAAGTTATGTCATAAAAGAGTTAATAGCTAAAGAAAGATTAAGTTATGAGGAATATATAGTCAACAATAACCTTTCAGTAGGTCAGCATTATTTCTCAAAGTCCTGGGCATATATACACTTATTCATAATCTATTTGTGTTTTAAATGTTTAGCTATATTCACCCTTTGCTGGGACAGGGAGAAGTAGTGTTTTAGGATACAAATTATAAGATGGACCTCTTTCTACTCTTACTGAAGTATAATTGAGAAATAATTTATGGTGATATGAAAGCATTCTGAGAATTCTTTAGCGAAAAATTCTCTAATATTTGACTGAAGTGAGACAAGAACATGAGGCTGGGTATGTTAAAAAAAATAATGCTTGTTGCCCTTGAGCACTGCATAGGAATAGATGTAATTTGTTTCACTCTTTTATTTAACCGTTTGATATTTGAAGTGTAGAGCAAACATGTTTTTACCATGTTTTCTTTCCAGTAATTTTCTTTGCAGAAAGTCTGACTGCTTACTTGGGTCACACATAATGAAACAAATGACCTGGTGAAATAAAGAGAAATGGACATAAGATCTTGAGACAAACTCAAAGATCAGGCTCACCATTATCATAATTCCATAAATTAAAATATCTATATATCAGTGTAGAAAGACTCTTGGGGAAAATATTTCACCATATATTGTAGCTGCTTTGTTTAATATGTTAGGTTATGTGTCACTGAACTTCAAATGAAAAAACACTGAATACTGAAATTTGAAGTAGTAAATAGCTATAAAAACATTCATTATGCATTTATTTCCAACTAGAAGAAAAACAATTCACAAAATGGTTTTCACAGCTGAAATTAAATGGTGAACTGACAAGGTGCAATTGGATAAGTGTCACAGATATTCATGGTCTTGTATCTAAGTGAGAGTTTGGCTGCATTTTAATTAGTAGAGAACAGTTAACATGTGACTCTTACAAAATATAGAACATTTCTGCTCATATGTCATTATGCTTTTATAAATATAAGAAGTGAGCATTAGCAGTTCTGTATTTCAAACAGGCAGACCAAGTATTTATTTTCTTTCCAGGTACAAGTTTTCAATTACAGTATTGCTGAGGGTCACTCTCAGTACCACTCTCAGTGAGTAGATCTCATTGAGAGTTCAAATTTTGCAGTTTTGACTTAATTTGTCAATATGATTAAAATATTTAGTGAAGAGTTTCACAGTAGGAAATTTTACCCAGTTACATTAAATTTCATAAATACTTTAGTACATCTTGTGAAATCATACCTGTTGAAAAGTTTTTACTTTTTTTTAAACAGGTTTTATCTTGATGTTTTTGTTGTATTTTTACAAGTTCATTTAATAGGAATTGTTTATAAAAAATAATTCTCAAACTTTAAGAAAAAATATTTTTCATTACATTTTACGGATTCAGGGTTATTCAGAGTGCGATTTTTTTCATAATGCGAAGTAATCAGAATTGATACTTGGTGGTTGCTTTTATATGACTGGATCCTTTTGAGTGTGCATGGGTCTGTCATTGTGCATAACTGGACTCCAAAAGACTTACCTCTTTTTCTGGTTTTTCTTCAAAAATTTTTATGGGTTTAATATGATTTAATTTGTCTCATGTCTAGAGATAATCACCGTAACAATTTTTTAGAACCTATGAAGAAAGGTTGAGACAATTGGAGTGGTTTAGTCTGAAGAAGAGAAGGCTCAGGGGAGACCATATTGTGATCTATCGATACTAGAAGTGGGCTTGTAAGAAAAATGAAGATTTTTCACCAGGGCCTGTAATTACAGGACAAGGGCCAACAGTTTTAAACTGAAAGAAGGTAGGTTTGCATTAGATATAAGAAAGAAATTCTTTATAAATCAGGTGGTGAGGCACTGGACCACGTTGCCCAGAGAAGTTGCGGATGTGCCAACATTGGAAGTTTTCAAGGTCAGGTTGAATGAGGTTTTTGAGCAAGCTCATATAATGAAAGAAGTCTGTGGCCATGGACATCTAGTTCAGCCTCTAGGGGGTGGGAGGATACATGGGCGGACTAGATGATCTTTAAAGGTCCCTTCCAACCCAAACCATTCTATTATTCTATGATTTTAGGAGTACAGCCAGCTCCACATAGGTATATAAGACAGTCCAAATAGTACACTCTGAGTACTTCTGGTTTTCTGTACGAAATGTAAGGGGATTTAAAGTTGATTACTATGGATTTATACATCAAACTATCTCTCTGGTAGTTAAGATCTTTAGTTCACAAAAATAAATGGTTACGATTCTCATTTTTAAAAATATACCAGAAGAGTTATACTCTGCATCTACTATCTGCCTCAGAATTAAGTTGTCACCTAATCTCTACATGGAGCTGGACTTCTAATATTCAGAGGTTTTTATATAAATCATGTGGTTTAATCATTAGGAAATTTACTTCATTTATGAATTATGAACATTTTTTTTAATTATGTATTAAAGCCATTTTCTCATTAATTTTTCACTTGACCTATAATAGAAAAAATGATCAATATTTTTATTGGACATCTTCACCTCAGTAAATTGTATTTTTTACCTTAATATTTTTGTGGTATGGAGCTTACTGTGTCGTCTAGAAGCAACTAAGATGAAAGGAGCTTTTTCTTTCCTACATAGACCTAATGTTACAGCACATTTCATCATAATGTAGCCTAAAAGAGTTTTAATATGTTTTCATTTGGCATTTGGAATGCATCATATGAAGGCATTCTTTTTTTATACAGGATAAAAATGATTCCTTTTCTACATAAATTATTTAACTTAGTTGGAAATAATTTTTCAAAATAATGTTAAATAAAAGGTGAAAAACTATTTTAAATCTGATGTGTTTAATTTTCCTTTTTTAATGAGAAACTGACCCCTTGCACTTTTCTTCACTGTGGAATAATTACTATCTGCTATTACTAACACTTCCAGAAATAAATGATCTAGTCAGGATTAGAATTAACAAGCACGGCTGATCAAGCCACTACGAACATGCCTTAGAGTTAGTTTCAGCTGATGTTGTTCACTCACTCTCAATTAGGCACTATCTTAGAGCACTTACTGAATATTTACTTCCTGATCAGCAATTGCTATAACGGTTTCATGGGCTGTGGAGAAAACATTCAACTAGAACAGGGAAATGTAACTGTCATATTCAGTAGAGGTCCTAGTGATATATGTAACATTAACTGCATAAATTGATGACACTGTACCGAACTGGAATAATACAATTTAGCAATTTTTTCAAAGGAAAAATAACATGATTTTTTAACTTAGTGTTTTGATTTGAAAGTGTAATAAATTGAGAATTAATGCAAGTCATTATTTCTGTTGTAATCAGTGACAATGTTTATTGTAAGTATAACCTAGCAGCTTAATATTTCAATTTCATGAATGACCTCTTAAAATTTTTTTTTCCAAATGATACATTAGTTTCAGATTGATCAATTAATGAAGATTTACTGTTTGGATGAAAACGACAGTCTAATACACTGTTAAATATTTGTCCAGGGCAAAGAACAATAAGGAAATATTTGCTTATGAATTCATATGGTTTATATCTTTATACCATGTTATTCAGTTATTCATCATAGCACTAAAAAACAAGCAGAGCGCGAGGTTTAAGGACCAGAGCAATAGAATCACAAAATCATACGAAACCAGCTGACAAAACTACTTCAACGATTTCTAAATTGCTTTCAGCACTGTTCCCACATACTCCAGTGATGAAAATAGTTTTACAGCTTTGAAGAAGTACATACGGAAGTAAATGTGAAATAGAAACTATCTGAGTTTCAGTGGCACTGAGCAATAAGACAAGAGACAATGGGCACAAAGTGGAACACAGGAAATTTTATCTGAACATAAGGAAAAGATTCTTCACTTTAAAAGATGACAGGCTACCCAGAGAGTTTGTGGAGTCTGCTTCTTCTAGAGATATTCAAAATCCACCTGGATGAATTCCTGTCCAACCTGCTGTAGGTAAACTTCTTTATAAGTGGAGTTGGACGAGGTGATCTCCAGAGGTCCCTTCCAACCCTTATATTGTGTGATTCTGTGAGTTCACAAAAGTTACGTATTTTGGTCTGATATTATAAAGCACTATTGGTAGTTGCTAATATATTAGAAGTCTTCATCTGTTTCTTTCAGTGACTGAGATACAGTTTACAGAATGATTTGTGTACAAGGAGTGGAGCTAGAAAACTTTCAATCATTCAATATGCCTGAAATTTATCAAATATTATGTAATTTTATCAAAACGACACCATATAATATCGTGCCTTCATGCTATAAGTTGGTCAGTAGTGATGAGGAACTTTGGTCTGCTTTTCCCAAAGGTTAGAATATGATTATTCCCCTGTATAAATGCAAGGTACTTCTTGAATACTAGGGTATTATTTTTAATTTCAGTCTCAAAAAGAATATAGAAAAAAAGTATTAGAAAAAGGTATTATAAAAGTTTCAGAAAATGGCAAGAAAGAGATTCAAAAATAAGAAAATGCACAGTTAGGTGAGTTATAAGTAAGTTTCAAATTCTTTAGTCTGAAAAAAAATTATCTAGAAGAGATGACAGAGGAATTTCATGACTGGTGCAGAGATGGTGAATATGGACTGCTTTTTCCTTGCCTCGTCCTATTGGAAAAACTGGGACATCAGATGAAACTAACAGGGAAAACAAAAAAAGAGATCATATCTTGAACTCAGACCTGCCTTGAGCATGAGGGTGAACTAAATTTTCAACTTTCATTGAAGAGAAGTCTTGTCTTCATGAGAAGAGAAGACTTAGGGGGGATCTAATCAATGCATACAAATATTTAAAGGGAGGGTGGCAGGAGAACGGGCTGGTCTTTTTTTCAGTGATGCCCAGTGACAGGACAAGAGGAAATGGGAACAAACTTGAGCATAAGAAGTTCCACTTAAACGTGAGGAGGAACTTCTTTACTGTGAGAGTGGTAGAGCACTGGAACAAGCTGCTCAGAGGGGTGGTGGAGTCTCCTTGTCTGGAGACATTCAAAGCCCACCTGGACTAGTTCCTGTGCAACCTGCTCTAGGTGGACCTGTTTTGGCAGGGAGGTTGGACTAGATGATCTCCAGAGGTCTCTTCCAACCCCATATGATTCTTTGATTCTATGATTTTTTCTAGGTTTCTATGAGATAATTGCTCAAAAATATCAGCAAATACATGGAACACCTTCTCCTGTCAGGATGTTGAAGGCATCCTTACATTTAAGGAAAGACCAGATAAGTCCAATGAATAAATTTATTAAAATTTTCTACATCCTTAGAAATCACTTTGATTCAGGAATTTGTAAATTACTGGAAAAAAATATTGTTTTCTAGCCTAGGAATCACTTATGCTTAGTGTTGGGAAAAAGATGTTCAGACTATATAGACCATTGAACGTATCCACTGGTATAGGTATAGTGTTCTTGTTCTTCTGTTATTTCCTGTTACCATATTGGCATTTATTATTACAGTGATTAATGTTATTAAAGGTGATAAATTTGCAAGAATGTCTACATAGTCCGAGTGATTATTCTCTGTAAATCTCGTTTCCCTTGAGTTCTTCATGCTTTATTTTTCCCTCTTCTTTCTTCTCATTCTTTATTTTTTTTTGTCAGCAGGCATTATTGTGAGGTATCACAGCAATCTGTGTAAATTTCTGAGTAAATTTCTTCAGCATTCATTGTTAAGATTCCTTTCACTGGAGCTGCCTAAAATGCAAGGCATCTTAGAATCATAGAATCATAAAATGGTGTAGGTTGGAAGGGACCTCAAAGATCATCTAGTCCAACCATCAACCTAACTCTGACAAAAAAATAAATAAGAAATAAGCAATAAAAAAATCACTAAACCGTATTCCTGAGGACCATGTCAACCTGTCTTTTGAACACCTCCAGAGATGGTGCCTCAACCACTTCCCTGGGCAGCCTATTCCAATGCTGGATAACCCTTTCCATGAAGAAATGTTTCCTAATACCCAGTCTAAACCTCCCCTGGCGCAACTTGAGGCTGTTTCCCCTTGTCCTGTCTCCTGTGACTTGGGAGACGAGACCGACCCCCGCTTCTCTACACCCCCCCTTCGGGTAGTTATAGAGCACGATAAGGTCTCTCCTCAGCCTCCTCTGCTTCAGACTGAACAACCCTAGCTCCCTCAGCCTTTCCTCATAAGACTTACTCTCCAGACCCCTCACCAGCTTCATTGCCCTTCTCCGGGCCCGCTCCAGCACCATAATGTCTTTTTTGTGGTAAGGGGCCTTATCTAAATTATTGTATAGCTTCTCTCCACACACAATAGAGAGATGCAGATACCTTCTCTGTATTAGGTGAATGAAAAAATACTTCCTTTTTCTTTTTTATTTTCTCTATAAAGTTTTCTGATTTTTTCTGTCCATCAAGTGTTTGGTTAGACTGTGACAAAACTAATGCGGCTCTCTTCCTCAGTTTCCATCTTGGCCTCTTACAGTCCTTTCATCGACACAGCAACTAACCTTGCATTGACAGTTAGACCTTTCTCTTCTGTGAATCTTGTCACTGGCTTTGTGTTGCCTGCAGTATAAAGTCTAATAATCTATTTTGCAGAGTTTCTTTACATTCCAGACCACTCACTGGAAATCAGAATGAATAGAGACAATACTGTGTTGCAGTGCAGCTTTACTGTTTTTTACTTAATGGGAACCTTTCCACTCACTGTGATTATTATGCAGGGGTAGTGTCTTTCTGGTTCCTGTCTATACTGCTCAAGCTGGTATGTGGTGGTGATGGTCTCTCTGCTGCAGTACAATGGTTTCTCTCTGTGCAGTGCAAGAGGGAAACAGCTGAGGAAGGTTTCACTGAGGTAGCTCTTAATAAAGCTCTGGTGGGGATGGAGGTCAGAGCTCCCCACGTACTAGTGCTTGGGTTAAGGACTTAGCCTGTACTCAAGTAGCCGCTGAAATCATTGGAGTGCATTAAAAAGCATTTTAAAAGTTAACAATCTCTTAGATATGCGTAAAGCTTTGCATTTATTATGGAGAAGAACCCTGGTAATGAGATTGAAAAGTATTTGAAGCTGACACATAACAAAGTGGATTGAATATATTTTTATCATTATATCTTATGGCAAATTAATTAAGTAATGATATAGCAATAGAATACCATCTGTTACATATTAAGATTTGGCTTAAAATAATTATCACATTATAGGAATTACTTCTATTCCCACTGATGGTCATGACAAAATTGCCATTAACTTACTAAGAATAAAAAATTGTCCAGGAGCAGTAAAAGTAGGAGCACAAGAATATTTTTAAAGTTAATATGACATAACATAATAGAAATTAATAACGCATTTTTTACAAAAAGAAGAAAACTAGTAAACTCCTACATAATTAGGCATGTTTCAATTTAAGCTAAATTGAAGGCTCAGGTGAGCTTCCACATCTGTTTTTCACATCTGTTCCACATCTACTTCACATCTGCTTCACAAATCAGAACATGACAAGCACCCAGACTCCACACTGGGCTACAAAAAATGTCATGTTTGCTTCAAGAGGGATTTGAAAGGCATCTAAAACCTCTGGTTTGCTATGGTTTTTCAGGATCATCCATTACTAGCCTGAGAAAAGAAGAAAAATAAATAGGACAGTTGTGACCAAGCTGGCATTGATATAGCATATTTTTCAGGCAATCATCTTAACTGAAGTGCCTTCTTTTGGCAGGTTAACCAGATGGAACAGCGATATTCTGCTTGTGTATCTTGGAAGGGGAAGATGAATGCCCACAATCGTGTATCATTTTGAACATTGATGTTAGCATCTTGCAGTATGAGCAATGTATTTCTAGGTAGTAGTTGTCAAGTGATGTCAAATCAATGTTTGGTTGGTTGGTTGGTTGGTTTTGATTGTTATTTGTGTCTAGCATATAATTACATAAATTGGATGTTAGTTGAGGGCTAGGTCTTGATCAAATGCATACATACAAATATGGCCAATTTGAAAATAAATTTTCTAATGCTTTTATTAAACAGTACTTTATATATTAAAATTATCTTGGTTTTAAGCAATTCTTACTTGTGTAAATTGTAGAATCATTCCCACACAGTTTCTTTTGCATCACAGTATACTATGTTCTGTAAAAGAGATTGCTCTGGTGACCAAGGTGGTGGCCCACAGGGAGAGATAGGTCATGTGCAGTGTGTGCATTTCTACAGAATGGGGTTGGTAGGAGGGGACTCACAGGTACTGGTGTGTCTGCAGTAGGAGCTGAATCTGGAAAACTCTCAAGAGTAGCAGGGATTTTGCTTGAAGAGCAAAATCTTCTCTTGCTGAAGAGCCAAAATTTAGGCCTTAGAACTGATGAATAAAGAATGCTTGCCTCATGACAAAAGCCAATTAAAGTTGTCAAATCGGAAGGGAACTCTGGAGGAAACGATGCGATGGAAAGAGAGTGATTTCCAAGCCTTTCTAATGAATTAATTTCACTCTATAGATCTGATTGAAATTAATATTGAATTTAATAAACAGGAACGTGACTTAGATACTGATGAAATGGAGGTTTAGAGATCAAGACCTGTTATATCCTCAATTATTCCATAATAAGGCAACATAATAAAGGAAGTATTAGGCTTGAGGTGCCACTTCATAAATATTTAGGCCTGCTTACAACATAGCACTTTTTTGGCCCTTTTGATAGCAAGACCTAAAACATCTTCCAAGGATTAGTCTAAGAGTACTTTTCAAGTTTGACTTCTGCATAATTTCATGGTGTGTAAGGCAACATGACACAAGACTCATTTTACTGACTCAGTAATGCTAGTTTATAATTTAAAGAAGAAGCATCTTATAAGAGCAATTAAAAAGTCCTTTGGAGTTTTACAGATTTCTTTTTTTTATTTGCTTATGTCCTAAGAGCGTGCAATCTAATAATGTACTTCAAAACTAGAAACTGATCACTATACATGTAATCAAAGATTAAGAATGTGGTTACATTTTTCTTTTACTGGAGATGTTTTCTTGAATATTACTAATAATAATATGATTCCATAATGACAACAAAGACATTTAACCTTACATGTACATTACATGTACATTAGTGAAATGTACGTTGATGGTGTTTCTGAATTTAAGTCTAACAAACAAGCTAAATAGTCTAGTTTTCATGCAATAGGAATACATTAAATCATTTTGAACCTAGGTTATTCACAGTCAAACTCAAGTATCATTTGTATTAAGTATTATTTCAACTTTGTACCAAGCTTTGACTTGTGAGCAGCAAAGTCTGGGGGAAATGTGATGCATGTGGTTTATTAATATTCAAAAGATCTCTTAATAGTAGGCATTGAAAATCACTTTGCTAAATACATGCAACATGAATCAAATTATTATTAGATATTAAATTTAACTTTTTTATTTTTAGTTTCAGTTTTTCCTTCTGTTTGTTTTGGTTTGGTTTGGTTTGGTTTTGATTTTGATTTTGATTTTGATTTTGATTTTGATTTTGATTTTTGTTTGGTTGGGTTTTTTTCCAGATAAATGTTTAAAGTCTCATATAGATGTTTGAAAAAATACTTTTATAACTGAATGATAAACACTGCATTTCTTCCAATTAATTTAGTCTGGAAAAAAAATAGTTATGATCATGCTTTCCTTGGACTTTTCATAGTCATGCAGGAAAACTTGAATGACATTGTAAATATTAGGGACCAGTTTACCTTTTCCTTTTCTTCAATCTCAGCTAAAATTCTAAGACTTGAATTTCTTTACTCCTGTACATTCTTTAGTGATAATCCAAATTTATTTTCATGTCTATGTATTCTTCATTCTTACCCTGAAGGTTGCTTCCATATATTAAGTAGGTTTTTCAGATGAAAATTAGTCTACTGGTATTAACATACAAAAACCAACCTTGCAACAATGTAAACTTGTATATTTTAATATTGATTAAAGGCTATATGCTTTACCTTGCTAGTAAGGTTGCTATATTTTTCACTTCTTTATGGAAACAGTTAGCAACCAGAGTAATATCACTTAAAAATTTACAATAGACAGCTTTTAATGCAGAGACAAAGATTCATTCATAACAGTAAAAAAAATAAAAATGTACATATATATATATGTACAGGAAGTACTCCAGGGAATAGAAAGATAGAAATATGATCAACATCTTGGTTGTTGTACTAAATCACAGCTATTGATTTTCAGATAGATGCTTTTTTTATCAGCTGCACCAGGCAGTGCATATATATATCTAATTCTTTCTAATATTGAACTTTAAAGCAAATACACATACAAAAATTAACACAACAATGACACTAAGAACTTAACTGAAACTACTGAAGACAGACAATTAAATAACAAGGTTGAAAACTATCTTTCACATGTCCTATTGTGATAAATTTTTGATTAGCCAAATCTGCTAATTGTCTTGGGACCTTAACTTTTGCTCTATGCAGAATTAGGGACCTCAATACTGGTTTTGCATATATGGTATATATTTCCTTATTTTTATTTTATTATTTCAGTAAATTAGATTTAGTTCCTTCTAAACTCATAAATCTCCTTGGAGAGAGAGGCGGGGGAGAGTATCTGTCATTCATCTTATTGGCGAGCCTGGCCAAAATCATGACAGCTACATAGAACAATGATGACTTTGGTGATAACAAGGATTCGGACTGGAATCAGTGACCCAGACTGCTCTTAAAAGTGAATAAGACACCAGGACGGTCGAATGTGTCTTATGTAAATTTTATTAAATGAAATAGATTCTATTACTTATTCTGAAATATCTGTGTATTATTTTATATAATTGCAGGGCCTCCTGTTCTAGGATTTGAATGCTTTCTGCAAGTCTGCACCTCAGGAGAATTTATGATAGACACTATGCATAGGAGTAACAGCAGATGAATTTTTATGTTCCTGCATACCTGCAACTGAGACCAGAAACTTAAAAAAAAATCCCTACAACATGTATTAGATAGTATTCTTGGTTAAAGTGCTAGTCTTGTGTTGTGAATGCTACTTTAAATCACCAGTGCTGAGCAGCTTAATTCTTCATCAGAAAAGATCTAGTCAGTTCAATAAAACTGCTATAAGCACCCACTGCTCATGATCTCATAGCATTTTTCACTGCTGAAAGAAACGTTGGAGATTCCCTCCTTCTTAAGGTCTCTCTGAATTTTAAGGAACTTGCTGAATGAGCTTCAAGAGTCATGAAAGTATAAACAGACTCTTTGTGCATTGGTAACATTAGACGCATGCTTATATTTGCCACATCTGTATTAAAATGTGCCAAGCTGTGTATAGCATTTTGTTGTCTTTATTGACAACAATAAAGCAGAGTATATGCCCTTTTTTCTAGCATCAAATGAATAAGTTTTTTAATTAAAATAACTTTTATCCTAATGCTGCTTTCTCATTCACCTGTTTTCTTGAGATACTTTTATTGTCCTCAACAGCAACATATGTGAGTTCTCCATAAATCTTTACTCTTGTATTATGTCTGTGAAAGATAAAACTACTGTGTTCTTCATTTCACAACAAAAAGGGAAGAGATTATTAACCTGAACAGTGTGTTGTACAGGTTCTACAACTGCCTCTAGATGATTTGAACTCACTCGAATCCAACTAGATATTTGGAGAGGAATGAAATGATGAGAATTCAGCTGAATTCTTTGCTTAAAAGGAAGCATGATTTGTTACCAGTTCTCATGCTTCATTTTGGGATATTTTAATTCCTAGTCTTGAGATAGCAATAATCCATGTGTTAGTATTAGAAATAAATGCAAATAAGATTTCACTGAAAGAATTTCTTTACTAAATGTATTTTGCTGAATTATCAAGATCCACTGATATTAGGATATCACTGAACAGACAATATATAAAGGAATATGTCCATAGAACTACTATGTTTTGACTCTTTAAAAAGGATGGAGCCCATGGAGCCTTTATTTGGGAACATTTACAATGCAACCAATGAATATCCCTACTCAGCGAAATCACGTAGACAGGAAAATTTACACATGGATTGTTAAAATAAATCACTGTACTAAAATACGTTTTCTTCCTTTTTTTTTTTTTTCCAGAACAGAATATTGAAATTTTTATTGATATAGGTTTCTACTGACATTTAAAATTGATCATATGTTTACTGGTTTATTTATCCCTTTGTTTATATTATGCTCATATTCAGCAGATTATAAACATGTATTTAGATGCAAATAACTACCTGTTTAAACTTATGACTCCATTTATAGGATTTAAAGTCCCATCCAGACTTTTACCTCTCTACTTTCACTGTTTCTTTAACTAGTGATCGAAGGCTGTTACCATCTGCCGGGTGTTTGGTGACTGCTACAAAATAGCCTTCCAAGATACTAAATACCAACTGCGTTTGGCATTTGTTAGCACTCTTATTGCTGGTCTCTGCAAGGAAGTCATGAGCAGAATATATACGAAAACTCAGGCGTGTGGTGTTGTTTAAATGCTTTTCAGTTTGAGGATCTAAGCTTGGTATGGCACAGTGAATAAACTTCCAGTTCTATCAAGTGTCCTTCTGTGACAAACACCAGTAACTTTATTTTCCAGCAATGGTCATCCTTCATAAAGCAAAAAATAATTTATTCATGAATTTTAAAATTATGCAAATGTCTTTTCAGTCCCTACTCCCTTCATCTTATTTGGGATAGATTTTAAGTATTATATGTGTAGCTTTTTAACCTCACTAGGAAGATAATCTTTTGCGGCTGGAGTAAATGTAGGTATGCTTTTAAGGAGTCAGCCATGAATTTGTGTCTAAGCTGAATGTCACAATGGGAGAATTATAATCATATATTGTACTATTAACATAATGGAAACATCTATAACTCTATGTAGGAGAGGGCCAAAACAGATAAGCCTGATGTTAATAGTGCAATAATTATTAATCTCTCTAGATGCTCAAAGAAACAGAAGAATTGCTCTTTTTTAAGTTGGTTATATAAATTAAGGAAATAACACAAATTAAATATTCATGATTGTGCTTATGTACAGTTGCTGTTCATTAAGATGGCTAAAGAAAATTATTTGATTATTGTTTATTTTTAGGGCTATGCATTATTGAAGGTAAATGTCTTATGGCATCACAGGAGGCTGAACCGTAACATCTTATGTCCATGCATGTCTAGTACAAGAATTTTTCCTGCCAAGCAAAAGAAATATTGATATCTCTGCAATGGGATACTGGATGTGTTATCACCTGAGATTTAATTCCGTATACTAAGCTGTAATGGTTATATGCATCTCTGAAAGCCAGTTTTGGCCTAATTTCAAAAACATTGCCTACTGATTTCTCCCAGTCACAAGTGTTCATATACTTTCCAGGTATACTTTAATTAATGACTGGAATGCTGCATTGAGTGGCTATAAGCTCTTCAGA
>VXAK01014154.1:37949-76549 GCA_013399435.1 Arenaria interpres | reverse complement strand
ATGTTTGTAATAGGAACATGAAATAAATACACAATTATGATTAGTGCATAAACAAATGCCCCAGAGTCATTAAATTGATTTTTAATGGCAAATTTCTTCATTTTCCTCTCTGGTGGGCACTGAGAGGAATTTTACTCTACTGCAGGGCAGAATTCAAATACGTCTCTATTCCTTCACATACTTTAGATTTTTTTCTACTTAATCTAAGCAATGGATTTTCTCAACTTACAAGTAGTGTTCTACTAATAACTGCTTTATGGGTTTTCTTTTTCATTCATGAACAGTTCCATCCATAAAACAAAGGAGATGGAAATGTTTTGTGGCCCAATATTCATAGCAATCATGAAGTGTGAGGAGGAGAAGGATTCCAGGCACTGTGATTGGAACATCTGGCGTGGGCTGGAGTGTATCAGGATCCCAAACCCTGTCATATTAATAACTGGACACTACCTGTAACAGTGAGTCTAATTTTAGTTTAAATTGAAGGAATTTTTGCCCCTCAATATGGGGACAATTGCTATTAACAAATACTTTAATGTGCACTCTAGATCTAGATTGATAACTAGAAAATATTTTTAATATTTTAGGAATGCCAAAGTGACATTTAATAGCCTGAAAACAATTAGAAGGAGTGCAGTCATTGCTCTTATATTGAACAACATATTTTTTTCCAGTAACCAGTACTTATACATGAATAAGTAATTAAGTAAAGATTCTACTAGGCAATATTTCTGAAGAATTGTTTGTTCACACATGTATCACTTTTAAATGCTTGATTTAAGTAGAATTGAAACTACTGATACATGATTTTAAATCAAAATTTATATTTATAGCAATTTTTCTTTAAATATAATGTAAAACTATTGAATATATCTGCAATCCATATCAAGTAGGAAAAAATGCTAAACCTTCCCTCAGAAGACATTATGCACTGAAGTGAATAAATAGCTTTTTATGAACCATTTGGACATTAGTTAATTATTTCAAAATTGTATAATATTCTAAAATGTATGTTTAAAATTTCCAAATCACTTTATTTTAAAGACCTATTTCTCGCTGTCAGAACTGATGAATTTATATCTTCTGTCTAAATGCAGAGTTGTGCTTCATTATCCAATAACATAACAAATTTCCTGATGAATAGGAAATAAACTGCCATATGCAAGAATAATGTGATAATGCAATATGAAAATGATGAGACACATCAGTTCCTTTACTCTGTTTATAATCAGCTTCAAGGTTTCAGATTTTCCATACCAGTACTTCACCATTATCACCTGTTTTCTACTTAAAATATTAATTGAAACAGACACATCTGGACATGCACCTCAGGATGAATAGAAGCATGAAAATTGAAATAAAAGCTTCATCTTAGTATTTTAAAAAAACAGAAAATTCTTTCAGGAGACTTAATCAATATTAAGAACTATATTGAAATCATAATAGCTTGACTGAGAGTAATGGATTGATAGCTACAGCAGGATAAAAGGGAAATTTCTCTTTCAGTTTGAGCTATGGGTATAGAATACACCCAGGTGCAGAAAATAAGAACATTGATTTACATTTGCCTGGATGAAGTAATGTAAATTCTGATCAAGGCACTGATATTGCCATCTTCTATTTGACAATACACCTGTACATGATTCAAGAGGGCCTGGAAAAAGGAAAATAAAAATGATTGCATGTTCAGAGACAAACTGTAAAATCTTGGTAGCTATATAATTAAATGAGAAACTTCCCTTTTGTGAGACTAATTGCTGAAAAACACCACTGTTTTTTACCATCTTCCAAAGGCTGAGATTACCATGTGCTCCCTAATCTCTATAGGACAAATGTCCAATTTTTACAAGTCACTGATGAATTCCTCTGTTCCTGTAGTAGCATTCATAGCAACTCAATCCCTATAGCAATTGGGAAGAACACTTGCCACTCTGCTTCTCTGAGTCAAGGAAATAAGATATCAAGTGTAGATTTAAGGAACAAAAAATAAAACCCAGAAGCTTTTGAAGACAGCTATGGCTAAAAGCCTTAAGCAAAGATAATTCATACTTTGGTAGACTTAGTTTATAAAATATCAGCTTAATTCCATCAAAATGTAGTTCATTTAACAGGATCTTGAAAAGTTGATTGCAAAGACTGGCAAGCCAATGTAACAAGAAAGCTGGTGAATGAAGCTGGCATATTACATGTCTTCCATTAAGTCCTTTCAACTTTTTAATTTGTGCGTGAACAAATGTCTTGATGCAGACTAGAAAGAACTAAATTAGAAAGAACAGAAACCACTTAATTCTTTATGAAAATTCTGTCCCAATCAATTAAACCACATCAAGATTGTCTGCTTTAATCATGGAGCCCTTCCTTTGAACCTGACCAAAATAAAGGTAGTAGAACAGACAAAAAGAGAAAGCTACACAAACAAACTAAAAGGAAAAAAATGATGTACAAGTAAATTTCTTTTTCCATTTAATAAAACAAGATTTTAATAATAATACAGGTTTTACTGTCAAAAACTTGACTGATTCATCGCACATTCACACCACAAGTGTTTCTTAGTTTCAATCCTAGTCATGATGGGTGTGCTTGAAAGCATCTGCACACAACAATTTTCTTAAACGAAAAGCCACAGTCTGATAGGATAGATTCAACTGCACCTTTAAATAAAGATTATATTATTATACAAACACACATACTGCACATATTACACTGTCTCAATGCTATAATGAACAAAAGGATAGAGACCTCATTTGCATATATTTCAGATTTGTTCAATACAATAAAATATTCTTCTGTTGTATTGTCCTACACTGCAACACACCAAAATAGCATGAAAATAGCTAGCAACAAGAAAGCATCACCACTTGGAATATTTCCAGTATATAGGTTTCAGCTTGTTTCACTCGGTATTTACCAGATACGGGTATTCACTAGACAGTATTGTTCTTTGCCCTAACTTGTATACAATATGTGGATTTTCTATCACAATTTCATAACCTGGAAGAACGTATTTTGCAAGAAGGGAAGGGAAGGGAAGGGAAGGGAAGGGAAGGGAAGGGGAAAGGAGAAAGGAGAAAAGAATCCTGCCTCTATATTCTCAGGTTGAAAGATAATTGCAAGAGCAATTGCTAGGATCAAATAAAAGAATTTTGTCTAGAGTTCAAATTGTGTAAGAAAGTTTTTTAAAAAATAACAAGAAAATCAAGATTAAGAAGATCCTGAATATTTGCTACACACTTAAAGCCAGATTTAAGTAGACTAGTTTTATAGCATCAAATATATGCTATTACATTCAATTTGGTATCAAATATTTTTTGACAGAGAGTATATCATTGTTTCTAAAAGAAACAAGCAATATGAGAATTCTGAGATTTAAGTAGTGAGAATTTTACCAAAATTAAAAGATTTTGTACATTGTCTTTGGGTGCAGTATTTTTATTCCATTTTCTTAACTGAGTATTCTCCCTGGAGCTATAGGAATAATAATGCAGTACATTTTTTTTTAGATTTCTCACTTAAAACTATTTTTAATACACACATCTTGATGATTTCTTAGAAATGTGATTCATGGTTTCCTTAGACTGGTACTGGGATTAGAATGATATGCGTAATATCAAATACAATTAATTATAAAGCCTGTATATAGTAACAGATCATTCTGTGATACTGTCATGAATATAGTTATAGCACACACAAAACATATCTCACATGAATAGTGTGAAGTGCACACGTCACCTCAGAATGTGTCCAGTGTGACCAAATTTCTGCCTTGGCAGAGTGGTGAGATCAGTATGTACTACAGTATGCAATCATTTAATATCTCCTGCTGATTCATGTAGAGGAAGAAATTTTTGCATTTGTTTAGAACTTCTAATCTTTTTTTCCTTTGCAGCTGTGTAGTTTGGGAAGTTGTATTACAAAAGAAATCTGGCAACAAAATACAAATTAAAAGGATAAATTAAAAGTGAAGAAAAAACAATACATTTTAAGTGGAATAACCAGAGGGTTATTCATAAATTCAGATTGTCTAACTAATTGTCCTTTAAGAAATGTTTTAGTTGCTTTTTGGTTAGTTTGGAGTTTTCCCTCCTTTAACTCGATAAATAGTGACAAGCAGTCTCACACATTATTTATAATTAGATTGACATCTCCAGTTCAATAGCTGGATTTGGACTCATATCTTGGAGTTATCTTTATATGTTTATACTTTTTAAATCTATCTCATTTTTTGCACTTGGAGTAATGCAGCTCAAATAAGACATGGCCTGGACATAAGAATTATGACAATTTTCTCAGCCCCATTTCTCATGGGCAGAATCCTAAGTCACTACATTTAAACATGATTCAGTACTGTATGTTTTGAAGTATCTTATCTCAGGAGAGACAAGTCTAAAGTGGCATGAAAATAGGATTGTCGCTCAATAATATCTGTAACATGTTTGTTTCGCTTCCTCAGGACTGTGATCCCGGGACACAAAATTTAAAGGTGCTCACCCCTAACTAATCAGAACAAAATAAATATCAACAGGATATTTTTGCCATTTTCGTGCTTTAGTCTTGAAAATCAAATTGTTTGTACATAATACAGAAGTCATGGAAAACCAAATTGAAGTATTTGTCTGCTCAGAATTGTAAAGAAAAAGCGTAAATGAAAGACAGGACTTAATACAGGAAGAACAGCATATAGTAACTTCTATGGACTTAATTTCTCAAATTCAAGTTTTATACTTATTGAACATCTTCTGTCCACAGATACTAAAAAAAAATCTTTTTTGGTGCCCCTGCAGGATGACTCTCTCTTAAATAATGATTTGTTTGGAAACACATTAAAGGGAAGTAGGATTTAAGGGAGTATACACAAAATGTTCCAAACCAAGATTTCTGGATAATGAAAGAGAATAGAAATGTCACTGAAGGATTTTTGCATTATGAGCAAGTGGAAATTATCCAAGACAGAAATCTCACAGTTTTTTTGACATGAACTGTAATTTTTCAAGTTCTAGTCTAATTTATCTTGTGATAATTATACATTATTCTCATAAATAACAACCATTAAATTCTCCCACAAGATAGTGACATTGCTATGTCCTCGGTGGAAGATCACAATTCTATAAAACTCTTAAATTTGATGAGTCTTGCCGAAAAGTTACTAACATGCCCATATATAACCATGGTAACAATGAACACGTTTATCTAGCTAACAGGTTCAGAATTAGAAAACCGTCTTCAGGAGAGAAAATTTTACCCATAATCCACTAGCTTGATGTTTTATAGGAATAAGCTAATTAGGAAAATGTTAATATTCAAATTAGAACACCATTTGCACATGCATTCCATAGATTAAAATGTCAAAAAAGTAATTGTATAAGTGTTAAAAGATAATTGCAAACTATCTTGTAGGAAGTAAAGATAAAACACAAACCAGAAGAAAATGTACAATGTTATGTTTACAGTTCAGAGCTTTCAGAAATTAACTTTAAAAGATTGTCAGTGTTTATACCCCTCAGTCCTCCTGCTTCTTTGTAGTAAACACGGCAGAATAAATGGCTCATCTATCTTTCACATTTCTTATTGATTCATTAGCATTAAACATGAGTGGTTGTGACACAGTAGCAGTTAAAGACTATTTTACAAGGATACAATCAACATTTTATGTGGTAGAAAGACACTAATAGAATAGACGCTGGTTTGCTCAAGTCATTTCACTATTACTGTTTTTACAGTATAACATGAAAGTACTGTACAAGATTTACATAATTGGTACAATGGGATTATTAGTTCAACAAGTACTTTCCCAGGTCATTTTTAGATTTAATTTTTTTTTTTTTTAATTTAGTCTTTTTTTTTTTTTTAAAAACCCAAAGAAATCTCAGACTGTATAAGATGTACAAATGGTACAAAACTAATTTCCACACTGTAAACTTAACCATATGGGTATTGAAAGATAGTCACAATTACAGCGATAATTTCAGCTACATAAATGTCACTGAAAGTCATTTTAAAACGGGAGTATCTTAGTTAATTTATGCAAACATCCCAGTATTTTTCTACAGAGCTAATCACAGATATAAGTTTAATGATTGTAACTGGACAAAAGATGAAAAATATTTGAAATCCAAAATCTTTTGTTTCATAGGAAAACATACAGTTCATCTGTGCCTTAATAAAGAACATTTTATGGTCAGAATATCCCTAAATTCAAGAAAAGTTCAAAATGTCATATTCAGGTCTACAAATCAGTACAACTAAAAAAATACTTATTTAAAAATTTTTTTCATTAAAACTATTTTATAGTATAGTAGTATTTTATAGTATAATAGTATAATAGTACTTTAAAGTATAAAAATATTTTTTAAGTATTTTCATTTAATAAATGAGATAACAGCCTTAAAATCAATACTGAAATATTGAAAAGCACTACTCAAGGCAACAAGATCTTACCCTTATATTATTAAGCTCAAGAAGGCATTTCAGTGCTTTGCACTCATAACTTCTTTTTACTATTGAGGTATGTAGAGAGTTGTGGTAAAGTAACTTTGCTGTTATATTTAGTTCTTAAATTTTCCTCAGTCCTTTCCAATGGAAATTATGGAAGTGAAACTGGTCTCAGTAGTTTACAACCTTTACATGATGAATAAAATGTTAGATGACCATGATGATTTCACATCTGTCAGAGACTTCCATAAATTTTTGATGAAGTAGCACCAATATATTGAGTTAGATGGCATTTCTCCATTCTTTTCTCCAATAACATCTTGGAGGATAATAATGATCATTGCTCAGAAGCAACGACATCTCCGGAAGTTTGGGAGCTGTAGAGATTGTATCACCTTCCTGTTTATTTCCTGAATCAGGCTGTTATTTTTCTAATGTCCCTGTGTGTTAGCTAAGTTTGGGCCTTCTTAAGTGTTGAACTGGGATGGAATCTGAATAAGACTGAAGTGAATGATAAACAGTAAACTATGATGAAAATATAGAAGATAGTTGGTTTTGGCCATTTTGTTCAAAAGACCCAGCCTCCTTTTGAACATGTCAAATGTAGTGTTTTATTTTGGTATGTGCCACATCTGTGGACACCTATCTCTTTTATCAGTTTTGCTTGAGAAAAATTGCTTGAAAAATTCGCTCATGTTGAAGGTTTTTTACCAAAGCCTGCTAATAGAAACATGAAAGAGCAGACATGATAATACAACTCAATGTCATGGCTGTGCCTACCGATAACCAGGGAATCAGTGTGAAGTAGATTTCAAATACAAGTAATGAACTTCAGCTATTCCAAATCTGGGAGAAGTTATGAAAGCAGCTTGCCTGGCTGCAATCCCTGAGGCAAATGTGCGAAGCACATAGTGGAGAGATGAGATCAAGCAAATCTAACAAAACAGCAGTATTCTCATGGTACACCAGCAAAGTTCCCTTTGGCTAGAGGGCTTCACTTCAGACCTCCAGGTTCTCGATGGACAATGTACTCTTCCACTTATTCCACAGTCTCAAATACATTGATCGCATCTAATTACTAGTTCTCCAGTACTAAAACTGCTGTTGGATCCTCTCAAAATTTGCTTTGATCAGCATTACCTTCTACATCATAAGACACAAGACATACTGGCAAGGAAGGAAAGGGTTAACTCTCTTTGCATAGTACTACACAGCACTGCTGATCTTCACAATCTGAAACACTGACCAGCTAGATTTTCATGTTTTCTCACTGACATTTTGAAGTCACTGGAACAAATTTCCACCCCTGTGCATATTTGGAAGGCAGCGGGAAAGGAATGAGAAAGAAATAGCGATATCATACAAATATGCTGCAGGCTATTGAAAGAGAGTAGGATAGTGGGAGCAGAGCTGTGGTTGTACTGGCACGTTATTTCCTTCCAGAAGTGTCCCCCTCTTACACATCATCCATTTAAAAGATAGGACAGGTTATCAAAGATTTCTTAAGGGTAAACAGCAATTATTGTTTTGACAAAATTCAAATACTTCTGATAATAATTTGTTTGTAAAAATACTCACTATTCTTTCACTTCTTAAAAAAAAATAGACACAAAGGTCTTTTTTGTTGTTGAAAATATTTCCATTTTGAGCAGGTTCATACGCAAGGGAATAATTCCACTCAAAGGGCTATACTGAGTCCTGATCACATTTTTTCCTAATAAAAAAACCCCACAATCAAAAAACACAGAAGTATTCCATGAAAAGAAGGATCTACAGAGGGACCAATCCTCTCCTAAGTATAAAAAAACTACAAATTTGATTCAAGAAAACATAGTAAATCTCAAAATGATGTGTACACTTTTATAGCAGACAGAAAGAATTTGGAATTTGCCCAGCCATCCAAAGAACAGTGATGCTTCCCTTTGTTTAGGAGAGATTTGAATACTTAGGTTGAACCTAGTGGAATGATCTTTCCTAGATAACCAAGAACATGAGAATAACAACAGGTGAACAGAGAGGCAAACAAAATTTCCTATCAGTGCCAAGTCATAAAAAGCATGAGTAGCTCTTTTAAGGTGCTGCATGCAGACAGGAGAGACTCCCATGATCCACTCTCCAAGCACAAAGCAAGGAGAAAGCTACATTTGTTCATGTTCCCTGGCATTAAAGAGGATCAAAAGAAGGGCAGGAGGCATCTGTGAAAGCATAAGGAGTTGGCAGGAGGGCAGCAGCAAATCGCCACGTATGTCTGCAAGGCTGAAGGGCAGGACATACATCACCACTTGTCGGGCAGCGCATCCAGCACCAACAGCTGGGGACAGGTGGAACAGGGAAAGCAGCGGTGGAGGGGGGGACACCCTCAGGTGGTCAGAAACACTGAGACACTGAGGAAGAGCAAGGGGGATGTAGGGATGAAGGGTTGCAACCTAAGAAATGGAAAAGAAGGAGGCAGAGTCTCTTCTAAAAATGACAGTTCTAGTACATAAACAGGTTAAGTGCCTGTATGGTTTGTACAAGCCCCCAGTATAGATGATTAAACAGCTTGACAGCACCAGGTAGTTGCCATTTTCTTCTCCATATTGGATTCCAGTGCAGAGCTATCACTACAATGCTTTTAGCCCACCAGACTTGGGAAATGAATGAATGAATAGTTCTTATTTTATACAGAATCAGGTAACAATGTTACTCTATATCCAGAGAACTTCAAACCACAATATTGTCTTATCTCATGCATGAGGTATGAAATTCACATTTTTTAGGTAAAGACTGAGGTTTGGAGACTTTGATTCAGGTCCCTAAGGTGCTACAGAAAATCTTTGGTAATACTGGAAAGCGAGGTATGTCACACTCCTAGGCTAGTGTCCTAACCACCAACCAAGCATTCAGGACAAACACTGCAAATTCAGTTAAGCGATCACTAATCTACTTGTGTTTTTTTTCTCCATACTGTAGAAACATATACTCTACTTTCTTTGTTTAGGTCATAATGTAATGTAAAGTACACAAATCTTAAATGGAAATATGTCAATTATATTTTGATTGAAGAAAAGGAAAAAAATAAATAAAAAACCGATGTACTCGCATGTTCATATGTCAGAAAAAAAATCAGTTACTAGGAATTTTCTAACAACACATTTTATAATGAAGCTCTTGTTGGAAAACACTTGTCCTATAAAATGCTTGGTAATAAGTTCTGCAGCCAGAAACATGTACAAATTTGGCACTAATCAAAAATACCAGAGATGCCGTTTGAACTGCCAGTAGATTTTATCAGAAAAGGAATATTAAAAAAAAACAACCCAGCATTACAAACTAATTGTAAAATTCGGTAAGGATGGTCTCCAGAATTCCTTCTCATGTTCTCGTCACAGACATGGACAGTAAAGACCTGTACCAAAAAAGGTTACTCACCTTCCTCCAGCTGCAAGGTTATATGCATACAGTGCTATGTACCTATGCAGCTCATGGAACTGCTGCAGAGGAAAGGTGGACTGGGTGTACGAAGTGACATCAGCAGGCAGAATAAAATGACAGAAGGAAAAGGATCTTACTGTCACACTGATTCAGGATTAAACTATGGCATGTGTTAACTGCGCAAGAGATGTTATACCCTGTTGGCATTGACTCTGGACACAGAAGAGGAAAGGGAGAGTCTGTGTTCAGTTATAGGGCCCTGCTGTCTTACAGGGTAAGAAAAATGGGTTGGAAAATAATAACTAGCAGAAGTGCCAGTATTGAAATATAGTTTTTAAATCACTTGTCAGAAAAACCTTAAGAACTCTTTTAAAAAAATCCCTCTCAATTAAAGTTTTATTTCAACTGAGGAAAATTTTACTGTTGGATTCTCACAGTCATCCCACCTCATTAGAGCTTGAAAAGGGAAAGGTAAAAAAAACGCCATCTTTTGCTCTGCTTTCCCCAGGGGAGTGACCATACCAACAGCTTTTGCAGGCAGGGTATCACTGCACCTGAGACTCCTGAAATTAGGCACAGCTGGGTGACTGAAGCCAGCTTTCAAAAAGCTGCTGGCAGAGTGGGTCTCTTTTGGCTAAGGAGGGAAGCAGTAAGTGAGATGAGAGTGAACTAAGCTGAAGTTTCACTGGAAAGCCTGGCTTCTCCATCTGTCTTTTGCTTAGCTACAGCTATACTTTCATGTTCACTTCAGTAGTTATGGACACAAATACACAGTCTTTTAAGAAATAACTCCAGTCTCTTTAGTGACATTAAGTTTCTTGCAAGCTTATCTTATTTCCAATGGCTTGTGTGTTATCCTCTTTTTTCATGTGTTTAATAGAGGGTGTTCAAGATTCACATTAATGAAGTCATTTATTAAAAAAAATTTAAGAGTAAAAAATTTTTAAAAAACCTGGAAAATGAAAAAAAACATCTTAGTAATGTAAAATTTCTGAAGCTAAAAGAAATAAAAAATTTACACAATAAGAATGCAATTAGTACTATGTGAATGTGGTGTGATTTTTGGTTTTGATTATTAGTACTCCTACAGCTTTGTCAGGCCAAGAATAATGAGGGTAATGGGGTACTTTTCTCTAACCGCAGTCACAGAGTATGGAAATCTCTACAGAGTCTGAAATCTGAAACTACAAAAAGCCACGAGAGTCCTTCTGGACCCTGGAATGAACTAATGACACGTGCATTTTTTCTGAGAGGAAAAAAATGCAGTGCCCAGCACCATGCCAAGTGTTTTGCTACTGGTGTGTAAAATGCTTTCCAGCTCCCACTTTCATTTGGACTATGGAATGAGCCAAAGCATTTCAATGCACAAGGATCTAAAGTTTTACATAGCAAATCTATCTAGTTCATATCTTCTCCCTCACTTTCTTTTTTTTAATGTAGATTTTCCTGTATAGGGCATTTGAAATAAGGGTCCCAGCTCTACAGGAAAACAAACACAAAAGCATGGACCCCAAAGGTAATTCCGAGCATGGTGTAAATGTGAGAACAGAGTGCTACTGAAACCTCTCCTTAATTCTCTGAGGGGAGATGACGCATTAAGGAATCATTTCCAGATTAGGTTGAGAGCAGCGAAGAGGCACCTGCGGCTCAGTGGCAGGAAGAATGGAGAGAATCTAATAGGACCTTGAGTTGGAGACCTTGAAAAGAACAATCTTTCTGATGTACAGTGCCATTTTTTAATTTCTTTTCTGGGAATTCCAACAACTGTCTTCCCAGAACTGCTATATATCATTTATTTTAAAACATCTTTTAATTTCTGAAGTGAATTATTTGCTATAAAAGACTTTTAATGACATTTTTGGATCCCTCTGTAAGAAATAAGGCAAACATACTATTGCATTCATGACATATAAAATGTAATTCTCACTGGACTTCCAGAGTGACTTCATCTGAATATTATCTTTTCCTATGAACAATAGCAGAAATTTAGCATTTCTCACCAAAATTCTTATGTAACCCATTTTAAAAAAAAGATTATCTCAGCAAATAAACTGCAGCTTTGCATTGTAGTTTGGAAAAGAAAAAGGAAAAAGAAACATAAAAATACTTTTAGGTAAAAGTAATGATACATTCCTCTTTTCAGACAAAAATAAAAGAAAATTAAGGGATTCTAAAACAATGACATGAAAGCTTCCTTTTTCTATTTTTTCCTTAACAAAGAGGTAGAATCAAAAAGTTCCCTTCAGGCAACATTAAGATTCTGAAGGTGTTTTCTTGGAGAGATTTTTGGGAAAACTCCTAGTTGCAGAGATGAAGTATAAGGATGTAACGGGCACCTCACTGAATGCAGTTTTTACACTTTTACTTTCTAACATCTAGAAAATGCGTATAAGTTCAAATGAACGCCATACTTGATCATCTAACATTATTTCTTATTATCTGAATTTTGAATATTGCCTCAATTCACATATATTTCACAAGACCCAGCTCACTTTAACCAGGCTTAGCAGTCACCTGAAAAACTTGTAAACAGTAATTGGAAGTAATTTTTTAGAGTAAAATTAGCTTAAATAGACAACCCTGAAGGAATATTTGAGGAGATAACCCAGTGTGCTCATAACATTTGCACAGCTGTAAGTTTGGACAGCAGCAGAAGGGATTCCCACATTACCCTCAGGAGTGTCAGACTTCTTGTTGAAGGATCATCTTTAAGTATAAGCATATATATGTGTTCAGAAAAAAACCCTGGTGCAACAGGACAGAATATGAGGTAAAAACTGTAACTGGGAGCAGTAACCCATGTGGCAGCTTGCCCAGTGGGAGCCCTGGGGAAACCATTCACCTGATTCCACATGTGGCTAATGCATCTCTGCAAAGGTTCCTCAAACTAATTGGTGTGTGGGCATTTTGATTGCAAATATAGTTGTTAGCAAACTTGCATTTTTTACAGAGTTTCTGTTTAAATAGCTCTTAAAATGGGGCATCAAATTTGTCAATTTTTTACAACCTTGGTTAAAAAAGTTTGTATCAGTAGCAGAGGGAGTGCAAAAAGACAGTGAAATAACAAGATAATAAAGAAAAACCTTGTAAGGATTACAAGACAGAAAAACCTCTGAAATATCTCTAATGAATGACTATGGCTCTAAAGGACAAGTAATGTTTTAGAGCTATGCACGATTTCAATTGACAGCTGCAAAATAAAAAATAAATTAAGAGCACATATTTATGTGTAACTGATTCATAACTGATACATAACTATATGTACACATAACTACATGTATACATAACTACACAGATACATAACTATGAGCTTAATTCTGACATCCAGTCACATTGATCTTTTTTTTTCTGAGTTTACTCTCATCATAAATCATCTTGCATTACTGGAATCTGACATCTTAAGCATATACCTCAAATTCAATAAATTGAATATGTTACATCTTAGGTGTGTGTTGCTTTGCTTTATGTTTGTATACTTACATCCTTAAAAAAGTTAAATATGTCTCAATATTAAGATTTTTTTAAAAAAAATACCCAAAATAATGGGATTTTAGTTAAAAATCAGAGAATGACAGAGTTGTTTAACTGGAAATATTTTATACGGAAATTGCACAAGGTATATATGAAATGGAACAGTTTTAATTATTATTTTCTTTCTTTAATTAGCATTTATTATTATTTTTTCTATCTTTGCTTTTCAAATTGTGGAGTGTTTGGATACTAATCATTGATTTCAGGAGTCTGGACTCTGTGGTAACATTTAGGTTGCTTTTTCTAACTTTATTGACTAAAAATAATCAGGATATTCTGAAAACCATACTTCATCTTAAAATATTTTTATATGGCTGTTGAAAATTCATAAAATAGTATAAATTATTAGGAAACATTGTTTGATACTGAAGAACAGAGAATGAAAAGCATGTTAGCTAATTATAACAGTGTTAATAGAAGGAAGGTTTTCCACTAAATTTCTTGTTTGATAAAGAATGAAAATAGAGCTGGTGGCTTTGAATATGATACAGATGAAGCAAATTTAACAGATACTAAAAGAATTTGAAGTTTTGTCTTAGTTTGACCTTTCTCTTGCCTGCCTTCATGTTATTATTTTTATGAATAAAATAATTCACAGAAGTTCAGGAAGAGGATTACTTTTTGTAACAAGGATTTAATCATGTAACTTCACTGAATTGGAATGAAGTTGGTAAAACATATATATAGTATAGAGAAAAGAAAGAAGGCAGAATGAAAAAGCAAATGTTTTCTGTGGAGGTGATGTACAACATTACAATAAATACAAAAAAATAATGTTTTGCTGAAATAATAATTCCTATTAATGGCCTGACAAACATTTAGAAAGTTCAGAATATTTCTTTATACCATCTAAGTTACCCTCTGCTGATATAAAACATGAAAATATTATTTGGCATGTTGTTTTCTCATGAGTTAACATTTACAACCATTTTGAACATTTAGATAACATATCTTTTCTGAGGCATCCCAAGATCGCTTCACTGAGCCTAGTACTTTCAAAGTTGAGTGTAAAAGCAGCCAAAAAAGGATATTGCACAATAGTTACACAATTATTATTAAAATTTGAATGCCGAGAGTAAAGACATAGTAGGTAGACAGCGTAATGACACCTAATGGATTGAGTTAAAACAAAAAACTTGTCATCCAGAAGAGCTACCCACTTCAATATCATTCAAAGTAGTCCCATTACTTTATTATGTGGATACACCAATCTGGAAAGCTGGTTGCTAAGGTTGCTATATGTACCATACCAAGTTAAACCTGAAATCCATAACAAAGTCCTTGGATTTATTCTGCAGGTATTTTGGATTAAATGGATAAAACCCACAACTACGAAGCAAGTAAGAACTGCTCAACGCACAAGACAAAAATCTTTTGTCAGGAGAGCTGAGTGGCTCTGCCATAGGTTCTTTGCTGCATGTCCTGAAAACTGCAGTGGTGCCACATAAACTTTAAAAAGAAATTTAAAAATTGGATAAAATACCATTATCGGTAACTCATTTCAACTGTTGATCCCATGTGTGGGTTGTTGGGTTTTATTTAGTATCTTTTGCTCAGTTGATTTTGTCATGTTTATGATTTTGATTTGGTTTTATTTTTTTTTTTGTTGACAGTTTTTAGTATGACAAATCATGTCCTTGTTGTTGTGGGTTTTCCTACAGTGCGGAAGGGACTGAAGTGTTTTTCAGAAAGTTAGGCAGCTTCAGTGCTACAGCAGTCTGAAAAGTGCTGTGCAGAAGTCACTATAGTCAGAAAAATTTGCCTTCTGAAATTAGTGCAGAGATATAAGGAGTCTTAACGGAGCTGGGAACAATTTGCCTTTGCCTGAACATACAAAAGGAAATTCCTGAAGGTACATGGCTTTGTCTTTAGATGCCAAAATGTGTTAAAAATTCAGTTCTAGTAGACTATTCCAGGACACCTCACAGAATGCTTGTGGCAGACAATGGCATTATGCCCCAATCCCTCCTACATCTTTGTCTCCTTTCTCCAGCAGATGGAAATTCTTCTTGAAGTTATGAGTTTCTATTGGTTAAAAAGGGTCTGTACATTTTATCAAAGCTATTGCATAAGGTAACACAGCGATCTAGACGTGTGTATCTTCACAGCCATGTAAATATAGTTGTCTATGAGCAAATATAGAATATTCTTCATATTCAGTCTCTTGATTGACTACATGATTCAGTGCTAAAAATACAGTTAATCACTTACAACTCTTCTGCAACTGACAGACCAAATGTGACAAAGATTAGCCCATCATAATGTGTTAAACATGCTCTGAAGTTCCCACTGAAATGTATGATTCAGCTGCTTTGATATGCACATTTTGCTGAAACAGCACAATTAGTTATCTTCAGAAAAGTGTACAATTGAAAGAGCAAAGTCGGCTTTTGATCACCACTTTGAAAGCTTCATTAGCACAATTTTATTCAGAGCTGCAGCTGCTTCTCTTTGGTGGTTGAAACTAATCAATCAAACTGCAAACTTATACTTCTGAACGACTACAAAGCAGCATCCAAGTCTCAGTGTATTTTTGGTGTGGCTTTAAAGCAGACTAATAAGGAACAGAATATGTAATTCTCTTTATACTAAATACACTATTCACAGCAATGACAGTTAATTAGCAAGTAAAACACAAAAGTAAATATTTGGCAAGATTACAACTTTTAAGAAAAGGAGTATAAATGAACTACTGGGGCAAGGAACAGATGTTTCTATATTGTGTACCTGACAGGAGGGCTTTTTAAATGAGGTCAGTGACAAATTCTTTAAATTATGGGTTTTGTTTTCATTCAGGTCAGAAAGGATTACTAACTTGTCCCCTGTGATAGCCTGTAATTTATTAACTGGAAGCTGCTCTATAGTTGTTGGTTTTTATCTCTTTACTGCCTCAGGCTACAGGCATAATTGAGACTGCCAAAAACCAGAATTAACTGGAAGGAAGTTGTGAGGAAATTTGTCTGTTTTCCCATCAGCGAATGTCTATGTACTAGCATGACAAAAAATTCTAGTGTGATCTTGGCTGGACAAAGCAGACTTCCATCACTTATAAGGAAGATGATAACCCTTCATACAACTTTGATGAGGATTTGTGAATATATAGCAAGGAGCAAATTCTATTCTGGATACTCCTTTGCATGAAAATGTTATATAATCTCAATTAGTTCAATGGAACACTGCAGATTTCAGCTATAGCTATATATTGATTGGTTATGATTTAGATATGGGACAGGTACAAGTGTCTCTATATGGCCATGTGGTGCACAGTGGAAACACAGTCCTTGCTACATAGAATGGGGCTGGAAGTAGAGACACATTTTGCAGGACAGAGCATCCTCAGCAAAGGGAATTATAAATTACATGGAGAAAGTACTGTAACTTTGGAATAATGAAGAGGGGCAAAACTAGCTTGAACAAGCAGGGTTCAGCTAGGTCTTCTGCAGCACTCAATAAACACTATTTTACTGGTAGAAAGGCCAACATGGCCACAAAGGCAATTTGATTTGATACAGACCCCAAGCTGCACCTTGATGCGCTTAGAACAAGCTTGGGTGGGCCTGCTGGCTGCCCCGCAGTGCAGGGTGTACCATCGCCCTGCAGCAAAAAAGGCCTGTGGGATGTATGCTGATTTCTTGATGACTTGCTTGGGATGCCAGTTCATTACACCTAGCCATTTCATCTGGGCATCTCAGCCCCTCTGACTTTATACAGCCAAACTTGAAGCAAAGAAAAACAGCAATATGAAGGAAATTTTTCAATGCTAACAACGTATCAAACACTGTAAATAATCAGTGCAAAACCACTGTTGCATGGAAGTTTAAGATAATGTTGATATCTCCTCGTTTTCATTACATGCATTCAAAATAGGCACAGTAAGACTGAAGACAGCCGAGACTGCAGACATGTCATATTCCTTGTTCTAAATAAAGCATCTTTAAGTGCAAAAGAAGCAAGTATAAGAATTCATCATTTTTAGGCCGGTGACTGAGAAGTTGCAGTCATTTTAGCAAAATGCTTATCATTCTAAAGTCTTTGAGCTAGCTGATAGTGACAATGCACTCTGAAATAATGTAGCATGACAATTATTTTGTAGATCTGTAGGTCAAAATCCTTGTGTATTCTTGCCTCTAATCTCTGAAAACAGACTGTCTGCTGATGAGATTTCCTTTATGGTAACCTGTTTTACGGTACCAAACCCAGAAATTGGCAGGGATTTGAGGAATTCTTTTCTCAACTTCAGCAAACAAGCCATAATAAATCACCTGAAACTAAAAATTGTGGCCTGCACATATTAGGAAGTTAAAAGGCACTGGAAAAAAGCCTTTCAAAATGGAAATAGGCAACATGAATCCAATAATAGTTTCTTGGAAGAACGTATGCAAGTGAATAATCCTTGTTCTGACATGTAGTTCAGCTAGCCCCTGGGATAAGTAAATGCTATGTGAATGAAGAAAAATTTTTAGCATCTCAAATAGTGATTCCTATTAATATAATAGACATATGAATAATGAGGTAAAGTCCTCCCTTCTATTTCCCTCTCCAAGAGTGTTTTCAAACACTGATTCGGTTCTGTCATGGGCAATGTAATAAAAGAAGATATATTTTTCTTCAGATACTATTAAAGTAGCCTGTATAATTTTTAAAAAGAAATTTGCATCAGACCTTTTATTGTTCTAGAATTTTCATAGATGCCAGCTACTATAAAAAAATGGGCATGTTGTTCACAAACACAAGCTGCAGACAAACAGTTTTCCCAGAAATCCTGATCTCATTCTGTCATTCATAAAGAAATCCCATTTTTCTAATATGTAAAAGTCTTCACATTTAGCACAACATGTACACCTATGATCAGAAGATGTGTTAATTTAAATGAACAGCAAGAGGTCCAGCAGACTTTGACCCTGTTCACTGATATTCCTTTGAGGATAACATAAGTAATGAATGGGGGGCGATTTAATTAAAAAAATGAACTCTTCCTGGTTATGCATGATTAAGTTCACAGACCAATAAAGATTAACACTTAACATTTGCTTGTTTTAACAATGCTCTACGGGCCAGTAGCACTGTATGAGGATGGCATTGTCTCCTGTAAGAGCGGACAGTATTACAGTGGTGGATCCAGGCTGACTCTGAAAATTGCTGGTATGTAGTGAAGAGTTTTAGGTGAAAAGTTATCACAAGCATTCAAAATCATTCTAAGATTTTAGAAAATTTCTTTTTAGATTTCAAATGAGGAAAAAAAAAAACAACCAAAAAAACCCACCCCAAAACAACCAAAAAAGCAACAAACCAAAACCAGTCAGGCTTTTGATGTCATCCTTCCCATACCACATCTCACCACCAAAGTTACAGTGTATGTAACTGTGTCAATGGGACAAGTTTTCTTAGTCTTTCCTATGTATGTGCAATTTCATATGTATGCTAGCAAGTCTGGATTAACAAATGAAAAACCCATTTTTTTCATATATATATTCAGTGTAGTGCACGTGATCCAGATAGAGAAAAAATAGATTGTCCCTATTGCTTGAAACTAGTTTAACTGTTAATAGTTAACAGAAATATTCTGTTTTATTTTTTTAAACATACATAAGGCTAGATAATGCAGTCCTCAACACATGCAAATAAGAAAGACATTCTTTCCATGTGAAATTCAATAATGTTTATAACATCATGAAAGACTACATTGACACAGAATTCTAAAGCTGTAGCAAAAAGCCCTAAAATTAATACAGCATTTCTGCCCTTCAGTTTCAGGGATATAAAAGGTAACCGACTAACTTAGTGAAATCAGCTGATTTTTTTCTGGAGTTCCTATCATGATAACATCCCAACATCCTACTACAGGTGTAACAGCTAGATGTGATGAAGCCCTTGTAGACATGCCTATCTGCCTCTTGTGAATATTGCAGGACTTGTACACCAGATTTTGTGTGTTCAACTCCCATCACAAAAACATAGTCTTTAAGACTCCTCAAACATATTAGACTACTAGACTTTCAAATGTATTTTACTACATATCTGACTATAATACACCAATAAATAAATATTTGTATTGTTTACAGATTCTATGGAAAGCCTGTCCGCAATCTAAAGAAGATCTTTTCCGAGTATGAAACCATTGTTCAAAAACTCTTAAAGCTCCTAAATGATGCTGTCTCTAAATGGACTCATAAAGTTTGTTGTATCATAAGGAATTCTGAAGAGATTAGCAAACCACTAAAAAAGTCACAGTTGTTACTCAGGAGTTTCCACAGGAAATTTCAACGTTTATGTACAACAAGAATTCAGGAATACACTGCCATATTTGACCACCTCTGAAAGTGTCTGATGCCTCAGGTGATGGAGGAGCTCAGGGAGGAAATTTTCATGTAGCCCCAGACCAACCAGATCTTTCATAGTAAACAGGCTTTTCTGTGAGCTGGTGAGTGCACTGCATTAATCTTCAGAAAGTATTTTGCTTTCTGGTGAACTGAAGCTAGACCTACAGACAAATTATATGCTTACAGAAGGATTCTCCATACTGGAATTTAAAATCCTACCATCCATTTCATACACTTTAAATGAAGAACAAAATGTATGCAAAATACTTGTGACAAGTTCAGTTGTAGATGAAGCCTTAACAGGATTACAAAGCTCCTTGCAGCACCAACGACAGAAATATTTGTATAGGAAGGGGCTTCTGCCCAGTAAGCTGCTCTCAGGATTCATTTTCATTGTATTCAGCCAGTGATCATTTTACCAGTGCAACCTCCCTTGGCAACATGATCTATTGCCAGAGTGTTCTCATTGTTATGAACACATTCTTAATATTAAATCTGACATTTGACCTGCAGCTCAACCTTGTTACTTCTTCACATATTTATTGGAAAATTAGAATGACTGATACCTCTCCCATTTTTTAAGAAACTTTTAGGCATATCATCCCTGAAGGGAATTAGTTCCTTTAACCATCCCCAAAAGCTTTTTTTTCCTTTAATCAGATGTTCATCCATTTTGCTGCACAGAGAGTCCAACCGTAAACCTAACACCACCAAGCCCACCACTAGCCATGTCCCTAAGCACCACATCTATACAGCTTTTAAATACCTCCAGGGATGGTGACTCAACCACTTCCCTGGGCAGGCTGTTCCAAGGCTTGACAACCCTTTCAGGAAGAAATTTTTCCTAATATCCAATCTAAACCTCCCCTGGCGCAACGTGAGGCCGTTTCCTCTCATCACGTGTTACCTGGGAAAAGAGACCAACACCTACAACAACATTTCACAACATTTCACATCCCTGTCTTTGCCTGACATCAGTGTGGCAGAGATTTCATTTTAACAGACTGTACATTTCTGTCCACAAAGCCTCAGTGGAATAATGCTAGGTTAAGTGGGCTAGAGAAATTTATACACACTGAATATCATTTGTGCTGATAAGGCATGAATTTTGAACTCTGAGTCTTCCTTCTCTAACAGAAAAACAAATATGAATTGTTTTTGTCTAGAAATCGCAAAAGGTACCTCATGGTCATCAATTGCTTGTTTGTTTGCCTATCTGATGAAATGAAGCGTGATCTTAAAGTTATACATCAGAAATCCATAATATCTTTGAGCTGCTGTGGCCATTTCTGTTGTTCATGATGACCACGGGACAGTAATCCAGGAAAGCAGCTAGCTTCTTGCTCAACTGGATTACCGTTAGACACACTATGCACTTGTTCGTTGGTGAAAATATTTTCAATAGTAATTTTCACATCTCCACATATTTAAATAAGCAGTACAACCCCGAACATGCAGTGCTGTTAGCACATACACTCCTCTGTCTCCTTTCTTCATTGCTTGATGTCACAGTGATTCAAAGGTGTGTGTGCTTAAAGTCAGACAAGGAAGCCAAGGGACAACCAAAAGCAAGTTGACCCTCTTTTTTTCTGCGGATTTGCTTATGTTTAATAAACTGGTCCACCTTCTACTGCTTATGCCTCACAAGATTTTTGTCAAAATCATGTCAAATACAAGCCAGTGGGGGTTAAAAAGAAAAAGATCAATACCAAAACCGGAAATGTTAGCAGGAAGGAAAGAATCTGTGTCGCTCCGGGTAGGAGTCTGTCTGTAGGCATGCCTGTCTGTAGACATAGCAGTAACTGCTCTTCAACATCCTATTGCTTCCAGAACTTTGCTCTGTCTTCTAGGAATATTCCACTGTCTGGACTTAAAAAGCAACCAGGACTCAGAGTCCTGTGTAAGAATAATCTATTAGCCACAGCAGTGTCAACTCTGAATGATAGAAGTCTGTATTTCAATACTTATATCCTCCCTCTCCCACCACCCTGGTGTGAATTTGAGTGACCCAGACTTTTATTTTAGTTTCAAAATTCTGCTAACTCTCTTTAGTCAGTCCCTCACCTATCTTTACAGCTACTAATCCTTATTTTCTCCTTGTCTTTGTACTGAAAGCAGAATACAAAAAGTCACTTTATCCATTTTCAAAGCTTTCCCTTTACAACCAGTTCCTTATGATTTTCAGTGGTAAAACAGTAACGCCTCATTCAGTCATATTACCTTGGCATATAAATCCTCCGAGGATGCCAAATCTTTTTGCCCTCCATAGCCTGTAAAAGCGGCTACTGGAGATGCTTTCCAGTCTCTCTATGCCATCAGTGGTATTCATGAACAGAATATATACATAGATTATATTTAAAAAATAACAGAAGATAGGGATACATCTCACATTTACTTACTTAAAAATTCTCTACAGTGAATGCATGAAGAGGCTAACAAATCTGATAGTTTAATCCTTGCAGAGATTTTTCCTGGATCTTTTCTTTGCAGGAAACAAGAGTTATGGGTTTGTCTTAGTATAGACCCATGCGTGTCAGTTAGGTACAAATTTTTTGATAGGAACTAAAGAATTACCTGCCAAGCCTAATGCAGAGTAAACTTCACAGCTTGATGCAGACTTTGTGTGTTGAAAAATAAAAAACAAGTGCAGAAATTACATAAAATGTCCATGCATACATCACTAATTATGCAACATAAAGTTGTATGGGCCCACATGACCCTTAAACTGTATCAAGAATTTTGAAAGAGCTGCCAAATTTGATATGCCACTAAGTGAAAGTTCTGAAGTTCTTCAAGTTCCTACTAACAATAAAAGATGCTGCTACAAAACCCTAATGGGAAACCCAAATGAAGGCAAATCATTCCCGTGCCAGAGACCCGTAGGCCTGCAGGGTGGAAGATGGGCTCCTCTGGGCAGGGAGAACTCAGAGGAACCTAAGCATGAGCCTGAGCTTCACCCTCTGAGCTTTGCCCTGATACATCAGCTGAGCAGAACTGTCAGTGATGTCTGGGGAAGAAAACCATAAGCAGATAGGCTACAAAAGGTATTTCAATAAATCAGCAAATCAAGTACCTTACCTAGGTTCTGATGAGCTAATAGAAGAAATCAAGTACTCTAGGCAAGCTTAAAGAAGACTGAAATACTTAAGATTAGTTTAAAAAAATATTTAACAAGAATTAGCAACCTAATTTTTACAGGTTGTGCTATTTAGAGCGTCACCTAAGTATCAATTATATACCATGCGCACACACACGTATTGTTGCATACTTAAGTTCACTACATTCTCTTTCATTGATATACACATGCTCATTCCGTTTCCTCTCATCACGTGTTCTAAAGATTAAGTTTTGCCAGAGACATTAGAATGATATTTAAAGATTTCATCAGAGTTCCTCCTTGTGCATAAGAAGAAACTCCATAACAACAGCAGACTAAGGTTTTGCTGACTTGGCAGGAAATTCAGGAAAACATTTTGCTGAAATACAATTAATAATAGTAACAGGAAAGTTGACAAGCCCAGTTACAGCCTCCCTCTGCCTTGGATGTTGAGAGAATGAGGAACCATTATGTTGAAAAGAAACCAGTATGCATTAAAGTTTCAACATTAATACAGGAGTTTCACTTCCTTAACTTAGGTTTATTAACAAAAGTAAAAATGTATAAATCAGTTAAAATTGCTTATAAAGTTTTAAAAGTATACAAGAGTACCAACTCTAAGTACAGTGATGGAGCTATTTACTCCTCCCTCTGGTTTGGGATGTACAATGGCTGCTATAGAGATTATTTGCTCCAAATTTATTATTTATGATCTCAAAACATGATCCAGAAGCCCTTTTAATCTCTTGCTGCAGTGTCTTTAGAAATAAAGTTTAAACTCTGCAGATTTAAAATTGACAGAAACTTAAAACAATAGACATTAAATTTTCACTTTTTTAAAAAATTTATTTTAGGGTTATCTTTTGGGATCATACCTTTGCTACCAAAATGTATTGTTCAAGAGAATACGTCACTTTTTTGATTGAGCCCTAATGAATTACTAAAAGCATATTCAATACGCATATGAAATTAATTTAAAAAAAGCAAAACTCCTCCCAATGAAATATCTCCAGATGTATATCTCCAGCGGATATTTTTCTGTTGATTAATTTGAGAACTGTTTCTATGATGAAGGAAGGTGGTCTGTTTATATATGTACAAATCTTACATACTCAACAAGATGATTTTCACTTTTGGCTTCCTCTTCGACTGGGAATATTGAAACTGATGGGAAAAAAATGTCGTGAAAAAAAAAAATCCCTGTAGGAAAAATGAAAGAAGTTTCACTGCAATATTTAACAACTGCAGAGGGCACAAGACTGAAAAATGCAACCAAAATAATCCTCTCTATAGATGATTTTGATCTTGCATTCCTTTAAATAAGGGACCAATGAGTGAGAAAAAAGAACAAAACTTCACTAGCTCAAACCAATATTCAGCAAGGTAATTAGACAAGCAAGATAACATGTTTGAGAATGCAGATCCCATAGAGAATTGTATCTACTTATTATCTTATACATATTATACCTTTATCTTCCTCTTAGCTTCTAAGGTGACTCTCGGAAATTAACTACCAGAAGAACACTTGCTAAGACCTAAGCAAACTGTGGTTGCATTGATGTTTGTGGAAAGATAAAGAAACATTTTCTAAGACTAGGGTGATGGCCTAATATTTGACGATGGTTATGGCTACACTTGACCTGTGACATCTTCAGGATAAATTGAGGGCTTTGCTTCTCGGTTCTGCACTGGTAAAGGCTACTCAGGTATCAGAGCAAAGCACCAGCCCAGGCCTGGCCAAGGCTTCACACCTTCTCATGTCAAAGTCCTGAGGAGACCATGTATTTTGCGCCAGGAGGCTTAACTACTCCAGCTCAACACACACAGGTACAAAAGTACCCATCTGGAAGAAAGGCCCTAATTAGCACAAATGCAAAAGGCCATCTGCTTAGCAACCATGAGAACACTTTATCCCTCCTTCTGTACACTTTCTCCCAGATGAATTGAGAGATCAGCTCTAACTATCTGCTCTGATATCTAAAGCCATCTGTAGTAGTTGCCTTCCTGTGGCAGCTATCATATCTCCCCTTGTAACAAGCTGCATTCTCCCATAATAATCAAACTGTTGACCCACACAAAGCCCCATGGGTGCAGGGGGCAACCTTTGTGTTTCAGATGTAGCAGAGTATGACATTTCTGTTGCTAAGAATCAAAGAGGACACTGAACAGCACAACTTCTAGAACCAAAAATTCAATATTTCCAAAATGCAACTGTCCTTTCAAAATCTTTACATAGAAAAAAAACCACCCAGACATCCTCCCTGACACGAAAGATCAAACGATGAACCAATAAAGCTAATTTTATAGTCTAGAGATATTTCTATTATAAATCCAGACAGCAGAACTTTGTATAATATAATCTGACCTCTTGCTCAATACAGGCCATCAGACTTCATTGTATTTCTTCACACTTGAAATAAAAATTATCTTCTGCACATATTAAAAAATCAAATCCTCATTTAAATGGTATTAAAAAAAAAAAAAGAAAAAGCTCAATTTGTTACTCTTTCCAGTCAAAAATTCATACACATTACAGGTATTCAATGTTCAATATTTTGATAGATTCACTTTATCCCCCATTGCACTTTTCTTACGTAAAATATCTGCCAATTAAGAGTAGTATTAAAAAATGATTACTTGGTCAAGTTAGTTTTCAATATGCTAGACTTCTAACCTGCACCCCTCCTGAACTGGAAGTTCAGAAAGCATATAGAAACAATGCTACGCTAGTTGCAAAAATAAGTTTACTTATTTATCAGACAGACAACATAATTGTTAATTACATGTGTCAGTAAAAATGTAATTATGGAGCCATTTCTAAAGAAGTACAACCAGCAAATCTGAAAACACTGTAATTTAAAAACAGGAAGGTGAGGACTATGTCTGTCCTGACTAAAACTTTTAAATAATAAATAAAAAGATTACAATAAATGACTGGACCCAAACATATTAAACTCTCAAAAGACCACTGACATCTGCCTCCCCCCCATCCCTCCTCCAACACCCCCATTTTTAGACTCAAAAATGGTTTGCTTTATTGAACTAGAAGTCTTAGCTTTTTTTTCAAATGGAAGCTTAAAGTCATTAGAGAAGACAGAGCTGCAGCAAGTGGTTTTCATCCTCCTGTGCCTTTCTGCATGGTAGAAAGCCTCAATTTCCCCTTCTTGGTCAAAGGAATCTCCTCCCAACACATGGGCGGTGAATGTCCTGTTCCTCGTGGTCCCCAGGCTGTGCTGGCTGCTGCCCTGGACATGGCGTGGCTTCCTCTGCCCGGTCTGCAGCAGGCACCACAGCAAAGACTTTTAGACAGAAGTGAAAATGCACATCCATCCACTGTCATTTACACAATAAATAAAAAGACTGAGTTTAAATTTGACACTAGTTTCTTAGCCTGTGTTTTTTGAAATCCTGTGCTATTGACAACTAAAACCAATCTTTTATCTTATCTATTTTTCTGGAGATTTTTTTCAGAACACGAATATAATATATGGTGTAGCTCAATGTAAGTATATTAAATATAAATAGAGGACAAAGTAAAACTGTTACTAGATTTCCACTGTGAGGATTTAAAACTATGGAAAGATTTATTCAAGAAAAGAAGTCTTACAACCTAAATATCTTTATTTGTTTCGATACTGTTTTCTTGTCTTACAGAGACGTTAACCATAAACACAAATGGGCCATGTTATTAATGATTTACTGAAGTTGTTTTTTATTATATTATCCCTGTTTTCATTTTGAAGAGTTTCATGACTCATTAAATCAGCCAACAGTGCGCACACAACAGAATGTCAAGTAAGAGGAAATTATTTAAAAGAGATATAGATTTGTTAATAACGGCAACAACAGAAAACTCACTATAAAAGTTAACTTCTCATTAAAAATTGATTTTGCCTTTATGCCGACTGTTAAATCTTTTTCTATGTACTGCAGAGTCACTTCTCTATGTCAACATAGCATGCTGTACTTCTGATCATTGGCCCATTTGCAATCCATGAGGTACTAAAATGTAATCACATTTTAACTTGTGAAGGAACAATTTTAACACAAATACAGAAATATTGTGCCAACCTGAGACCATTTTTATTTAATTCCTTAGACAATTAATCTGCACAATAAGATTTAATCTAAGTATCAGCATTTTGATATAATAAAGATTATAAATACAAACTGCTTAGATTAATGTAAAGCCTGGAAGTTGGCAGTGCAATTATCTTTTGCAATGAACTGCCATTCTTGTTTCATTCAAGATAAGTAGTAAAACTTGTAATAATTTTAATTTCCATACAGAATTTTAGAAGAAAAAAGCCAAGAGCAAAGACAACAAAATACACAAATAAAACTCTTTTGTATTAATAGTAGTGATTATTTCTTTTCTCAAAAATTTTAGCAATATTTGACATTGCAAATATCGATGTTAACATAAGAAAATCAGAACTCAGTAGTTTGTTTATTTAATTGTATAAACATTTTAAATACAAATGCGGAAAAAAAAAGCTACTAGGTATTCATAGGGATACATTCCTAAAAGAGTTTTAGTGCTAAATATCCAACTCTCCAATGAGTACTATATACTATTACTTGAGGGTCCGGTCAACATTTCCTGAAGGTCACATTAAAAACTCCTTGTGCCTTTATAATTCATTCCTCATTGAATTCACATAATTCATTCTTTTCTATAGAAATAAGAATTTGGCAAGGATATCAAGATGTAGAAATGTACGACAGATTTCTCCTAGTAGGAATTTATGCAAAGGGATAAGTGTATTATGAGTTTGGGGAAAACATTGGAGCGTAATAGATAAGACCACAGAGATATTCAGCAAGGACTAAAATAATTGTTATATGTAAGGATGCATTTACTGTCATTAATGCAGCCTTGAAGAAGTTGGAACTAGATAGAAGGACACTCGTGTAAAGTGGCTTAGGAGATATATTCTGTATGCAGGGGATGACTTGGAAGAAAGTGTTTTGTATTTCCAGACTGATTCTGTGCCTAGAATTCAGAAAGGGAGGAAAATGATACCATGAGACGTAAACTAAATGCTTTTTTTCAAGTGTTTCCAACAAAAATATCTTAGAAAAAAAGATAAAAATGAAGTGTTAGATATGACTATTATCTGTGGCAGACAACTGATGTAAAGTGGATTTGTTTATAATAAAAACAGCTGGTGCTGACGACCTGACATGCACACACACATATATTTCAGAGTTCGGTTTTGTGTGCGTGGATGGCTGCACTTTTTAAAAAAACAAGCAGAACCCCTCAGATTAGCTGTATTCTGATCCCATAGATTGAATAGCCATTTACAGCTTTAACAGCTATAGTGCATTAATATGTGCAATGCAATGTGAAAATTAATGTTTATTAGTTGAAAGACAACTCAAAGCTCCTCAGGTATATTTTGTAATCTTGTTCTCACCAGTGTAGCATTTAAACTAGACAGATAACATCAGAATTTTTTTTTGTTTGCTTGGACTAACAGTTTTTTGGAGATTTTTGTCATATTTCTGTTTGACATCCCAGACTTCAAGGTTACAGCTTGATCAGTCACTGTTTAAGAACCCCAGCATAAAGACAGTAATGGCAATATGTTGTGAAACATGGCCAATCACAGTGTCTCTGCTTCTTCAGACTTATACAGACCACATAGACTTATTAACAATCTTTAGGGTACCGTAGTCAAAATCTGGAAATCCACTATGGTGTTTGTAGTTACACGTCACTTTTAGTTCAGTGCATACTTAGTGAATTATCAACACATGGATTTCTATTTTCAATATTTTTACATTTAACCAGAACAAAATAAATAATTTTAGTTAACTATGTTTATTCTATAATAGTATTGCAGTGATATGTTTGTTTCCAAAGAAATGACCAAACTTCAGAGTTAACTAAAAAAAACCACCAAAAACAAGTGGAAAATAATGTAAACAAATTGTTAGAAAACAAAAGAAAGAATAAAAACAAAACCATTTTATATAAATAAACAGCTATTTAGATATGAGCTGCAGATGACAGTTAAAAAGTATATAATAAACACAATTCTATAACAAGTGAAACATACTTAAGGAGAAAATTACCCCAAACCCCACTCTTTTAATTGCAATATATTTGAAATGTAGTGCATATTAATTAGTTTCCACAGTTCTTTTAAAACTAATTTTTTTTTAAAATAAAAGAAAAATGGAAACAGCTTTGATATTATTTTGCACTATATCTATATTCATTATTGCTTTTTTGTGCATACTTGATCATATAAGCACACAGCAAAATAGCAAATAATCTAAAAGCCAGAACACAATATTTTAGAACACTTTTCCTCCCCTTTCCAAAGAGGCGATTTTAATGTAGTGTCTAAATCTTCCCCCTGTCTCATCTAAAACCCTTAGGTTAATCCAGCAGACAGTTATGTTGAAGCTGATAGTATGTTCTACCCTGGGTTTAGAGGTCTCCAATAGTCTGTTTTGTTGAAAAGGAAGAAAAAGAGAAATTTATCAAATGTGGTATTCTGAAATGGCACTGATTACTTACCCAGTGAGAGCTGTACTAGAGGCATGAATGTTATAACTCATATATAACATCAGTTCCCCAAATACAAATAGTTTTCTGAATACATACATAAAATACTAGACTGATGCGGACAAGTTTAAGACTAGCCACATATGAGGATAAAAGGGCAAAAACTCTGACTTATAAGAGAAAACATCTGAAAGATTGTCGACTACAATATTCTGCTGACAAACAGAACTTCCCCCCTTCCCTCCAACCTACTTCCCCAGCAGCCACATCTCTGGCTTTCGTCACATTTCTACTCAGAGTGGCAGTGAATGTCCACAGCTCCTGTGAGATCTCTATTGCACCATCACAAGAAAAGACTGCCCAGTGATTTTAGCATTCAAAATAATTTTGCTCTAAATTCATTGTAATACTTGTGCTGGAAAATGAATGGACAGGGTGCATGCACACTGGCACTTGATTTAAAATCTTAACAGAAATAAACACATTAAATAGGAAAAAATATATTCTAAAGCATTATTTCAAAACAGTGAAACTTCTCCAAAAGCTACTGAAAGAAGGTATTTGAGACATGGTTTCCTCTTACAGTGTATTTTTAAAACTCAAGTTTTGAAATCTAATTCTTAACATTTACTATATCCCTCAATATCCCTGCTGTCACTAGCTGTGACTACTATTATCACTAAATATCACTAAAATATCATTATTTCAGATAACTTAATTAAAATCAATTAAATCATATTAGTCTGTAATTTGAGGAATAGTGTGGACTGGATTTTATTTTTTAATCCTGACTACAAATAATAAATAATTTATGCCAAAATGCAAATGTGACTTGATCTTGTCTCGTTACAAGCTGTATTGTCACAGAAGTGGCAGACGTGGCTGCTTATAAACTTTTCCAAATTGGATCTATTCAGAAAGTGATCAAATCTGACATCTCAAGAATCACAATATGTTAGCAGCGTAGTCCAAAATTATTCCTCCTGCAATTTCTGAAGGTTATTTCAGACAGCTACAACTTTTAGTACTGTACATCAGTAACTTGGCAAATTACAAAAGCAAGGACAACTGTATTTTACAAACCCAAATATACTTTTGAAAATTATTCAATATTTATACTTAACTTCATTTATTTCACTATAAATGTGCTCCTCATAAAAAATGAAAAAATATATACTTAGTTTTTCAAAAACTGAAAATTCAGGTGTACATTTTAAGATTTCAAGTATAGTAGAAAATATCCTTCCAACTTTATGAACCTGGATGAGCTTTTTTGCAGTTTTCTAACTGAATTAAATAAAGTACACAGCCAAGAGCAGATGTGTAATGCTGCCATGGCAGTGGGGGCAGGGAAACTGAGTAGTAACATTATTTAGTCGGTTTTCTGGTTCATAGTCTAAAGAATAAAGTCTTTCATTGACTGCAGTACTCATGACTCCTTCAGAATTTCCAAGGCTAATTATTTAACAAATAAGTAATAAGAAGTTATTCAGACATTAGGCTGCACAACACATTCAAAACCCAAGGATGGAAGAAAATAAATATTCTACAAGATAGAAAAAATTGTAAAGTAATAACATCCCAGTTTCAGTGTGACTCCATGAAAATGTATTTTTTATGTGAACATTTAGGAATCCATATCCAGAAAAATACAAGAGTCCTCATTAAAAAATCACAAAAAAACCTGCATATATTGCAAATTTTATTCTCAACACAGTAGTTTACCAAAGCATTGTACAGACATTGTCCTAGGGAAAAAAGCTAACCAAACAGCATCCTTGCCTTAAGTATGAATATTTGAAATTTAACTTTAAGGGTAACAGAGCTTCCATTCAGGGTTACAATTGTTCATCCACCTGCAGGTGTTATCTATTTGACAGGAGGCTTATACTCCATATACAACTGCTAGAGGGAGGGAAAGAATACACAGTGCTTTAGTGCATCTGAGAGAGGGAGAGAATACACAGTGCTTTAGTGCATCTGAAGACTGGAAACCAAATGAAATTCATATGGGTTCATGCCCTATTTAGGAGATGTATTTTTAAAGGAGCTTGGAAATAACTAACAGAATCTTGGAAGACAACAAACATCCCCTGGATGCCACCACTGAATAATGAATTATTCAATAATATGGCACTCTAAAAGACCGCAACTTATATAGCCTGGATGAAGCTTTAGCTCCAGGGCGCTCTGGTGCTGCCCTGTGTGGGTGTGGGTGCGTGCCTGTGTGTGAGGAAAGTGGGGAGATCCCAGGAAAGGTTCAGGTTGAAACCCCATGCCATAGGGTGTCAAATTCTAGTAGGCTTTCCAGGAAGAATTCATCTTTCCATTTCAATTTTTCTAGTGAAAGCCAGAAAAGGATAGAATGATAAACAACCTTGAAAAACAAAGTGGGTTTGGGTATGCTTTTGGCTTTCTTAAGGGTAAAAAACCTCTAACGAACAACCGCAGATAAAACATGGAAGGCATTAAATCCCACTCTGCCTGGCACACCTTGCGTGATTGTGGGAGAACAGGATGTTAACAGGATTGTGGAAGAAGCCAAGACCAGAGGAAGGAATAGAAGAAGCAGGAACACTGGCAGGGGACAGCCCCTGAGCAAGTCCAGACGACCCGTAAACAATGCCTGGCGGGCCGGAGGGATTGAGGGGAATTCTGCCCGCCTGGCAGTTGGGCGTTGCAGGGGCATGTGGGCTGGGAAAGAAGATACAATAGTACTATATCAGCTGCCTGTTTCTTGTAATAAAGGATTCTGGTTGCACCTGCGAGCAGGGTCTGTGCCTTCATACGCTACACATGACTTAACCTGGGTCTGGCAGAGCACAAGTTCGTGGTGTTCCCCACACAGATCACTGCTGGATTTTGAGGGTTTTTTTGGTTTGGTTTGGTTTGGTTTTTTGTTTTTTTTTTTTTTGAGAAAGATTTTTTAATATGTATATTTTACCTTTTAAGAAGGAATGTGACAGACACATTCCAGAACAGCAAATCCCTTGTGTTTACTGTAGGAAGCTTAGGTCCAAGTCCCTGATATGAATTTCTAACATGTCTTTTAGTTAAACTATTTTTAAGAAAATCTGCCCCTGGGGTACCCTACCATGGCTACTTTCTGGAGAGTACTAAACAGAAATTAAACATTTTCAGCCTTCCCCAGGTTTAATTTGCTAATCCTTTACTTATATGTTTCTAAGTTACCAACCTGTCTTGAAGCATAGAACCATTCCTGGACTTTGTCCATTCTTTTTTCTTCCCTGTCTGCTTTTCAAAGAACACAAAGGCAGCAGGCAGTAATACTTTCTTTACCTGTCCATATTCTTGTGCTCCTGAGAAAGCTTTTCTGGCTCCCATTAACCTTTCCTCTCCCAGTGTTGGGATTAAGTCCTCAACGCCTTTTACTCTAACATATTGCTGTTGCTCTGACAAAGGAAAATGTTGCAATTTTTTTTTTTTTTAACATTTACCAACAGCAGAATCAATAAAAAATGGCTATGGAAAGGGCTCTAAAATAGCTGGTTTAAACAAATTTGTACATACCATCTTTATCTTTTGGAGGTATAAAGCCTATAATAAACATAACTGCAGGGTTGCTAAAATGCCGAGATTACAAACTGTTTATGATGATGACTTGTTACACAAAATGCATTTTGCCATCAACCCTTGTAAACAGCTACCATGCTGATTCACTGGTCTTTTTGTGTAACTTTCATATCAGGAAAAAAACATTTCAGTAATCATATGTTCTCTGAGGTGCTTTCCAGAATAAATGTACTGTGTTGAATTAAGAATATGCTAGAAGATCAGTGAACTACAATGGAGGAACAGGAAATAAAGCAAACTTGACTAAATGCGTCTGCTTAGTCGGAATCTCATGCCTTTTCTAGAAAGCTGACTGGAAAATAAGGTAAATGCACACTGTAATCTCAACGTATCTGTAATGAGAAGATAGTTTCATGTTTTGTATACTTAAATGTGCCTCCTATAAGTTATTCAAAAGTGTTCTTTCCACTTGAACTTTTCAAAAATGTATCTATGTGAAAACTTAGTATTATAGACTAGATTACATTACAGCCAGACCAAGTCATCCAGAATTTCTGGGCCCATTCACTGTATCAAATTGCGTTTCAGAAACATGTTGGTCACCAGTAAGTTACTAATTCTCATTCTTCGAATTCTGATGATATATTAGATAAGGAAATTTCTTAGATGAATCAGTATTATTATATTTTTTTTACTTTTTTTTTTTTTTAAATGAAGATAGAAGGCAGTTGAGACAAGCTAATATCTTGGTGCTTAACATGTTCCTCACAGGTCCATGAGACCAAGGAAGTGTACCCTGTTCAAGGAGCAGTTGAACTGTTAGAGTACAACTGTGTGCATACTGCTCCATACTGCATACATGTTTACATCAACTTTCATTACGATGGCCACTCATGTCAATCAGAATTACTCCTTTCCTATCTCTCTACTGGTTCCATCCATCAAATTTGTATCTTGGCTGTTTCTCACTTTTCATTATAACCTCTGATTCACATTTATTGCATGTTTTTTTTTGTCCTCAGAATGTGTTTCAATTATCCTACCTGGCTCAAGAACCTTAATGAAACTTGGTCTTACCTCTAATCTTTCTGTAGCTTTTATAACTTCAGTCTTGAAAAAAATCTTCTTTACTGTCACAACCTTTCCATGGCAAGGTACACTTTCCCAAGGGTCAGCTTTGTCTCTTCTTTCTCCTGCTCACATACCATATTCTCTTTAAAGAGCATGACTACTTTACACTACATTTGCATATTATTTATTCCTAGCAAAGCATTTTAGTTACCACATTATTCACCTGTGGCCCAATAAACTGGTAGCTATGTTCATGCACTAATTCAGCAAAAAATGGTTAGCTTCTGTCTTGCCGTGAACATTCTCGGTTTGTGCTGGGTTGACAATTTGTTTGCAGACCCTCCTCACCTCAGAGGCTGCCATTCCTGACATCAAAGTAGGTTTAAATTTTTTATTGCAGCTTATCATGCCAGATTTAAATTCCTCCCTACATTTCTCCTTTAGTTTTCACTGTCCTTGATTGCATCTTACTCTAACGGTAAAGAAATGTTCAACTGTGTCAGAGCAATGTCACATCTAACTCAGCAGCCTGGTTGCTTCTAGCTCAGCAGCAGCAACAGGAGATGTTATTCAGAGCCTTGCCACTTTCTGCAAACCATTGTCCCACAGAGTTTATTGTCCTTTGTCCCCTTTCGCATCACAGCACAAACATGCTCAAGTCCCCACCCCTTTCTAAAGAAAAGACATTCAGCTTTGGTCTCCAGCAACTTTTTGTGTGTTCTTTCTTTTCAATTTTTACAGCCACAGAATATTACAATGTCTACCTCTAACTGAGTTTTCATATATTTTCCAGAAACTATTAAAACGAAGTCCTTAGTATCTTCTGTATATTCTGATTTCCTTCTTTCACTTATTAGCTTCCTTAAGCCAACTTTCTTCTCCAGTTTTTGTGTTTCTTTTGCTTTTCCATCCTTTTTAAACTTTTTTTTTTTTTTTTTTTTTTCTTTTAGCATACCTGAATCACTATTTCAGTCTATTCTAAACTTAAAAATATGATCTCAAATCCTGTGGCAATTTTCTCCATGGTTACCAGAGTCCTCTTGGCCTTGTGCATTTTCTGTTTATTTCTTTTTTGAAACCTTTCCATAGAAAACAAATTTACTTTATATTGTTACATGGCAACACATTCCAGCATTGTATTATTGCTGAAAATTTACCACATGTAACTTCAGGCTTTTGCAGTTTACATATCCTATACTTGTACTGGTAAACCATATCTCTCCTTACAATCATTTCAGAAAAACCACAATGTTTTTAGGCACTGATCTGTTTCAATTGATTGGTTTGGAAAGAATGGTTTCCTATTTTTCTCCTATTTCTCTCAGCTATAAAAGACTTTGCGTGGTTATCTCAGATATTAATGTCAGTCTCACTCAGACTGTCAAAGCTAAGACCTCTGACTTTTTGATACTTGTTTTACTGGATATCCAGCTATAAGCTTAAGTTGCCTAAAACAACCTTTTTCTCACTGTTCCTCCTTGGTACCTTGCTCTCTTCAAAAATCTCTCTCCGTCAATCTGGGCTTTTAACTTAGATATCATCATCAAATCATATTTCTTACTTGAGTCATCACCTCTAAGCTATCTTCGTCTTGACAAGTTTTATTTTTACAACTAAGACAATTTTGTATTTTGTCATTTTAATCTTTCTTAGCATAAAATTGTTTTCTCCATCTCAAATGCAAAGATATTCGAGATGTTTGTGCCAAATTCGTAATTGACTCTTATAACTTTGATGATATGAATTCCCTCTTTTTATTTCTCTGTTGAGTTCCCCTCCCTATCCTATCATAAATTAAAGTGGAGACAAAAGGCTTCACAGTGCATCGACAATCTTATCATTTCTTCTTCACTATCAAGGATTCATCTTGCACTTCCCACTTACTTACAAAGTACTTTCTTCTCTGTGTCCCTAAAGGCAATTAACTATAGGTAGCAATATCTTATTATTTTCTTCTGATCTTTTACATAGTAATCATAATTCTATTCCAGATGCTTTTTCACCCTTACATGGCAAGCTACTTAGAGAAAGAAGAGCTTTTCTTCAGTCTACAAACACCTGTTAAGGTCTGGACAAAACCTTCTTCTGAGAATAGAAGTAAAAAATTATATAGTTATGTAATTAAAATACATATTTTAAATACATAATTTTTGGGTGCGTACTTTGTATAACAGGAAAGATTCAAACCAAAAGATTCATTCCAAGACAAGGGGAGGCATTAGTTAACTCTATTCCTCAATGGATGTGTGGTGGCCCATGGTTAAGTGGATTAGCTTCACTCAATTCATATCTCCTGGTCCTATATATATATAATCTCAATTGATATCTAAAGATTACTTTAGGTTTAGGAACACTTACAAAATAAAATCCATAGGTATTCTGTGAGTTGTATCATTATCTTATGGCAATTACTTCCATATAAGTACAGAAGGTTGAAATTCAGGAAATTATTACTTTCTTTAGAATGTTTTTCACTATATGTATAAATTAACTCACAATTTGTTTTCACAGCTGGTCTTTTCACTTCTAATTCTCAATTTGGCTCCTGAACAGAATACACACACCAGTTTTTTTATTTAATATTCAATCCCCTTCCCTAACCCCAATCAGAAACCAACTTTTGAAAACTAGGATTGAAAAGTATATAAAAGAGTACTTTAATTGTTCGTTAAAAGCCTTCTATACAATTTTTTAACTACTAAAAGACCAGCAAGAAAAACCTGGACAGTCATACCCCCTTCCTTGAACTTGTGGATTCTAACACAGAAGTAATTTTGCAATCGTTTCTACTTCAGTTGTCAGAAACATTTACCAACTGTAATAGTCTATACATAAGAGAACATATGAGTGAAAAGTACTTCATTTATATAAACTGTGTCTTTCTCTCTCAAGATGGATTGAGTAAACAAGTGGGAGATGGTAAAACACTCTCAACAATATTTATACAAAAAGTTCATAAAACAAAAGATGTGCAACAGCTTTTGATTCTTTTTTCTTTTTATCAGAGCCCAGTTATAAATATGTATAAACAATCAAACTCTAATAATATCCATTCTGTAAAAGCCTGCTGTGGTATTGCAAGAAAAATAACTTTAAAATCTTAGATTTCAAAAAAAAAAAATAGGCTTAATTATAAAAAGTCTTTGTTAGAGGCAACTAGACTCATAAGAAATAAAATAAGAACAATGATTGTGATATTATTTGATTAACAGACTTATCAAATCTCACTTTTAATTATCCTGAATATACCAATAAATACATACAAGATATTGCATTATTACATTAATGAGTTATTATAATAATCACTTTTGATAAGATCCATGAATTTCGGTTCTGTTCTTTTTTTCAATTTGTTAGTTCTTCCTTTCCATCAGCGATTACCAAATTGGGCAATAATACAAATTTATCATGTTACTTTACCCTATATAAAATACATTATGTATGTAGCGTGTCAACTTTAAGATGACGAAGAGAGATCCAGAAGAAGTGAACATTTTCTTTAGCTATTTTAATGTATATTTTTTCTCTTTTATCAGCTAAAAAAAAAGATGCTTTAATTTTCATGATGCAGTTCTTATTCTGCATTTTGTTTGAATTAGAAACTAGGAATTCAAGAAAAATTGATCATTCTTTGAGATTCAACATTTGATCAACTTCAAAAATGATATCATGGAGAGAAAAAAAATTTTGTATTTTATATATTTGTTCTTTCATCATTATTTTCCAGGGTTTTTTGTTTAGTTTTTTTGCTTTGGTTTGTGGTTTAAGTATAGCTATGCCTACAGCATTTCTGCTTTGCTCCTCCAAAGGAAGTATGGGAGCTGAAATTCATTAATCATGAAGGAGCTGTGCTTTACATCGTGACATTGGACATACTAGCCCCTAATCAACCAAAAGCACTGTAGGGGCATTTAACTCAGTTTGAGGTCTAGGAAGGAAAACCATACATTAGTCAGAGATGTCTGGAGCTCAAGGGTCAGGAAGACAGATTGCATGAAGAAGTACAAAATTAAAGGAGTCTTAAATTCCCACATGGATGCAATAACTTCAGAGGGATGAAAAGTGTGGAATAACAGTAATGGAAACTTTATTTATCAACCAAAAACCGCTGTCGTACAAGTTTCCTATCTTAGTGAGCTACTGGATAATAATGATCTTCAGATGCAATTGACCCTGGTAAATTTAAACTTGTGACCTGAAGGTGACAGACTATATGTCCCACCACGAGTTCTTGAAGACAGTAATTTGCTTTTGGGAATTACTTTTTTGCAATAGATAAAAGCATAATAAACTTTGCATAACATAATCAGGAATCACACAATAAATGCTAGAAGGCTGATTTTCAGCAACTTTTTTTGATAAAGAGAAAAGATTAACAAATTGAGAAATGGCAATTTTGTAACAGAACTATTAGACATTTGGTCATGTAATTTATGAGGAGGACACAAGTTAAGAAGCATTCATAAAGCCACCAGCTAAGTTCCAAATATTTCTTTTATACAGCTACTTAGAAATACTTTAAAAATTCAAAGCAAAATGATTTTTTTAAAAGTAGTATAATGCAAACAGTCTAAATTAAAGGCATTTTGATGAACCATCATTTCAGACTGCCTATATTATGCACTTCTGTAACTCCTGAATAAAGATTCATGGAAGGGATTTCGCTTCCTTTTTTTTTTTT
>VXAK01014154.1:9098-37872 GCA_013399435.1 Arenaria interpres | reverse complement strand
CCCCCCCCCCCACAAAAAAAAAAACAAGAAAACTTCCAGCTACCACCCATTCACTTCTGTCTACTTCTATAAAAATCTACATAGAAATACTAATGATTATATTATATAGCTATTTTATATTAACAGAGTGATTGCAGAAAAAGCTCCACACTTAAGAATCTCTTAAGGAGAAAGTTTTTTTGGCTGTGTTTTTCTTTTAACATAAAGGCACTTCCAGCATAATTGCTATCAGGACTTTAAAGCAGGTAACAAATAATTTCTGGAGCTGAGCAGGTATCAGGGTTTAGAAGGACTTTCTCAAGCTCCCCTTTTTTGAGAGGAGACCTTATTAATGCCTACAAGTATCTCAAGGGCGGGCTGAAGGAGGAGGGAACCAGACTCTTTTCAGTGGTTGCCAGTGAGAGGACAAGGGGCAATGGGCACAAGTTGGAACATAAAAGGTTCCACTTGAATATGACGAAAAACTTTTTCACGGTGAGGGTGACAGAGCCCTGGAACAGGCTGCCCAGGGAGGTTGTGGAGTCCCCTTCCGTGGAGATTTTCAAGACCTGCCTGGATGCAGTCCTGAGTGGCATGCGCTGACATGCTCTGGGTAGTCCTGCTTTGGCAGGGGAGTTGGACTAGATGATCTCTATGGGCCCTTCCAACTCTAAAAATTCAGTGAAATTCAGCGAAATTCAGTGAAACTCATGGGTTAACTCTGTATTTTGACCTGGCAATATCCAGTCTTTTACTGGGAAAGCCTAGGCAGTGTCTTACAGAGGTGGTCAAGGGGTTCAGGTGGCTGCTCCTTTACATGGTATGACAGTACCTTGAACGACGTTGCCTAAATCATAGAATCATACAATGGTTTGGGTTGGAAGGGAACTTGAAGATCATCTAGTTCCAACCTCCCTGCCATGGGCAGGGACACTTTCCACTAGACCAGGTGCCTCAAAGCCCCTTGAATACATCCAGGTATGCGGCATCCACAACTTCTCTGGGCAACCTGTTCCAGTGCCTCACCACTCCCATAGTAAATAATTTCTTACTAATATCTAATCTAGATTTACCCTCTTTCAGTTTAAAATTGTTACCCCTTGTCCTATTGCTACACTCCCTGACAAAGAGTCCTTCCCCATCTTTTCTCTAGGCCCCCTTTAAGTACTGGAAAACCGCTATAAGGTCTCCCCAGAACCTTCTCTTCTCCAGCTTAAACACCACCAACACTCTCAGCCTGTCTTCACAGGGGAGGTGCTCCAGCCCCCTGATCATCTTCTTTACAAATCCTCTGGTTACATGACATTACTTTTTGTGGGACTGATTTGTGCCTGTTACCTGCCACATCACTAATGGGTGGCCCTGCAAAAACAGGGCACAGAAAAGAGAGTTAGAGGGTGGTTGCTTGCCAGGATTCACATCTGAAGGACCCTTGAGAGAACAGGTGGGCACTGCCAATATGATGAAACACTCTGATGGGCCTTGCAGGGCCAAGCCATTGCCATGGTGATCAGCAGACAATTAATGCAGGTCATGCCAGTGTAATAACCCTCTTATAAGTCAGGCTTCAAAATCATGGTTCATTTAAAGTATAGCTCCATAATGGAACTAGGTAACTTGTCCAACTTAAAAGCACCAACAAGATTGATGCATTATGAAATAATTTTGGGTCCTCTACAGTTTTAGCGAGTAAAGAAAAGCAACCCATTTTATGTAATTTTGCCTAATGAATGTTCTCTAGATGTGTGGCTTAAAAAAAGCTATTAAAATATAACTAGTACGTTTGCATATATAAACAAAAATCTAGGTCTTTTCTCATCTCTCTCATCACCCTCCTTCATTTACCAGGCCTCTTCTTATAACTGTTCCTCTGTGTTACACATCCAAATGAGCTTTACAGGAGCAGTTTTATAAAAGTAACTAACTGTATTTCAGACTCCTTGGCTGTTCTATAGTACAGAAATTTCCACCAGTGCAAACAAGTATTTCAGAATGCCATGCTGTCAACTTTCTTCCAAGATTAAAGCTGATAATTTTCTCTTCTTGTAGAAACCTCTTTCTTTACCAAATTTCAGTGCTTGACCTATCATTTTATGACTGACAAGCTTGCCTTTTTTGTGTGTGTGTTTTATTGAAGGTGCTCGTTATCTTGGTCTGATTATATTGAATTAGTCTACTTGAGCGTGAACAACCATTCTGCAATGCCAGTTATACTATTCCAATATCCAATTTCTTTAATTGGCAAAAACGGACAGAAATTGACCTTTTCAACCTCTAGAGAACGTTCAACACTCCAAATGATTTAGTCTGCTTTCTTACTGAAAAATTGATGGTACCAGCTGACCAGTCATCTCTCATCAGATAGCTCATATTTAAAGAAAAAAACAAGCAAACAAACAAGCTCTTTTCAGGAAGATTTGAATGTAAAACAAATAATAATGAAAACATACACATGGTAAACATTTAAGACACAAAATTTGTATCTCTCAAACTTTTACTAATTCCTTCACATATGTTAGAAAATGACCACTTAGCCTCTCTAGATTTTCTCAGCAAGTCTGCTTCTCACTTATTTATTTGTGTTTGTATTGCTATTTTTCATTGACAACCAAGTAAAACATCCTATTCTACACATTTCAATGTCATAAGCAGCACTTAAAAAGCATGGATACCAAACAGTGGTACAGGTATAAATTTTCAATAGAAACTTCAGTTGAAATGGCTCAGGTCTTTATTTTCATCTAATTTCATTTCTAATTGCTTGATTTCTTGTTTCGGTTTATTTGAAAGACAATGAATGATTTTGTTGGCTGTTAAAAACCCTGATCAAATCTTATCCAAGATGGCTTTCTCTTGCTGTGATGTAGAATTATGCATAATAAGGCAAAACTTGATCCCTTCCAGCATTTTCCTATAACCCATTTTCCTTTGCTCTCACAAATGTTCTTGGCAATGAATAGTCACTCTTTTAATTTACGAAACAGTAAAATAGCAAGTGGGTTTTTTGTTGGTGACTATGGGTGAAATCCCACCCTGGGATGATCCAAAGTTTTAATTGACTGCTTCTGATGGAACTTCAATGAGAAACAGATACTTGGATAGGCCATTGCTTTCAGCAAGCATTTCATTTGACCTAACAGTAAACTCTCTATCATGAAATCATCATTCCCTATAAACTCCTCACCAGTGGGCTTTTCAGCCAGCTTTGAAAAGCACATTATCACTCAATATATGCTGCGGCTTTACCAAAGCTCTGAAAATCACCCAAGGTACCTCTAGGTATCCTTTGCTCTGTCTCTGCTTTACAAGCACCAAGCACTTGTTTATTGCGCAGCAAACAACTGTAAAAGAAAAAAGTTTACAACTCATCACACAGTTGGCATTTATTTTTCTAGTCTGCATTTCACTACTGCCTCCAGTATTTGGAAAGTTTCATAAAAGTTTAGTAGTCCCGCCATTAAACCAGGCCCTCTACACTAGCACAACATTTGTCTTCCAGAATTTCTTCCAGCTTGGAAGGTGTCTCCCATATTCTTACAACTGAATTTCCATTTAAGTCAATATTATTTACATCCTCAGGATATAGAGATAGAGATGCAAATACTGAGAAAATCTATTTCTTAAATAAAGTATCTTTACATGATAGATTTATGAACATTTACAAAGTTCAGCCAAAGCTCAGCAATATTAACATTTCTTAACTGAGCTGTGCTAAAAATTAGTAACTACTTCACCTTCCCAAGTCTTAGGACACTTTTTATGAAGCAAAGTCTCATATATATATGAAATATATCTATGAAAATATCCCTCATATATATGGACTATATCCCTGAATTAATTCAGAAGTTAAAATCTTTCAGCAACCATAAAGACGAAGATTTACTTAATGGTTACTGTCACATTAATGCACTTTACAAACTACGAACAAAGGGGTCAAACTGGTATTCAGAGAGAAAGCATGTTCCTTTAGTCTTTACTAATGAAAGGTCAAATGAAGTGCTTGTTCAAGTTCGTGTTTGTGTGGGACTGAAGAACACAGGATATGTTTCTCCATTTATTATAGTGGGTGCCCTATAATGCATTTGTTTAAAAGATTTATTCCATCTTTGTTTAAAAAACAAGTGTTTCTTAAAAAATACATTATATGATACTATATTATTGAAGGGGTTCTAGTTCAGAGAATGTGAATGGTACCAAACTCATCAGTGCCTCCCTATCATCTTTAAACAGAAGGATTATAGTGAATAAATATTTTTTTCTGTGCCTTATCTGCAGTCTCGCAGGAAGAGGACTATGGCAGACCTAATTATGTTCACAATGAACTCAGAGGAAAGTGGTTCAGAGGTGAAATTTTCATTAAAACAATTACTCATATCTCCATATGCTAATTCACATACAGATGCTGAACTGTAGAATGAGGAGTTTCTAAAATATGTATCAACTGTATTTGAGTGTTAATGAGCTTTCTGAATGCTTGTCATGAGAAGTCATGTATTAAGAAATTTGATAAGTCCCAGCAACAGAGAGAAATAGACTCGTTCAGATAGTGAACCTTCAAATTATATTGAAAGCATGACATTTCCCTCCATGATGTATCCAAATTATCCATTAACGAAGGTAACTGGGAACAATCTGACACCAAATGTCACCAGCAACAGGCATAAAGGTCATTAGCTTGTTAATGTTATACTAAGCACTTGTGCAATGTAGGATGATATTACTTGCATTACATGCCACAAGAAGGGTGTGGTTTTTTCAATGATTTTTTTTATCAAATGATACAGAACAATAAAACATCAGGAGGAGGAGAGTTGTTTAATAGTGAATATTTTATAGTAGAAAAAAGAATGATAATACTTGTACTTCATGTTCACAAGTTAAAATTGAAGACACAATTTTCAACTTAAAAAACTTCTGCAACTTGAAGTTGAAAATTTGTTAGCATTTTCTTCATGGTTACCTTGAATAGCATTTAGTGATATCTAATACTGCATGGGAACATACATATTTTCTATCACATTTGAAATTCAGGTCTAATAGTTATTATTGTCATGACTAGGACATTACAAAGTTTTGCATCTCTCTTGAAATCAAGTAATCCCTTAAGCCTAGTTGATATTGCAAAATCTGCTCCAGGCATTTTCTTTTTAGCACCATAAATGAGATAGTGTTCATCTCTCTTGCATAGTTATGCTGCATATGAAAGTGAGCAACGTTTATAACTATTGCTGAAATAAAGTGATGGTAAAAAGTTTAAATTTAACCTTAAGAAAAGTGAAAATTAATGCAACTATTTCTATATTTTCACACATATTAAAGATGCTTACAAAATACAGAGTATCAGCAAATGTCCAAGTTCAAAGAAGGGTTAAGGAATCCTGATGTCCTTAGCTGTACGTCTATGACCAAAATCATAAATGAGATTAGGTTACCAAGAGGCAGGGAAATATGTTGTTTCTATATTTGTAAAGTTTTTTGTTATTTTCAAATGCATATAAAATTATTGAAAAATATGCCGTTTCTTAAAAAAAATAATAATAGCTTATAAGTTTTATTTCTTATATAACCATTTAGGTCAGATCCTCCAATGCAATAGGCATCTAATATTAAACTCTTTAAGCAACTGACAGACTTACAGTAAATATAGACTAAAGTGGAAGTTAGGCATCTAGATGTCTGTGGGGATTTGAACCATGGTAGACAATAAAAGAGCAAAATAAATGAGGTTCACAATGTCAATCAGAGACAGCTATTTTAGAGGAATTAAAAATAATACACTGTGGACTGTGATAAATGCTTTTACCACAAAAATCAACATTCTTACTTTAGGGACTCTATTGTGAGCCCTTAAGCACAAGCTCAGGTTGAAACGTGGTTTCCTTGAGTGATTTATATCTTTGGGAGGAAGCACACAGACAAATTTCAGAACAGACCTGCAGGCTCAACATATGTAGTAAATTTTCTTTGTACTCGTCTGTGTTGGAAGTATATAGCTTTGGTCTTCTTTAAAAAGATAAATTGCTTTTCCTCACCAACCTCCCCTACATTTACGCCTGCAAATCAGTGGTTGATATCTATGTCCTCTCTGCTATTTTGATTCTATTTTGTATTAAAAATGTACTTTGTCTGAAAGTGTTCTATATAGGTGTACAGGTATTATAGATTTCTGCAGTACTGCTAAGGTTGTGTCTTCTAAAGATCAGTTTCACCAACACAGACTTAAAAGACTTTGAAGTCGCCAGTGAGATACACAGATGATGAAAAACATTATTTGCACTTTTCAACAAAACTGCTATAACTGTGACACAGCTAAGGTACACCTCTCAGATCACTGAATGTAACCGAAACCTGCCATGCTTTCCACTGCTGGAGAGATGATATATTGACTATTTCACTTGCCGCTCTCTAATTCTCTTTGAAATACTTGGAAAAGCAGTGAATCTGAAAATGATTAAACAATGTATCATAAATAACTGATAAGCTATATTACAGTTTTTATTTACCAATAGCTTGTAATAAGAGTAGCCAGTTATGTTAATAAATATAAACCCTTGTACATCCAGAGGGAGAGGAGAGGCGAAAGGGAGAAAGGGAAGGAAGAATCATTTCATTTTCTACTTTAGTAGAAAACACAGCTTTCTCTGGAATGAAATGAAGCAATTAACAACAGTTCACAGAACTGCACAAGACCGGAAGTGCATGCTACAGCAAATTAAAAATGCAGGGGATAATTACATTCAGCAGACTGTAATTAACCCTACTGGAATCTGTCCAGAGCACAGGGTCCAATGCAGCAGCTCAGTTAGTCTGAAATCTGGCTGCGAAGAGCAAGTGCCTGAGGTGACAGTGCTGAATACTGGCTTTCACATGGTGGCTACTGACTCCTGAGCTCAGAAATAGCCCCATAAAAACCTGGCCAATAAAGCCTGTGACCAGAATGGTGCAGCAAAAAGCAACCATCAGTGTCTATCAGGCAATGATAAAACCTCATCTTTTTATTTTTTTCAGGCACATACTTCCTTTCTGTGCATCAGCTAACTAAATGATAACTGTCACAATTCAAAATTGCTTCAGTTAATAGACATTGCAGCTGTTTGATAATTTCAATCAAATTACAAAAAGCTGCTACTGATATAACTTCCTCTTTTTCCAACTGGTATCACCAAAATTCTGGAACCTATTATATTGACAACCAAGTTTAACCTGATATTTTTTGAATGTAACTGTCAGACATTTATCTTTTTGTTATGACATTTACATCTTATTTGCCCTGTGTATGGCTACCTAATGTCTGTAAAGATCTCTCCAAGTGAAAAAGGAACATAGAAAGTTCAGACATAACCTGTAGTCAGAAGTTTTTGTGCTTTTCTACCTGCTTTTGCATTTACGTGCCCCTGACCTCAGCAGCCTCTCATTAAATAAGTGAAAAAGATGATGCAAGAAGAATGGCACAGCTCAATGCTCAACAAATTCAGGATTTTGGGATTGACACTTATGATCCACATCTATTAATTTTGCCATTTGTTGTTCATTAATATATTTTCAAAGATTCACAGACCAGCTGAACCTGTGAGGCACCTCTGGAGATTACCTGGTCCAAGCCTCTGCTCAGATCAGGGACCGTGACAGTTGCCTAAGGCCATGTCTAGTTGAGTTTTGAATAACTCCTAGGATGGAGACTCGATAGCATCTCTGGGCAACCTGTACCTGTGTGTGACCACCTGTGCAGTGAAGAAGTTTTTTCTTATGTCCCTAGGTACGACTGAGAAGAGTTTGGCTCTGTTGTATTTACTCCTCAATCAGGTATTTATGCACATGGATAAATCCCCCTGAGCCTTCTCCAGGCTGAGCAGTCCCAGCTCTCTCAGCCTCTTTTCATATGTCAGATGCTCTAGATGCATAATCTTTGTGGCTTGCTCCAATAAGTCCATGTCTCCCTTGTTCTCGTGAGCCCAGAACTGGCTTTAGTTTCAAGAAAAGAAGTAAAGTTGTTCTGTTACAGCCATCTGAGAAGTAGCTACAACTTAATGTTACAGTCTGAAAACAGCAACAACACACGTAAAATACTGGTGCTGAAATTCCTTCTCACTGTCAGTAAAAACACCATAATACTCTACTAAGGAGTTTTCTAAATAAATAAACATATTTTGTACATAACTAAGTTCTTAAACTAAGTTTCTATTTTTGTTAACCACAATTACTCATTCTACTGTGAATCTGTCTTAATTTTGTAACTTTCTTGTGGCTTGCTCCTTAATAGGAAAGCTACTTTGAGTACTGCTGATTTTGTATATGCACTATATATGTAATAAGTTATTCAAACCTCCCTGATTTTTATTTTTTGTTAATGCAGAAAAAATCTTTATAAAACAAAAGGCTTAAAGGGTATTCAGTCTGAGGATCTATTAAATTGTGACAGTTTTATGAGTTTTCCTCCAATTTGTTGCTGAGGTAAAAGAATATTTATAATGAACAATGAATGGGGCTGTCACTGTAAAAATATACTGATTATATGAAACCTGAGGGTTTATTAATGTGTTTCAAGCTTGCATTTACTAATAAAATCACAAAAGTATCTACATCATTTTCTCATGTAAGCCCCAGTGTTTGGTTTGCCTTTAATCTCAAAAGTTTCAGTGTTTCCAGAAAAATAAATGGGTTTGAGAAGGAATTAGAAAGGTAAAGGGATAGAAATGCTTGTTATAAAGTAACCATACTGATGTACGTAAGAACAATATCTTGTTTATTCAAAAAACATTGGCAGAATTAATTACCATAAGACCTATAAGTGCCTGTAAGAATTACCATAAGTGCCTATGAGAAATTAGGTGATTGGTTGAATCAACTATGGAAAGCTTTTCTTTCCATTATAGGATGGATCTAGCAGTGAGTATTTTGGAAAACACAGTAGGTATAAGGGTATTCTGCCCTATGTGGACCACTTTGACCTACATAGGGGAATGTATTTATGAGAAGATGCAGTGCTGCAGAGATGGAGCAATAGAGTCCATTTCATGCCCTTTTGAATGTCATCATCGATATGACAAAGCATAAAGAAAGTCAGTTCCACCGCGGGATTTCAGACACTTTCAGTCATCAGCCTCAGGGAGAGATGCTGAAGACTGGAATTCCGCAGTGAGTGGGAGCTGAATGGGAAAAATGAAATAAAAAGGGGCAGAGGAAAGGAAAAAACCACACAAGGGAAAAGTAAAGGAAGAGTTTGAAAATTAGTATTAGGAATGTTGCTGCTAAACACATCTGTCACAATGGGAAATTTCTTATTAGAATTATCTCATATGGCAAATTTAAGCACAACTACTGAAGACTTTATGTAATATTTCTGGATGGCATGGAAACAGTTTAAAAATGTCAGAGAGCTCTGGGTAGATTTCAACCCTGCTGTGTTTTATGACTATTTGGGAGCTGTTGCTACTATTTACCAAGTCATCATACCAATTACAGACCCTTACTGGAGACTATATGCCCTCTGCGAGAGCAGGGAAAGAGTTATGATGCTCTGTATAAACAAGACCCCATTTTCTGCAGGTGGTTCTAGCGTATCCTCAAAAATGCTAATATAACTCATGTTCTTACTCATGTATTATAATGGTTCCATACAAATATAATGTTGCCACTATATAACGTATTGCATTCGCTTTTACCTTCTCTGAAAATAATGTACAATTCAATTTGGTATCGTGAATTCAATCATATTTTCAGTCTCCCGGTAATTCAGCTCTCTTGTAAAGGTTAACAAATCGTACACAAACTGTAATAATGATAAATCAACTGTTTATACTATCTGTAAGATAGCACTAGTATAATGGAAATACTTTGTAATTCATTGCACTTCTACTAAAATAACTTCATAATTTCATTTGAGTAATTAATGAGTGTAGGGAAGTTGTAGATTAGGACCTTAATAATATGAAATATAACGTACACTGAGAAAATAATAGTGTCCCTCAAACCCCATTTTCTTGTCTTTCTGAAAACATATCTGAGAAAGAGGACCATCCTGATAGCATTCAAACCTTTCGTAGGCTCTTACATTCTGAAAATGTAGTCATTGCTCAGTACTTCTCAGTTCAGTCACAAGATGCTCCTCCTACCCACTTAAACAGTAAAAGGCACTGGGAAGGTATAGAATATCTTTTCTATTTCCTTTAATATGGAGCTAGATCCTTAAGAAATCTTACTAATTTCACATCAGGAGCTATACATGCAGAGATGACAGTTTGGAAATCTGGACATTGGATTGCAAGCACCTGAAGATTGCTGCATGTTAATCGGCACAGTGAGTTTAAAATGATGCTGTATAGAAACATTCCAGGGATCTTGAGTGGGAAACCAATGAGGAGTTATGTGGGATTCTGCCATTGGTGTGTTATTTTATTGCAGGTTAGGAGCATCTAAGCTAATTACTTTGTCTTGCAGAGGGCAGTTGATAATATTGATAAACCTTTGTTTTCAAATATTTTTACATTAAAAAAAAACAAACAAAAAACCAAAAAAACCAAACAAATAAGAGACCTCAAAACTTTTTTTTTTTGTTTCCCTGAGAATGTTTTGTACTTTGTTAGGAAAAATGAAACTGCGTATACTGCTTAACTGATTTCAACACATAATAGTTCAAAAGAACTCAACAAATGAGTGACAGTTGCTCTAAACCTGTAAGACAGTCTTTTTCTTATAAGCATGACAGTCTTAAACATTCATGCCAGTACCTGAACTCAGTTTTTGCAATTTGCTTGATCCCACTAAGAGATATACACTGTTTAGTGTTCCGGGAGGTGGATATACAGGAGGCAGCAGCTGAAAATATGAAATAGGTGTTCAGTGGTTAACCAGAGAAACTAAAGATAACTAGATAAAATTAAAAATTTTGTGCTCATACGATTGTCACCAGATGACTATTAAGGAGCAATAACTAAAATTCAGCTTGTTTATGAACTATCTTTATTCTACTGAATTCTACTATTTTATTCTACTGAAAAAAAAAAATCAAAGTTTTTGTACATGCTGCTCATTATAAAAGAGGATAAGTTACATTTGAATAAAAAATAGTGCATATTGGTAAACTCTATCTAAACACCTTCAAGAGAGACAAAGGTAAACAGCAGGGTTCACAAGAAAGATACTTTGAAATCTTCATAGATACTTGATTTTCTGCTCCTAGAAAATCTTCAAAGCCACTTCTCCAACAACTTCTTTATGGATGAAAAATTCCATCCCCTGCAACTAACCACAGCAAAGGAAATTGGTGAAGAGAGAGATGAATTTGAGCACTGTTGTTAACACCACCTTTGATTTTTGAAAGCCACTGAGTTTCCACCAATGCATGTTTCACTACAGATTACAATTTTTAAACTGGAAAAGACTGAGAGATGTAGTGTTGTAGTCTGAAAGGTTGATCAGTCAGAGCTGATATATTAATTCTTTGGTCCCAACTGCAATTTTTATCCTTCATGCCATATGAATTAATCAGCAAAACTAATATGGGAAATTTATTAGGAGTGTCAAGAATTAACATATGCCACAGTTGTAATCCTTGAAATTCTTATTATTGTCTCTACTTTTATTTGGAACAGATTAAAGATTTCCATTACAGAAATTCTCTAATATTAGTTGCACCAAGTAACATCTTTTGTAGGCATCAGTGTTTAATTTTCAGACATAAGCCTAAGATCTATTCATTGAGTGTTTAATGAGGTTAAGATACATATTACCAGATGGGAGTATTTCTTATTAGCATTCCCCTCATAATAACTGTGTCATACAACAGCAACACTGTAAATTGTTGATCAGTTTCAAATCCTGGGCTAATATATTCTCTTTGAGTAGTCATCTTATGGGACAAGATCTTGATAAAGCTTAAATTCCTGCACGCCATGGCATAACTACATGGGAGGTACACGGCCTACATCTCTCCAGGGTGCTACTATAATTATTTCATGCCGGTATAGATATATGAATAAGAGTAAGAATAGAGTGGGAGAAGGAGGAAATTGCTAAAAATAGAAAAACTTGTTCCAATTTTACCACATGTTGGACCTCTTTTGTCTTGCTTAGTGACAGCTATGCATTGGTCATTTTTACAGAATAATAATTAAAAAAAAGTGCTTCATTTTTCTTCATTTGATGCTGACTACTGTGAAATCCTTTGTTGACAGGAGCATTAAAAACTTAGATTATTTTGTGTATTTTGACATTTAGAATTCTGAATAATTCGCTATGAGCAACTTGATATTTAGTTTGTTGTCCTGCCCATTTCTGGGTTGGGAGCAACAAGAAAGGAGAGTTAGATGAAATATTGATGATTTCTGGCAAAGGTGATGTATCTTAAATCCAGTGTATCTTACAGGGAACACTGTCATTTAGTACTTATGTTGCAGAACTTGCAAGAAACCTCAAACACAAGAAAAAAGTAAAGGACAATCTAAAGAGATATGCTGTCTGACAAGCAGGAGAATGAAAGTACAATTCTGTCCTTTTTTCAAAGGGAAACAGAAGTATAACAAAGGTAAATGTCAGAATGAAAAACAGTAGCAGAAAGCTGAGAGCACCCGAGTATTTCAGCCATGAGTCTGCTCTTTATTTTATTAAGAAGAATTGAGTTGCCATCAGTTCTAAATGACTAGTGATTTCTGCTTACCCTGAATGGATATAATTTCACTAACTGCAGCCATATAAAGCGTATACAGTCTCCCATAACTAAGGTAAGTGAGAAATGGACACCTCTAAGTGTGAACCAATCAATCACAATCCTTTGTTGCTCTCCACTGACTACAGCAAGAACCTAGATGACTACCTCAGTCTGAGAACCTAGTGTTTTTCTAGCCTAGTGGCTAGAAAAAGGTGAAACTACACTCTGACTACCACCATACACGTTATGTGTGTCTGTCTGTACTTTTGTGGAGTTTATTCCTCCTGAAAGTCTTCAAAATAACTTCGGTCTTTGGGAGTATATCTAGGTGACTGCCTTAAACTTCTGGTATTTTAAACTGATCACTATCTTACTTGTATTGTACAACTATTGACATCAATATGTATAATTATTGACAAATATTACATTTCCTCTGAAAGGCTTGTACTGATCATAAATACCAGTTTTACAACTATCATGTGTTCAACAAGTGTCTTAACCTTTGAGCACTAAAACTGACCTGTCAAGATATTCAGCTAGACAGAATAAGGTACTTATGACCATATATATACTATATTATTATCTTATCCTATCCTAAAGATGATACTGGAATCTCTCATGATGAGAATAAAAAATTTTCAGGTTTTTCCAGCTGAATTACTTTCACCACCAAAAAACTCTAAACCACAAAAAACATGTGAAGAAATATAGTAATAAATAATTCAGAAATAACTTGAAGTATTTATTTGATTGCTTTATTTGAAAGATTAAGGCAACATAGAAAAATTAAAAAAAAAAAAAAGAAAGACACAGGTAATGGAAGAAGTGACAGAACTCAAATAACATATTTGTTCTTATATACTTATATAGAGTAAAAGGAAACTGTAAGATATTCTCAGGAAATATCATGGTCATGCTTACTCTGTTCCTTCATTTCTCCTTCTGCAACTATTACTATAGTAGATATGGGTTAATTCAGAGCAGAATTAGTATCTTTAAGAGCTTCTGAAAGGTTCTGTAATTAAATCCCAGAATCCTCTAACAGAGAAACGTTTTCCCAAGACTAAAAATGAGAAGAAAGCTTACTTCCATGAGTTACAGTATATGATAAAAGGAGTTTTAAATATTAAATAATATATGCAACCAAGTATAAACACATTCTGTATGAATATGTGTCCTATTTAAACTTCTCAGCATTTGCCTTCGATGCAGAATTCAGTAGCTACTTCATTTGTCTAAGAGAAAGCTTAAACACACTCTGTAACTGCTTTCTTAATACTTCAATGAAAAATTCATGTCTTAGACTACAAATCTGTTTTGTTCACTAAGTTTGTTATCTATTGGGAACTTAGAATGTTGCAACTCTGCATTTTGAATATATTTGGGTATTCAGGGAGATTGTTAGGAGAGAACATGAAGGAAATCTGATTAGTCATCTTGTTTTACATACATTTAATTCAAAAGCACTCACATATACTATTTATTTATAGCTCTACAGGCAGTACCTCTGGTCAGTATTGCCAGTTTTAATATGAAATCATATATTATTTCGTTACCACTGCAACACAAGATAGCAAAATATTCAGAGCTATTCAAAGATACTTAACCATGCTAAAAATAATCTGGACTTCTGTCTAATTAGAAAGTGAAAGAGGTGCACATGAAAAGTTAAAAAATAGTTAAATTCCTTGAAACACTATTATGTTAGAGTCATAAAAAACCCAGGAAAATTTTATTAAAATAAAACCAAATCTTGAATAAATAAATTTTCAGCATTGCTATGAATTAGTATCCTAGCGTTAAATATAGATATATATTTGGATTTGTAGTAGAATATATTCAGTCTGTAAGTGATGTCATACCTGCTGGTCTAGAAGCTACTAACTTAATTCAGATGTTCAGTATTAAAATATATCAATTTTTTTCCTATATATTGCTTATTTAAAAGTGGAAGTTAGTCTAGCTTCCTTGTATTTCTCTTTCTCACTGCTTTATACACTACTAGCAATTCACAAGCGGAATACACACATATATTGTTATTACAATAAATCTAAATTTCCACTTTGGTTCTGATTTAACTAAAAGAATAGAGTAGATGGCAACAGGGAAAATAAGGAAAGTAAAAAGATGAATATATAATACACATGGTAAATACAAATATTAGGAACCATTAAAAGCTATACTGCACACCTATCCAAACAAGTGGTTGCAGTTTTATAAAAGCTCATATAAAGATCATTAATGCTTCTTCTTCCTTAATAAAATTACCTAAGAGCCCCTTCGTACTTTATAATCTGTACTAAAATACTAATATATCTCTATGTGCTATACATCTCCTGGTTGATATAAAAAAACCTAAAAATCAGTAACAGCTCAAATTGATGCCAGCTACTGGCAGAAGACTTTGTGATAACAGGGACTTCAACTCAGTTGGGTCATAGATTTATTTCCCCAGTAGGATCGTAGCAAGTATGTTTCTTGTCCAAATAACTGTATTATTTATTCTTGATTTCTTGTATCCAGGTGTGCACCTTTGTACACATATGTGCAACTACGAATCTTGCGCCTATTTTTCACTTCATAAAGTATCTAGTTCCTTGATAAGCAAGAGTAAGAGAGGAAAGTATTATCCGAAGAAAAGTTAGAGTTTACAGACAGATTGGTCGTGATCCAAGGGTCACCTTTTTCTTGCCCCAAGGCAGCGCTAATGGCAGAGAGAGAGGTGTGGGTTTTTTTAAAGTTTAAGTTTTGACCTCCTGGAGAAACAGAATGACAGTCAAATTTGGCCAACCTTTTCATTGCTATGTGAGGGGAAGGGAATGTAGTTCTAGAAATGATCTGAGGGTTAGCAAGGGGCTGATGTAAGTTTTCCATGAAGGATGATGATCCAGGAAGGAACTGTATCCTGTGTTTTACTGAGTAAAAAGGTAATGGTTAGTTCTACCACTGTCTCTTACCTCCAACCCGTCTCAATAAAAGCCTAGGTTAGCTAGAAATGAACAGCTTTTACCTGTAAACACCACTCCTTGAGATTTACCTGTTGCATCAGCAGCATAAGGTTTGACAGTTTTGGGCAACTGCGTATTGCGCAGTTTGACATGTTGCCTTGTCTAGAAGCACCCGGCATCTTTAGACAGAGAAATAATTACCAAGTAGGTGCTTCTGGAAAGCAATTTGCACAGCTTGCCTCTGAGGAGCAGGGCTGCAGACCCCCTGAGATCCAGCAGGGAGAGAGATGGGCAACAGCACAGGAATATTTCAGCTGACCTTTCTGGAAAATTTCAATGCCTGTCTCAGCTCTCACAGCAAAGTTCAGTATTTCATTTTGTTGTAGTGTTGATTTGACAGAAGCAGTAGAACTGTAATGCAGCCATGAACATAAAGGCAAAGACTTTAAATTTGGGCTAAACGCTGACAGCACAGTACAAATGTTCTGCCTTCCATTCACATTTTGGGATAGGCAGGACAGGCTATCAATAACGGTTATCCTGTTAGTTGGTGGGTTTTTCTTTGTTTGTTTTGAAGTAATACTGCCTTTCTGAATGATAATAGTGATTTTCACCCTATAAGTTGCTATTTGAAGACAATTATCTAAATATTGAGTAAAAGCACTAAAATTTTTACCAGTTTAATATAATTAAAATATATATATACCCACACTGGTCTCATAATAACTGTCTCCAACTTCATTTTAAACCTGTAAAATTATTTTGTGAAATAACACCTCACAGAGCCTCCTGAGAATGCCAAGTGAGCTTTAGGATTCTGACTACAGCAATGATGAATTTCAAAAGCAAATAGAAAAGACTGATTATCTCTTCAGGCCATTGTCAGGAGTCAGTGCACAAACTAATATCTATGGTCAGCTGCTGAACTATGTGGCTGCAAAGTACAGCTGGGCTGAAGTGTCTTGCAGTGACATAAGGGAATAGCACACCTGTTTTCTTCCTTTCTGTGTGAAAAAAAAAAAGAAAGAATTTTAACCTAGGAAACACTTTAATAAAGTTCTTGATTTGTAATTCAAGAGTTATTTTTCCATTTCCATAACAGCCACAGGCAAACTATTGTAAAAAAAAAGTTTAGAAACAGGACACAGCCCATGTAATTTTAAATGAAGTTATTTGTCTAAGTAGTGAATGATCATGATATCATGAACCAAATTATTTTATTTATCTACAAACAAGAGCAGAAGAGAAGGTTTCTTCACCCCTTCTTGGTTAACGTACGTTTGGGACTCCGCCTAATGGTGGGGCTGGTAGCACAGCCTCCAAAACTATTCAAGTTTCACATTCTCTGCTGAGATTATCAATGAGAGTGAAAATTATTGCTGATTGTAATGGCATTTTCTATGATGTAGACATTAGTCAGACAAGAATCACAATGAGACAAGCCTGTTAATTTATAAACAGAAATTTAGTGTCTTTTTCTCCATTTCCTTATGAAACTGCTACAGATGACTGAGACATTAAAAGAGATTTTGAGTTTTGAGTCTTTGAATTCATTAGCAGTGAAATTGAGGAAGTTTTTTTAAAGATCTCCAAGCCTGGAACGGTCTAGAAAATTCCAAAAAAGGTCCTGGCTAGTACTGCTCTTGTAATGCAGTATTACAACAGCTGCTTAGAACATGTTATTTGTTTTATTGGTAAAATCCCCCTGTTTTTCTAGAATGGTTGCCAGAAAGGGGTGACACTTCAACAACTTTAGCAATGTCATAAAAGTCATTATTTGGTGGAACCACTGTGCAAGTATCAGAATTATGTCACTCAGAAGAAGAACTTTGTGAACAGTGTAATCTTTTAAGCAGCACATCCTAATAATTAATCATCAGTAGTATTACTAGGATTTTTTGAGCCTCATTTGCTGCAGTATCTGCCTTCTCTAACATATGACCTCCTCCCAGATTTCCTCACTGCCACAGAGTTTAAGTTCTTGATTATATATATATATTTTCATTTACTTCTGCATTCATGTTTCATTGACCATTAAGACTTGACTCATGATTCAGGAAAAACGGTATCTAAAGAATTTTAGCTATTTTTTCCTGCTGTGTTAGGCAGAAATAAAACTTCTAGAAAGAAAATTTAAGGTATTTAAGGTATTTAAAATTAAGGCATTTAAGAAATGTGTAGACGTGGCACTTCAGGCCATGCTCTAATGCCCAAGATTGTTGTTTTTTGTCTGTCTGTGGGTGGGTATGCTCTGTGTGTGTGTTGGTTTGTTGGTTTTTTGGGGGGTTTTTTTGGTTGTTTTTTTTTTTTGTGTTTGGGCTTGATAATCTCAAAGGTCCCTTCCAACCATGAATATTCTGTGATTCTGTGAAAACAAGGAATTAGCAATCAGTGTTTAAAAGCCTGATTTATAATGTAAGCATTCACTTCCTTACAGGTGACACATGAAAAAAAGATTAGAAGAATTCTAAGTGCTTGTCTAGTTGTTGAGCTGTTTCAGACTCACATTTTTGCAGCTTGCAGTCTAACCCTTATAACAATGTCTGGGAGGAGTACCAGACATGTGGAATGAAGTTCTAAAGGCCAGTCAAGGTTATTTTAAAACAATGTGATATGTGGATGAAATAATCCCACCTTACTTTTATCAGAAAAAAAAAAAATATTTCTCATTTTGTCTAGCTAGAGTGCTGGCCTTTTTTTCAGTGTAGCAAGGGGAGAATAGAGGAGTGCTTACAGGCTGTGACAAGATATTTGTATAACAAAGCCATATTAATTTCATCTTTTAAAAAAACCTGTTCTGATATTCTTTATGCATTTAAATTTCAATATTATTCAACATTTGTGCATAAGATGCACTGGTATTTCTCAAATGTCTGTTAGGTAGCCGACATAACCTTAGGGAGGGAGAAAAATAGGTTCATATATTTGACAGTGTTGTTTGTTTTGCTATAATGCCATTTCTAGACTAAAAGCAACTAAGCAAGTAAACCAAAATCATGCAGTACATTACACAGTAACAGTTTCAAAGGCAATTTGAAGCATCTCACTTGTTATGTTACTTATAATGAGGACAATGATTATAAATTTTTTAAACACAAAAAGGCTGCAAAATGCAGTTGAAATATTTCATGATGACAGGTAAAAGGCAAAGCTGACAGGCAAAGGCAAAACTCTTCAATGGTTTTCATATAAAATCTAAAATGATTGTGAAAACTACCCTTTGGGGGCGGGGGGAGGGAATGATTATTTATTAAATAAGTAAATGATCCTAGCTCTGCTTTCAACTAATGTTTTCATTGGATCAATCTGTACAAAACTGGGGCAGTAAACTTACATGGAAGCATCAGTTGAGTGAGATTCAGGTAGAGTACATTCTTCAGCAGCTGAATGCAGAAATACACAATGAAGAAACTTAACTAAGTATCCATCACCTTTGAACTGCTCCCAGAATCTAACAATTCATAATTCAACTGAGAAAGTCTTGTAAAATATTTGTTATGGAGCCTACTAATATATAAACAATAAATTAAAAGCCTTACATAACCTTTTTTTTTTTTTTAAACAGAAATTAGAATCAAAACTCAGTGAGATACCTCTGTTAATCATAAAAATATCTCAGTATACAACCTTAAAAACCAAAATCCGTTTAATAGTTTAAAGAATGCCAAATAGTTTTCACTGTAGCTGTCCTTCCCGAGTATTCATATCTTCAGTTACTTTTCACAGCAGTTTTCCCCCTTGTTTTTCTCTCTGCTCCTTCTTTTATAAAGCAGTTGTACAGAGTTAAAAGAAATCTAAGCATATTCATTCTACTTGTATTGTTTTCTTTAATGGAATGTTGACAGCTATTGTACTTCTGAAGAGTTCCATTGTACCATGGACTCTAGAAACCTAAAATGGATTTTAGAAGCTGTGATTACAGCAGCCATTTCCCATGGCAGATACAACTGTATTCACTTAAATGTATATCCGCCTTCTGACTAGCTCACCATGGTCTTCAGTGTCAATACTGTCTTGTGAAAAATGGTACAGATTCCTACAGTAGGAAAAATTGTGAATACATTTACAGTAGGCCTCCTTTAGAAAAAAATCACTGTATGCTCTATGTATGTTTTCTTCATCTCTACTTGTGGAAGTTTCTTACTCCTTCCATCTTTGCATATTCATTTTCCCCCATACCCACTGAGTCTTTTCGGGTGTATTGTTAAACTTTTCCCACACTCCTGTTCCATGGTAGAAGGAAAGATATGTTTGTCTCAAACAAATACTTTGTTTATCCACTCTTGTACTACTTTCTTGCTTTGAATTCACAGAAACACTTTCCCCTGCCCAGAGCAAAACTACCATCTTATTCAGGAAGAAGAGTTTGTGCATCATTATAGTCATGAAAATCTGCATCTTATCTCATATAAGAGCTTTCTGATAATGTATTGTAAGCAAGATTTTGAAATTCTTTCTCCTGTTAAAAGTGTCTATTCCTTCTAGGGCAGAAAGTCCCATATATTTCTTCAAAGACATGTTACTCAAAATTTGGTAAAAGTTAAATACAGCTAAATACTGTTAAAAATATAGGGCTTTTTCCCGCCACAAAACCAGAGAAACACACAAGCAACTTATTCTCCTCTCCTCTTCTTTCATCTCCTTTCCTTTCCTCTTCTCACAGATAAAAAAGTTGACAAACATTTTGGAGAAGGAAAAGAGGATTTATTTTAACTGGGAATGTTCCCTGTTGACTGGTAATCAATGAGCTCCATCCAAATTTAGTGAATGGGTATGCGCATGTGTTTAATGGTAAACACTTAAATATTTTGAATTAAAATTACAACAGGCAAAACTGATTTTGAAAGAGTCGTGTTATTTTGAAATAGTCATATGACTATGCTTTATATTTGAATAAGTAAAAAATCATCAAATGTCTGTTACCTGTAGATGAATGCACTTTTCAACCTTTTTCAAATCTTTGAACACAACAGCCCACCACTGCTGTGAACGATTTTTTCAAAATCCTGTACAGCCTACAGGAAAGCAAGAAAATGGATATAGTGTCCCTGCTAACCCACTTCAGTATTTTTATTCTATGACAGACCTATTCTAGCACTGGCTTAGCTTTGTGTTTAGTGCCCAAAATTGCAGAAAACAACTTTTTTCTATCCTAACATGCCAATAATGCTGAAAGGCATCTGAGAAAAGAAATACCTTTTTGCAGTATGTGGTGAAGACACAATCCAAAAATTTAACAGTATTTCAGTTAATGTAACTTTATACTATCAACTGCCATAAACAAACAAGAATTAAGACCCTCTCCAATTCAGTTCTTGAGTCAGAATTGCATTTCGTACTCTTCTCACTTCGTTTACTCTTCCATAATGTACATAACAGGAACTATAAGGACTTTCTATACATGTCGCTATTCATTCTGTAACAATTTACTTATTAAAAAAGTCTCCTTTCTGCTCACAAAATCCTTTTAAAATCCCAAGAGTAAATTCATCATTTTCCTATTGATTCAGTATAGGACTTTTAATCAAGTTAATGCAAGTTTTCTGTCCTTTGATACTATGAAGCACTCAGTTTAATAAGGAAACTAGGTCAGCTGGCATGTTTTTTTAGAAGAGTTACTTTGCCATACATTCAGAAATGGAACGAAAGTTTTCAGATAATGAAAGTCTTTTAATTTGGCCTGTAAGACCTAAAAGCATCATTATCGTTGTCTGGGTTTGTATTATCTTTGCTGAATTAAGTAACACTTTTAGAATTGATGTTTTAAAAAGACAGGTCAGAAAAACTCACAATACTGACAACTAAAAGAAATTATCATGTTTCTTATGGAAATATTATGTAATAACAGGACCCTGAACTTGTATTTAAAGATAATATTTTCTTTCAACTTAGATAAAACACAGCATAAAGTAAGACATTTTCAGTGCTTTATGTTTTTTTGTCCACCCCATAGCAGGCATATATACCTGTATATCTTTCTGAGTGGAATTTATAAATCATTGTTCCCTGAGCTTTATGTGCATATCAAATCTACTATGACAGACCATGAGGATGTTCATGAACCACATAGAAAAGAAGACACCTGGAGCAAAAGAGTACAGAATTTAGCTTTAGAAAATATGAGATAAAATCTGCCAGCTAGCATTTATAATATATTTGAATAAGGCATTACAGAACTCATGCAAAAGTATTTTGAAATGTCCTTGAATTTTCAGAAGCCAGAATAGCTCTTTCAAATATTTTTCTCCTTCAATCTTTTGAGCCTGTCTTTGTCAGAACAGTAGCTGTATAAAACTACTTCTCATTAAGTGTACAGTTTTTTATTTGTGCACAGGAGTAGGGAAAAATAAATGTTTTTCCTCTTATGATCACATAATTTCCAGTAAATGTCACATTATCCATATTTTTCAAGTGCCTTTTCTTCTTTTTAATCTCTCTTTCTGTCCTCTCATTCATCCTAAGATACTGTCATCCCTCAAACATGACCAAAAAGTCTAGATATTGCTAGCTGTATGAAAATGACAAATGGTTCACCTAGTCTTATTTTCATTTTTCCTGAAGATGTCAGAGTAGCTCCTCAGAAAACTGAATTTGCTCATAAAAATCTAGATTTAAAAAAAAAAAAAGCATATGCAACCCACACAAAGGAATGAACCTATTTCTATTTAAATTAGCTTATCACAATGCATTTTTTGCCCTTTGCCAAGTTATTCATGAGTGACTTTTTGAATTCTGAATGCTAGTTCAAAAATTCCAAAAAACTAATGGAATAGTTTTGAAGGAACAAAATGCCTGAAAAATCAAAATACTATTTCAGCAATGCTCTACCACTGCAAGGAGGGGTGACTGCTAAGCCAGAGGCTGTGGCTCCTCTGTTTCTCAGATGGGGGTGGGTAGGTTCTTCCTTCAACCCTGCAGAAGCAGCGGTCCCTGTGGCCTCCATCTGCAGCAGGTTATTTTTGCGCTGCCTTCCTACCAAGCCTTTGCTTGTCCACTGCCGCTCTTCAAGTTTCACACAGAGTAGGATGCACAGAGGAGTGGTTTGCAGGAACAGCTGCAGCAGGGTTTGTAGGGAGGCAGGGTGGCCCCTTTGGAGGTCCCTGCTACTGCCGCTGCCAAATCATGTCTTGGAAGTGACATCAAGACCCAAAGCACATTGCCGGTCTGTGCTTTCAAAGGGCAGGCTTGCAATGTGCAAGAGGCCTGTTTCAGTCACTGAAATCACAAATTGTGTCAAATTCAGGGAGGCTGGTGTGTTAGGAGAGATCCAGCATGGTACCTGGTGCTGGTGCTTGGGCTCTAGTGCCAGACACAAAGCTGCAGAGGAAGCAGGAGTTCACAGCAAATGACATTTGCCTCCCGTGCTGTGCGTGGAAGAGGCAAGGTTTCCTGGGAGAGCTCTATGACAACAAAAAGAAAATCATATCTCTCCTCAGGTTCTTCACTTGCCTGAGAATTAATGCCAGTTGATAGTGACATTAAAAATGCCCTGTTAGAAGACACATGTAAGTAGTGAACAGAAGTAGTAGTTTAAAATAAATTTACCATCTCTGCATTGAAACACTGTAACCCACCTACTTACTAATAAAACATCTATTCTGCTTACTGCTACTCTCAAATCAAAACCTTTGCTTTCAGAAAGGACTCATTTTTCTTTATGTTTAGTTTGAGTTTTATTCAGAGTAGTGAAATGTAAAAGGAAAGCTTTCAGTTGTCTTGTAACCACAATTATCACTTTCAAAGAAAGCACAGAATGGAAAAGGGTTACATGTGAAGCACAGTTTATTCCAGCTGCCAAAAAGAATCAAAACAGTAATACTTTAATAAAACCCCCTATACTTATTTTGCACAACGTAGCTAGCTTAAAGAAATGCATGCTGTGATTCCATCCTAAGAAAACTTAAATACCATGAAAAACAATAATAGTAATGTTGTTGTTGACAGGATGGCTTAGACAAAACAAGGTAGAAACAATATATTTTATTAGACCAGCTGGTGTATTAAGCCCCTGAGATCTGAAGACAGCCCTGTACACCTAAAAGCTTGCTTATATTTTTCAGCTGTACATCTCTGTTTAAAAACTAATAACATTTCTAGTACAGATTTATTCTTGTCTGCTTAAAAAAGCTGTCATTAATTTTTGGGCTTGTTTTAGAAAAACAAAATATATGTAGAGCCAGCTTACAGTTGAAACCTTGAAGTAGGACTCATATAATTTAGATGCCTGTATTTTAAATCTGCATTTGAGCTTGTCACCTAAAGTTCCTTTGAGAGTCAAGACATGGAAGTGGAACTTTGTATAACACAACTCTTCTAATGTTTCATGCATTAACATTAGGACATAAGTCATGCCATGGAATTGCTATAAAGAGTAACTACCTTATATGCAGATCGGTGTAAATATTAAAGTTAGGTGAGAGGAATCTTACCTCTGGGGAAAAAACACACAACAGATCATATACTCACCATAAATAAGCCTCCCACAACTTGAGTAGAATTATGCTGTGGGACTGTTAACTCCATAAAGGGCTTATTAAGGACTGTTTCTTGTCCTATCCTGTGTCTGGAGAAATATCATCATATTGTTTAACATAGGAAGAATGAAGTGAGGAGAGACAGAATGATTTTAAAAAGGAAAAAAACTCGCAGGCATCTTTCTGTTCTAGTTCCTCCCTCCCCAATTTGCTTAAAGAATATGGAGGAAATCCACTGATTTATGTCATTCCTCAATCTTGTTTCTATGAAATTATATCTCATTTTTTTAAATTAATGCAGTTCTGGATGTGAATACAATACTCCAAAGTGAAAGGAAAAACTGTATTAAAGAAATGAAAAATGTCATTGCTAGTTCCAATTTCTTTCTCATATTCAAACAATTACCATGTGTTATCAACTTCCCACAGAAAAAAAAATAAGTTGGTGAAGTTGTTTTCCTGTATTAAGCTCTCACACAGATAAGTAAAACATCAGAAGTTAAATTATGATATAATTTTGATTTACTCATTCCTATTCCTTTTCACATATCTTTCACTTTTAAACTTTCCAGATAAAGCACCCTAGAATGGGAAATTTGTTCTCTTGACTGATTTATTTTAGCCCTGTACTTTTTCCAGTAAGCCAGTAGGTATTTTATTCATACTGATTCCCATAAGAATAGGATCAGACTATTGACCAAGTGAGTAAATTAGGAAGAACTATAGTTTCAGCCAGATCCAAATGAAAACCTTTATTTTAGAGTCATGTAGAAATAGATGGGCAGGTTTTCCCATTTTACTATGGTAAAAAAAGATTTCATCTACTGTTCATTCTGTTTTGGATGGTCATTATGCAGCTATTGTGTCTTTTTTTCTTTTTAATAAAACGTGATGAAAGAAAGGTTAAATTTATTTTCAAAAAGCAATTTATTAATTCATTGAAATAAATTGCATAAGAGAATAACCAATAAAACATTAAGGTAATTTGTAGACTTGGATTTTTTAAAAATCTGATTTCACTTTTTTAAATTAACTTGAGTTCTGATTTTGACGAAAAAGTCAAAAGATTAAATATTGACTTTGTTAAATTAATGGGAAAACTACCACTGATCTCGAAGAAACCAAGATTTCACTCTTGATTCAAATTTGTAAGTAAAACTTACATTTGATATGCACTGTTTTTCTGTTGTTTGTATACTATGATATTTTAGATGGTTAATTAATACTGTGAGGCAACAGCATGAAAAAAAGCCTGATCGCTTCTTTTTCTGGGGGGTGGTGAAGGGGGGAGGACAATATTTCTACGGTCGTCTCAAGACATGAATACTCATTAAGATAAGTGTACTTTTGATATAGTGGAATACATCTCAGATAGTTTCTACATGATTTTGAGGCTACTATTATCTTAACACTGTACCCAAGCAGGTAATGCTGTGGTAAATATCTTTCTTTTCTTTTAACCAAGTTTTTCTTGCTGTAATAACAATTACAATGATTTCAGATAAATGTATTATCTGGAATTTCTTGCTGAACATATGTACTACCAACATTGTTTCACTTAGTAGCTCTGAGTTAAAAATTTGACTAGGTTGATTGAAAGATATTGAAAACAATGGAAAATTGCCATCCATTGTAAGGCTGAATATTCAGCTAGTGTAATTGTGTACAGACTGTTTTTAAAGATGTGTACACATTGTTGGTAAAGCTGGAGGCACACAAGGTCCATATGCTATCATACTTGTATATTTTATACTCTAATTTATTAAAATATCACCCTGGAAGACTCCACTATACCCATAAATCATTTTAAGCTTCCATAGAAAAGCTAGAGAAATGATAAATGCTTGGTTAGGACAATATTGTTGGATATAACATACTCTAGGGGAACGTAAAAGTAAAATGAAGTCTTCTGATTCCATAGCAATAATGCAAAACATTACCATTGAATGTCATTTAACTAAATTTTAAAAGGTTGCTTAACAAGCATCTTGGGTGCCTTAAGAACAGATTTATTTAATTTTTTTAACAACTTATTGAATTAAGGGTTTATAAGTCTTTTACGTCTTTAGTAGTCACTAACATGTTTTGTGATAAACATTTTTGTCTACCGTTTCTTTCTCTCTGCAGAATGGAGCTCATCTTAACTTCAGCACACTAAACTGTAACAATGGGAAACAGCACCATGGTAACAACATCCACTCAAAACGTTTATATTTCAATATTCTGATATGACTCTTGAAGAAAGGGAAACTGACTCACACAAACAATCTTCCATCACACCGGGAAATAGCATTTCCCTAAATTCTTCTCAACTGATGTAAAAAGCAAATTTGTTGGGAGTTGGTTTTTGGGTTTGTTTTTTTTTTAAGTTTTTAACCTCACACATATAGACACAATTGAAAAAAAATCTGCAGAAAATAACCCCAGTCTAATATAAGTTTAAAAAGTCATCAGATTTATAATAACAACAGTATGGATAAAAATAAGCAAAAATGTCATAATTTAAACAACAGTGTAAACAGCAACACACTGCACTTGTTACATAATATCTAATTTAAGTGGAATTACTCATTTTCGCCAGAGAATAGGAAGATTTCTTCTACTGATTACCAGATGTTAAAACATGCCTTTAACTTTTACCAACACCATATTGTCAATGGGGAGTACAAGACTCCGACAGAAGTCATGACAACTACACTGTTTTGTAGCATCTGCTCAAGTAAATTTTACAAGTCATAAATATATTTTCCATTTTTTTGACATTATATAAGGTAAGTAGAGGCATCAATGGGCATGACACATAACGAAAAAGGATAATTAAAATAAGCTTGTAAATACTGAAATTTACTTTAACATGCTAAACTTTCTGATATATATCTTAGTTTTCTAACTAATGTTCTATTATTACATTACCCACACAAAAAGCCACAAAAGACCAATCCCTTCTCCTCTCCTGAAGATGCACCATCAGGCAGAAAGGAAGACCTAAGTTAGAGCAACGGAAGTACAAAATAAGGCGTACTTGTATAAAAAGCATTAGTAAAATTAGAGAAGCCAGCAATAGTGTCCATGTCCTGGAGGATTTTTTGATAAATAACAGAAAAAGATAACAACTAAGAAGGAAAGAATGTTACAGAAGGTATATTATGGATGAATTAGGACTTTGTCCAGAATGACAAGCACATAAATGTATCACCCAAAAGGAACAAGTTATTAGTCAGATCTAATTTTAGGCAGAGGAATCTCTACTCCTTCTAAAGCCTAGAGAGACTATCTTGTAAAATAAGTTTTGCACACCCGACTCTGTCTACTTCTGTGAACTACTGTCTAGAGGAGCCTCTCTCCGGTGACCGTGGATGGGAATGATCTCCAATTACTGAAGCTGGCCTTTGTGAGCATCCCAATTCAGCATATCACAAAGGCAGAAATGTCAGAAGGTCACCAACAGCAAGGTTTGAAATAGAGCTGGGAGTCTTTCTCCCTCTAACTTTTGCATCCATTCTTGCTCTAAGTTGCCGAAGTTGGTTCTCTAATTCAAAATTTCATCTATCACATAAAGTACATGACATCATTTGCACTTACTTTGAATTAAAATACATAAAGCTTTGCTCATTGCTGTTATCACATAAGGCTGGTTTTGAATAACCCACTAAACCCATTTACAATGGATATGTTAAATGAACATGAGAATGTTTTAATCAAATCTCCACATAATGTTCTGATTATTATTACTCAAATGCACACAGGAGATTAATTTAGACCCTTGTTTTCAGCCATACAAAAATGATTGCAATATAAAAGAAGATCACTCATTTCTCATTAAAAACACTTCCAACCCACACTTCAGCCATGAATTTGTTAAACCTACAGGATTTTATGTGTTATAAAATGCTAGGTTGGTATTTTGAACATGCTGCTTTCATAATGAGTCTATTGTTTGCTTTATATTTTATTAGTCTTTGCACAGAATAATGGTAAATAGAATTTCGATCTGAATATATTCTGGAGTTGAATTAAATTCATGATTAACAAAAGCAATGAGCATCAGCTCTGATAATTATTAGGATCAGCTGAAGCAAGGAGGGGCTGGGTACATTCAGAATGGTTCATCCCTGTCATTAACTGCAGAAACCATGCAGAATCTGTTCTGAACCTCTAAATGCTTGGAAAACAACTCTCTTTGTTCTTTAACACTTTTCTTGCCTAGTACCTGCTAAAAATAAAGAGGTACATGCTCATTGCAGCACCTTTCTGCATTCAATGTACTGAGTGAGAAAGAGCAGCAGAACTGGAAAGAAAAGCCATCATTTTGGGGGAAAAAAGGGTGCACATTTTGTCTAACAGTCAGAATACCACTTAAAGCAGACTAAAACCTTCAAAGTTGTCCATCCTCTCTTTTTTTTTTTTTCTTCACAAAATATGGTGACTGGCCGTGTATATAGGATCCAAATGTAGTGAGCTGCAAGGTTAGGTGTGTAACTTAGTTATAATTATTTCTTCGTACTATTTATTTTCTCAGTGGACTTTTCAAAATGAGAAATATATATGTGCATATAGTCATTTTAGATTTCTAATTCTGTCAGAAATCAAAAGAGACAAAGCTTATTCTACAAATCCCAATCTTTAAGCAATACTAATAGAGTCAACTACTGTATGCCTGTGAAGCAGACAAATTACATTCCTTTTTATGCCTAAAAATTCTAAAGATGAAAAAAGTCATGGGTAGC
>VXAK01014152.1:101148-122485 GCA_013399435.1 Arenaria interpres | reverse complement strand
CCATTCTGTGATTCTATGAAATCGGCCCGGCGTTTGCCTCCAGCTGTGCGAGGCGTAGGGCTGGGCTCCGCCAGGAGCACCCGCCAAAAACGATTCGGGTGGGAGGAAGAGGATTTAACGAGAGAGAAACGCGCTAACCGCTTCCAAAACACAGGTCACTTCAAAAAAAGGCTTGCAGGGGTAAATGAGGCCGACAGCAGCGTGCAGCTTCAGGAAATGAAGCCGTTTTTTCAGAGCGGCGGAGGGCGCAGCGGGTGCCGGGGTGCGGGCAGGGCCCGGCGCAGGGGCTGGGGAGCAGGCGCCATCAGGAGTCTGGGCGCATCCAAAACTTCTCAGATGAGCAGATGAAGGAGGTCAAAATGCGAGCGGGCTGGCCAGGCGCTCCCGTGCAAGTCAAGCTGTCCGATTGACTGCAGGGCGACCGAGCCATCTTGTCTTCCTGGCAGGCAGCAGGCACCGCCACGTCTGAGGGAAAATACAGACAGAAGCCTGCGTGCGGGGAAAGGGACCCGCAGCGGGAATCAAGGGCAAGGGAGGGTGAGGGAACACCGGGTGCTGTGCCGGGGTTATTTGAGGAATGTCATCAGCTCCATCTGACCCCCTGTTCTGCAGGGGACAAGAGAGGTGTGCAGATCTGGTTTTCAGCTTTCCGATTTAGGGCCAGTTTCCTGAAGTTCATGATTTCTGACACAGTATCTCAGCTTTCTGGTGCTTCCAGCTGCTTTCTCGCTGAAAAGCCCAGCTGATTTATGCAGATTATCCAGGGGCAAACAGCAGCACAGGGAGGGTAGCCCCACGCGGGAGCCAGTCTGAGCTGAAGTCCCCAAAATCTGCTCCAGCCATATATGCTTTTCCTATCGGCGATGCTAAACAGACAAAAGACCTTAATGAAAGTGGCCTTTTACAATTAAAATTACTGGGAAAAGAGCTTTCTCTTTCCTCTGAAGCAAGAAATGCAAAGTTTTGTGTAAGGTATAATAGCACTCAACCAACCAGCACCAAGGCGCTTTTCCTTAGCCTGCCCCCGGCCCTGCAGGCTGACAGGAAAGTTTGAAATCCCATAGCTCCCATCGTATCTTGATTACAGAAAACGCAGAGTAAGTTTCCTTCAGGTCCAGTGGGAAATGCAATGAAGAAACCTAAAATAAAAATCTGTTTAAAAACATGATTTTTTTTTTTCTCCTGCTTGTGAGTCCTTTCAGTTGCTTCTACGCAGGAGCGCTGTGCACTGCCGCAGCCACAGCACTGCCACCGTGGGGACGGGGACACACCACTTCCAGCTGAATTACACCACTCCGGCTTCTTCCAGGACATTGTCATAACTTAAGTAAAAAAATAACTTGTGGAAATGCTGCTTAAAATTTAACAGATTGTAGGAAATTTAATTCAAAACACTTAACAGTACCCTTTAAATATAAAAAGAACATTTTTACTCTAAACTACTCTGGCGGGGTTTTGGGCTGGGTGGTGTATGCCCATTAAGTTAAATTTTAGTAGGGGATTGCGGAGGTTTTTTCACCTTTAAAAATATCCAGGATTTTTCTGAAATTACAGAAGATCATGAATTTCATGTATGAAAATCAGTGGAATTAGGATCGAGACTTGAGCACTGCAATCATACAGTGTAATTTCATCTGTGCAGCCGAGACATTCAAATGCCCCCTGCCTAATCCTTTCCAAATGTGAGAAAAAACAATCAAGTTGTCATTTCTACATGAACTAGTATTTAACTTGAACAACAATTTTGTTCTTGAGCAATAGAACTAAATAGATATTAAAAGTAGTTTTTGGAAAACCATTAACACCTTCAAGTCCTGTGACTCCCCTGACTTAGAATGGATCTCACCAAGAGGGTGCCCACAGGAGCGGGCCCCTGTGTGCCAGGCACTTCTGTGTCATGAAAAGAGAGTCTTTAACGGAGATTTTTCAAAAGCACCGATGAAATTTGTTACCGTAACCCCCATGAAAACCAGCAAAGTCTGCTCTATAAGTGTCTGCCTTTTTGCAGACAACATTTCACAGGAGTAACCTTTCTTTCTTTCTTTTTTTTTTTTTGTTTAAATCCCTTCCCCAGCTCCCAGGCTGAGGTGCACAGACAGACAGCAGGACGCAGACCCCAGTCTGACACCCCCTGCCCTCGGAGCTCCTGCCTCTGCCCTGCCGCCACATAGGGCTGTGTTCAAACACCGGCTCACAGATGCACAGCTCTACTCACAGAAAAAGGCACGGAGGATATCACTCAGTTCTCTTTCTTCTCGCTGGTTGATAATAAGGCTTACAGCTGAACTTTGATTTTTATTGCAGTGAAGGGGAGCGAGATGGGTAAAACCTAGAGTCCCGCTGACCTAAACAGCCAAACTGCTGCTGCCTGAGCCAAGAGCCCTGTTTGGTTCTAAACATACCCAAAATGTGTTTTCATTGGCCTGATGCTAATTGGGTCTGCCCCGGCTGAGGGGATCCTTAGCTGAGCTTTTGAAATCCTCAGCACCTCGTTCCTGGTGGCAGAGACCTGGGTGGGAGGCACCATTCACAGCCTGTGCCTTCACAGGCAGCTGGGACCGGGGACATCCTCCACGCTCAACTCCCACGGGGGCTTAAGGCTTCTCTGACAGCACGTCTCCCCGGAAGACAAAAAGCTGGAAAAGGAGAATGTGATTAGGATGGACCGAGCAGGTTCGCCCCACAGGGTTTTCCAGGGAAGCGTCTCTTCCATGAACGGAGCCTGGAACAGAAATAAAGGCTGTTCCCCAGGCGCCCACACTCGGCGCCTGTTACTCCATCACCGCGCTCAGGAGTCTGTTCTCCCGGTGGTGTTTACAGTTACATCTGCTACAAGAGGCTGCTCTTTGTCATCAGTACAACAGTTGGAATGACACCCAAGAAAGCCTGAATCAGCACAACAGCGTTCAGCTCCAAGTAAGAGAGGCAAGAAGAATACAGCAGCCTGACGGGGCATTGGGATGTCCCAGTCCTGGTGGGTGGGAGCTGGACACAGGGACGCTCCAGGCTGCGGAGCAGCAGTCCCTCACTGCCCCCTGGGGCAGGGAGAGGACAGCTTGGGGAAAAAATAATGGTTAAGCACTGACTTTTGGGGTGGGGGTCTTCTACCATGGAAAATAACAGCTTTTTCTTTCTGTTCAGACTGAATTTATGTATTTGTTTACAAACAGCATTTACCCAGAGCCCCAGTCCTGTTCTCTGTCCCATCACAAAACCAGATCACATTCTGTGGCAGTCTGTAAGTGGCACCAAGCTGGCTCCCTGGTGCCGTTGTGTCAGAAATGCACATTTTGGGAGCCCCAGCCCCTTTCTTGCACACACCAGTTTCTCCCTTGCTTGGCTTGCGCGCCATCAGAAAGGCTCAGTGTTTATTTAAGCGAGGGGCCTGCTCTCAGGGACTGTGCCCAGCTGTAAGCCCTCTTCTCCTCAGCTCGCGCTGTGGGGGCAGCTCCCACAGAAGTGCGTCTCCCGTGGAGAGGGTTTTTGCACTTTGCTGTCAAGGGTCAGGGCAAGTCAGACCAAATGTAGCCAAAAGACATCCCCTGAGACTACCGTGGCTGGCTGGAGTTCATGGAGAAGAGAGTCCACCGAGAGGAAAGTAATCTGATCACTAGGGGGTACAAAAGACTGCAAAGCTGCAGAGAAGGATGACAGAAATCATTGCTTTTGCCCAAAATGCCACCTTCCTAGGCTAAAAACCATGAAAATGTGGTTCTAGAGCAAAAAGACGAAGTTGTGGGAAGCGGCACCCTCATTACCTCTGGCAATCCCACGAGTGAGATGTGTCTTGAGGCACTGAAGTTCGTTAACATCTGGCCACCAGCAGAGAGGGACAACTCAGCTCAAACCCAATCTCTCCGCACGAACGCGGACCGCCAGGAGGAGCTTGGACAGACAAATTAATTGAACCTGTGTGGAAGCAGCAGCAGCGCCTGTTGGGAAGCCAAATCCCTGTGAGGGATCAGGTACCATGAGATGTCCTGGTATCTGGTTCTGCATAGACTAAGAACGGCAGGTGGATAACAAGCACAGCTAGTGCTTTCCACAAAAAGCACTGCCCATAACTGTTTCTGGGAAAACCTAAGGATTCTTAGACTTTTCCATCCCCAAGTGAAATATTAGATGTCTGTATTTTTCTTCAGTGTAATTAAATTCTTGCCAGGCAGATAGGACACAAGAGCAATCTATAAAAGAACAATCCTTGGAAGGAGGATCTGACTCATACCCGCTCTCTCCCGCATAGCAGCTGGGGTTTAATTGGTTTATTGGGAAGTGAGCATAGAAGCTAGAGAGAGATCAGATTTCTGATCAAGCATTCAAAATTAATGTAAATAAGAAAATAATAAATATTTCATATGAAGCATAAGCCGGTGCCAAGCCATTTTAAGGGAAAAAAGGGTATGGAAACTCAACAAACGAGAAGACATTGCTGTGTACTGCACTCCTGGCTCAAATACCGTCCCAAGGGATGCCGCTCCCTGCAGCTCCTCACCTCCTCACAGATGTGTTGTCCCTTGCTTTTACTGTTCAATACTATTTCTACTGGGAACGAGACATTATGAAACTCAGGTGGTGGGAAAAGTTATTTCTGACCCAACAGGGTATTGCTGGAGAGTGTCCTGCCTGAATAGCAGGGTTAGTGTCCAGCTTTGGCAGAGACGCTCACGTCCTGCCCACCATGGGCCTCCCGCATGGCAAGACAGAAAATGGGTCTTGGGCTTAACACAACTGGCCATCTAGTGGGAAAGAGGGAAAACTACTAGATGGTTTGAGACATTTCCACCTTTTAAACTCTCAACACAAGTCCAGTTAAGGGAAACCACAGACAAAATTTTCTTAAACCCTGTAAAGTCTGAAAAAGCTGTTTTATCTTTTTCTAATCTGACCAACAGCCAAACAGAGCCTAAGGTGTGCAAGATGCACCACAAACTACACAATAATTGTAGTTAATTTGAAAAAAAATCATAGAATCATAGAATGGTTTGGGTTGGAAGGGACCTTAAAGATCATCGAGTTCCAACCCCCCTGCCATGGGCAGGGACACCTCCCACCAGACCAGGTTGCCCAAAGCCCCATCCAGCCTGGCCTTGAACCCCTCCAGGGATGGGGCAGCCATAACTTCCCTGGGCAACCTGTTCCAGTGGCTCACCACCCTCACAGGAAAGAATTCCTTTCTGGGATCTAGTCTAAATCTCCCTTCTTCCAATTTAAAGCTGTTCCCCCTTGTCCTGTCACTACACTTCCTGAAAAAGAGTCCCTTCCCAGCTCTCCTGGAGCTCCCTTCAGATATTGGAAGGCTGCTATAAGGTCTTCCTTCCTTCTCCAGGCTGAACAACCCCAGCTCTCTCAGCCTGTCTTCATGGGAGAGCTGCTCCAGCCCTCTGATTATCTTCATGGCCCTCCGCTGGACCCATTCCAACAGGTCCATGTCCTTCCTGTGCTGAGGACTCCAAGGCTGGACACAGCACTCCAGGTGGGATCTCATGAGCACAGAGCAGAGGGGCAGAATCACCTCCCATGACCTGCTGGTCACGCTTCTCTTGACACAGCCCAGGATGGGGTTGGCTTTCTGGGCTGCCAGTGCACATTGCCAGCTCATGTTAAGCTTCTCATCCACCAACACTCCCAAGTCCTTCTTCTCAGCCCTGCTTTCTAGCCATTCTCCTGCCAACCTGTATTTGTGCCTGGGATTGCCATGTCCCAGGTGCAGGACCGTGCACTTGGCTTGGTTAAACTTCATGCGATTTGCACGAGCCCACCTCTCAAGCCTGTCCAGGTCCCTCTGGATGGCATCCCTTCCCTCCAGCGTATCGACTGCACCACCAAGTTTGGTGTCATTGGCAAACTTACTGAGAGTGCACTCTACCCCACTGTCCATGTCTCCAACAAAGATGTTGAACAGCACTAGTCCCAGTACAGATCCCTGAGGAACACCACTCGTCACTGGCCGCCAGTTGGACATTGAGCCATTGACCACAACCCTTTGAGTGCGGCCATCCAGCCAGCTCCTTATCCACCAAGTGGTCCATCCATCGAATCCATTAGTTTCCAGTTTTGAGACCAGGATGTCGTGCGGGACAGTGTTGAACGCTTTGCACAAGTCCAGGTAGACGACACCTGTTGCTCTGCCCTTGTCCACCAAGCGTGTGGCAGTATCATAAAAGGCCACCAAATTTGTCAGGCACGGATTAACCTTGGTGAAGCCATGTTGGCTGCCTCCAATCACCTCCTTATTTTCCATGTGCCTTAGCAGAGATTCCAGGAGGATCTGCTCCATAATCTTGCCAGGCACAGAGATGAGACTGACTGGCCTGTAGTTCCCTGGGTCTTCTTCCCTGGGTCTGGATTAGATACCAGAAAGAAATCAAGTTGCAGTTAAAATTTTCTTGTGACTGTGGAGCGTCTGGAGAGGCCCGAGTGTGCCAAGCACTGCAGGAACATGGAGATAGAGAAGGTGGGTAATGCTGGAGCAGGGTGATTTGCCTGGGGTTGGTCCCCTCCCTGTTTCCTTTTCCAAGAGGATAATACACAAGTCCTACCTTCCCTTTGCACGTCTTCAGCCTGTGCCACAAGCTACTGACCAGAAGCTAGAGGATGCACTCCAACTTCAATAGCCTCCTCAAAATGTTACCAAACATGTTTTTTACTAACCAAAAATCCATTTTCCACTGTTGTTACTTCTTGAACATCACAGAAGGAGCCAGAGGGAAGGGCTCAGCTCAGCTATTACCAGATCACCTTGGAACAGGTTTCCAGTCCAAAGGGACTAGAAAGGAAGGCAAACAGGCAGAGTTATTGCCAGCCCTGTTTGTTGGCGCTGAGCCTCACCAATGGACAAGGTTCGTGTGTCATCGAGGCCGGGGCTGTACGAGAAAAATGACATTACTTGCTTGACAGCGTTTGTGATGGCACCTCTGGTCTACGCTAATTTAAGCACCTCTCACAGAACCATTGGGGAACAGAGCCAGAGGAAACCCTGAAAAATCAACATTATCAGCAAACAATGGTGTCTTGGAGCTTGTAGTGTTTAGTGCAGAGACCAAGTGTCAATATTTGCTGTGTTTCCCCGCAGTCGCTGCAGTGCTCAGCTGCACAGTCACGCCAACAGCTGGCGAGAACACAATTTGTGGCGTTTACCTCCGATCGTTCTCAGTGTTTCTGCTCTCACCAGGCCAAGGCAGCATAGGTACTAGGTAGGTGGCCAACTTAGGGAGTAGAGGATATTCCAGGGAAGTTCAGACACCTGTGAACTGCTGTCCTCATCGCAAATATTTATAATGCTTTGCCCGGGCTGGCACCCAGGTGCACTGACCTGGCATGGCACTGCAAAGCCTGAGGATGCTTCCCACCTTGTTGGACAGGGAAAGTGGGGAAACCTGCATTTAGTAGCAGTAAAAGGAGTTACGAGTCTGAAATGGAGACTGTAGCTGAAAAGGGACCATTAGGCCCCGCGTCCTGTTTGTGCCACCTGCTGGTGCAGGAATCGCCCTCACGGTGAGTGCAATCCAGTCACTTACCCATTTGATCTTCCTCTTCTGTTATGAAGCTGCCAGTAAGTGTTCCAAAGATGGTAGCAGTTCTGGTTAAGATGACTGCAGTCACTTAAAAATCAGCCTTTTCTTCACTTTTCCTTTCCAGTTCCACTGCTTATTGAGATCAAAGAAAGAGAGAAGGGCGGGGGGAAAACCACCAAAATAATCTTAACATCAAGACCCAGTTCTAATCTACAAAGACCCCCCCCGTGACTTGCACACTGCATTATTGTGAGAGTCAGGGCCCAAAGCCCTCACAATGTGTCAGGGAGTTCTCCAAACACCCTCTTGTTGCTCATGGTACCTGATGAGTTCTGAAGCACTCCGTGTCCAAAGCACCAGTGGTCCAGGGGACTGTGGTGTGTGCCTTCACCTTCTAAATCACATGTAGCTCAAGCAGGAGAAAGCACCCTGTACAGTGTTCATTTCAGGACAACTCAACTCACTAAGAACATTTGCCTAATTAAATACACTTCATTCCCCGCAGAACAGGAGATTTTTCGATGCTAGAGAAATTGTATCATTTCTTTTCAGTGAGACGGCCGTGCTTTTCCAAAAATGTAAATTAATTCTTGCAGGGAAGAAGAGAGAGTGGCCTGGCAGGAAGAGCGATATTTGGCATGATTAGCTCTCCTTGCTGTCTCACATTCGTTTTCTGCAAAAAATCTGATGTGGCAGCTTGTTTAAAACTTGTTTATTGGGAAGAGGTCATAAGCTGAGCACTGTTCAGAATAGGTCAGGCATCTGATTAAAGGTTGAATAAACTGAAATGCTTCACATGAATCTCCAAGACAGGAGCTTGATGAGGAGAGAGAGCTTGTCTTAGAAAAATGTTGCCAACTACCTCACATCGCAGGCAGCCAGCAGACTGCAGTGCTGGTTAAAGGAGCAGGAAGATTAAATAATTCTGCTTGTCAGCATTAACAAATATTCAGTATTATTCTTCTGTACTTCGGGACAGGCTCTTGCTGGAAGAAAGCCCCTCCGTAAAAGGAACATAATAAGAAATCATGCCAGCCTTGAAGAACTGGTAGTCAAAACAGACGGGAGAAAAAAGAACATCTTGAAATGATCTGCAAAACAAAGGAAATGAAAGAAAAAAAGAAAAAAAATCAGCTGCTTATTCCAGGTCTTGTATCAGCGTGGTGGGAAAGGAGAGAGCTGAATTCACATCTCCTGACACCAGCCCAGTGACCATTCCCCCAAAGGCCTTCCTTCTGTCTCACGTGCTTTTCTCAGTGTGTGGGGAAAACGGAAAGAAATGTGGGGGTGTTGGTATGTTCTATGTTGTTGCTGTTGCTATTAGATGCTCCTGTCAGCTCTGGTGTGATAATTTGGGCTGTGCTTTCCATAACTTTGGGGACTGCAGTCTAAAGCCTGGAGAAGTTAACAGGCTGATCGCATACTCGTGGAACTGGGGCTGCAACACACTTCAAAAGCACAAGACAAACAGCAAGGTGCTTCCTTTCCTCCTTTCACATTCCGCTTCTCCCTCCAGCTTCATCCTTCAACTATTACAGAGAGCAGCCTGGAAAGGAGAAACTTCCCGTTTCCTGCAGTGCCAGTGTAACGCAGGACTCCTCTTGCTGAGCCATGTAGTCTCCTGGTCAAGACCTGTGGTGTCCTCCTGGGTGGACCCAGAGAGGTATTTGCATCTGGGATGAAACAACCAAAATAAATTCACAGCCTCCTTGTAAGCTCTGAAGTAACTGCTAGTTGGAAAAAAGAACAAGTTCCAGATTTTACCAGATGCTTAAGCAAAAATGCTTAAGAAATACAGTGGGGAGAGATAACATAAAACGTGAGAACTCAAAGTTTTCTGATGGGCAGGAAACTCCACTAAAAAAAGAAAACGGGCTTGGTTTTGAGAATGATTTCCTGATCAACAGCCGTCTAGAGAAGGAATGGCCAAATTCAGCAAGGGCGAGCGCTTGGTCCTTGCTGCATCTCGAACCCTGGCACTCTGCTGCACTGCACAGGATCTCCAGCTCTCCAGCACTCCGGGTCTCCTCGGGAAGTCCTGACCTCAGCACGGCACAGCACGGTGCAGCGCCGGGGTAATCATTGAGTCGGCAAAGATCTCGCAGGAGCTCTGACCCTTAATTTCTCACGCCTCTCTCATTCTTCAGAGCATTAAGTCCCTCCAACCTATAGAGTGCCAAATAAATCTCTCAAATCGTTAATTCCAGGCAAGCTTTTGCTGAGAGTTCCCTGAAGCATAAGGCGGCTCCTTCATCAGGTAGGACAAAAGCCTCAACCGTGCCATAACCCGACCACTCATCTGGTTCCAGTCCAGAACCACAGGGGCTTCTCCAGTCCTTCTCCTGCCCTGCAGGGATGACCAGAATGAATCACCAAGCCTTTCCTGCTGTGGTTTGTCCAGTGGTACTCCAGGAGCTGGGTACATACCACTTATGCCACTTAAATTACAATTGTCATGCAGTACTGGGCCTGGCTTCCAGCATGCAAAGCACTGGGAAGTACAGGGAATTTTTAGCAGATGCCTCAGGTGAGGCATTTCTTATTAAGAAGCCAGAAAGTCATGAGAAGCACAAGTAAGGCAATAATGATGCTTCTGACATGTGGCGTTTGTTCTGCCCACGGCCCGCAGTACAGTGGTTCTAAAAAAAAAGCCGCCAACCCCCCCAGCAGGGGCGGCACAGCCCCTCACCTCTCACAGCCCTAAAGGCAGACTGTTTTCCGTGGGGGGGACTACAGTTCTGGCCTGAGAAGCACCCCAAACTTCTCCGGTGTAGAGACATCCCAGCCTGAGCAGGCTTTTTGCAGAATGAACACTCCACAACAGTGTTGGCTGCAGAAGCAGAAAAGGTTCCAAAGCATATTCACCTTTAAAAAAAAATGTATTCTACTCTAAAAGAGTGCAAAGCACTGGAAAAAGGAGGACGCAGAAGACCTGCACTTCCCCACGCCTTTTCCTTCCTCCTCTCTAGATACACTTGTAGGATTTTCTCCTCCCCCCTTGGTTAGGACGTGTCTCTCTCATCCGCTCTCCCACTCTGCCTCTTCATCGCAGTCTCCGGCAAAATGTCAGAGGAAGGGAAAAGTGACAAGCTTATAAGAAAATGAATATCTCATTCTGTTTGAATATTACATTAACCCCCAAGCTCCGCTGCTTCATTTGTCAGCTTTTTGCGAGCTCTCCGTCTCGGCGGCACCCCTGACCCGGTTGGTCTGATTAGGAATGATCAATGTGCACATTTGCGATGGAGCTCTTTGCACACTGTGAGACCCTCGCCCTTCAGTCACTCATGCAGATAATAACGGCACTTCGAGTCACTTGCCCATAACTCCAAGCTTCATTAAACAGGGGGGATGTCACAGAAAGTCCCTTTAACTGTCTTTTCGCTTCTCCGCGAGGGAAAAAACCGACAGTGCTGAGAAATGGGATTTGGGATATAAATAAAATCCTGGTGTGGGTTTTGCAGTGTTGGGCTGTGTCTGTGCGCTGAAGTCTCCTGGCTCGGGGAGGGCGGGAGGAGAAGCTGCCTGTGCCGAGCATCGCCTGGCGGGGACTTTGCACGGGAACACGCCTGAGGTCAGGAACAGCTTCAGAAGGAACAGTGTCCCCCGAACGGGGCAGGGATTGGAGAGAGACCCCTGTCACTCACCGCCTCCGCTGCTGGCTGTCACACTTCTGTGCCAGGGGTTTGTTTTCTGGGACGTTACCGTGCCTGAGTGTGAGCCATGCTACATGTTACACAGCACAGATGTCTTTGCTCAGAAAAAATCCCTGCTCAGAAGGATGTGAGCCTTCTGAGAGACTTGATCTACAACTTCACAGGTGGAAATTGTTATCCAGAAGCTTCCCGGGCAGCGCACAGGGAGGTACTGAGCCCTGCGCCCCAGCTGGCCACTGCCAAGAGCAGCCACGTATTTAGGATTCTGTTCTGATCATAGACATTTATCCTGCAGCCATTCCCTGCCTTCCACCTGCACGTATCGCCCACTCAACACGTCTTCAGCCATCGCCCTGGTGCCACAGGTAGGAAACGCCACGGCCCGGGGGTGCTGAGCTGCTGCTGCGGGCTGTCCAGGGCCCCTGCAGGAAACCTCCCCACCAGGATTCAGCTCTGGGCCCCTCGTCACCAGCACACACCCGCCTGAGCTCTGGGAAGAACCAGAAAGATGCTGAAGCTGCCAGAGGGTTTGAGTCAGTGTGTTTTAAAGCAGGAGGGGAAACTCACACACACAAGAAAGAGTTACCTTAAAAAGGGAAAAAGAAATCTGGACAGGTACAGGGTGCTGCAGTACTGGCTACAGGGCAAAACCTGTTTATTTTCTCTCCCCGTCCTAAAGTCTGAACCCAGAAGATGCAATCACAGAGAGGTTAAGTGATCCAGCGGAAACTGCAGGGACAGAAATTAAACTCCAGCCTCCTGCATTTCAGCCTAGGGCTTTCCCTGCAGTTACAGCACTGCTAGTCCGTGGATGAAGGAGAATATTTTAACACATTAAAAGTGTCTGTAGGTGGCTGACCCCACCAGGAAGAGGAACAACTGAAGATAATGAGTAGCCTGAAATGCACAAATAGAATATTGTGTAGCTAAAGGGTCATCCAAGCCGTCTGTGGGCTGGCATTGGCTTCCCTCTGGCCCACCTGGGCCATTTATAGTAAAGAAGGGAAGTTTCTCCCTCTTCCTTTTCAGGTGGAGGTAAATAAGGAATGAGCCCCCAGGCTGCAAGACTTCCCCTCGATCTGAAGAACGTGGACCTTAAGGTCCCTTTTTAAAACGTAGGCAAACTCCCAGACTGTGAGCCCAGGAAGCACCAGGGCATTCACCACGAAGCCCTGAGGTACAAGATTGCCTTGCACTGATCCACAGCTGTCCAAGGGGCTCTCGGTCAGAACTGGCTCCATAAACAAAGAAAATCTGCTAAGGTAAGGGCCTGTGTCATTCCAGCACACACAGCCCCAGGCAGCTCCTTGGGGAACGTGGTGTCTGACCTAACACTTATGCTACATAAAGTTATTACACAGAAAAGATGAGATTAACAGAGGTACGTGAGACTAGACAAGAGCTGAGCTCTGTGCTCCTGAGAGCCAGCCCAGGTTTGCCCCCAGCTCTTCACAGCTTTCTAGGGCTAGATTTCAACCACTCCAAATGTCTAGGCACATTTGGATTTCAGTTTTCAATCAAACTCCAGCCTAAAAGATATACCCCTGTTGCTCTATAATAAAGACCTATTTCTTCACCCAGAGAAAAAGTTCCAACACTTGCTGAGATGTAGGGTGCCACAGTTTTTAGGAGCTGTGTTCTTTCTCATTGCAGTTAAACTTCCCATAGGAAATGCACTGTTTTCACAGATGAACAGCCTATGCTGTTTCCCATCTACTCTAAAAATGAAATAAAAGTCTGATGAAGCATGAAGGGAAGAAACAAGATGTTTTCCCATACGAATGAAACCCAAAACTCACAGCAACCCAAACCCACTCCTTTGCATGCCAGGTGTTTCCCTGACACCTTTCTCACAGAGGTTTGAACCCTCATCGCTGTATATAATTCTTATCTGATCCTCAAGAAGCACATCCCCTACAGAGCGCTGTACAAATCATCCCTTCACTGAGCTGGGCGATGCTCTCCAGAAGAGACTTAGGACATCAGAATCATAGAATGGTTAGAGTTGGAAAGGACCTTAGAGATCATGGAGTTCCAACCCCCTGCCCTGGGCAGGGACACCTCCCAGTAGAGCAGGTCGCTCAAAGCCCCATCCAGCCTGGTCTTGAACCCCTCCAGGGATGGGGCAGCCACAGCTTCTCTGGGCAACCTGGGCCAGGCTCTCACCACCCTCACACCAAAGAATTCCTTTCTGGTATCTAATCTAAATCTCTCATCTTCCAGTTTAAAACTGTTGCCCCCTGTCCTGTCACTGCACTTCTTGACAAAAAGTCCCTCCCCAGCTCTCCTGTAGCCCCTTCAGATATTGGAAGGCTGCTCTAAGGTCTCCCCGGAGCCTTCTCTTCTCCAGGCTGAACAACCCCAGCTCTCTCAGCCTGTCTTCATAGGAGAGGTGCTCCATCCCTCTGATCATCTTTGTGGCCCTCCGCTGGATCTGTTCCAACAGGTCCAAGTCCTATGTTCTTTCCTCCCCTGTAAATTTCTCTGAATAGATCCTTCTGTGTCCTTCAGCCAAGCGTTGTGCTTGTCCTGCTGAGGCACATTCCACGTATACAGACCGGCTCCCACTGATTTCCATGGATGCCAGTGCGGCCTCCTTTCCTGTCACTCTGCCCGGAGCACTCACATATTCAGCGCAAACAGAAGCCGCTGCCTTTGGGAGACTCCTGACCCCAGAGGGAATTTCCCTCGCCTCCGTACCACAGCCTGCAGAATGAGCCACTGTCTCGAAAACAAACACTCAAACGCTGTGCTTCTCATTAGCCCCAGACTTTTGTCCCCTTATTCATGAGAAGGAGTACCTTGGCCATCCAGCAGTCACTCCAGCGGCGTCTGGCTGAATAGGGCCTTATTTCCCTGTGCGGTGCCTGCGGGGCCCGCGGCGCACTGCCTGAGCCCCGGCGAACGAGGAGAATTATTCTCGCTGAAACAGAGAGCATCAGGATCAGGCCACAAAGACTTCAATAAAGGCAACAAGCACATAATAAAGCCAGATGACAACTGATCGTTACAAAAGGCTGTCCCTACAATCAGAGTGATGTATTGCAAGAGTTTTCATCGCGGTTCTCCCTGCTTTATCCAAATCCAGTCATGCCTCCAGCTCAGATGATTTCTCTCTTTTGCTGTCACTTCCTCCCTCTCCACAATATTGACCCAGGACAAGGAGCAGCCTGATCAAGAGCCCAGCCATGGTGCCAGCAGCCCTAGCAGGAACCTTCGACACTAACCCTGCCTCTCCTTGTCCTGCTGTAAAGCCAGTGAAGATCACAGGCAGACACCCCCATTCGCAGTATCAGCTCAAAGATCAAAAGCACATTAAACCCCTTCATTAGGCCAGTCATTTTGTCCTCTATCTCTTAAGGACAACCCCAGTCTGAGGTGGGAACCACAGCATTGCACAGCGGCCCAAAACCTCATCCCCACCTGTAGCCGTATCCCAGAGAAGTGTCCAGTTCCATACGAGCTCTCAGGCTGCCCCCAAAGGAGCAGCGAGAGGTAACAGAGAGAGGAAAGGCACGAGGGGGGTTCCAGCCTCTGTACCACCGGAGTGAGAGAGAACAAACCCATACCCAGCAACGTGGGCTAGTTCCGAGAGGACAGCGATACTTATACTAACGTGGTCAGACACTTTGTGCAAGCTCAGCACTATTTAACTGACCCTGAGCCAAAACCCAGCCCTGCTGTCCAACGCGTCCCAGTCCTCACTCCGGCACCAGTCAGGCTGTGTCCCCAGAGATTCGTATAAAGGAACTTATTACAGTTTGGCAATGTGAATCCAACCGTGTGATTTATGACAAGGGAGTATTGTCCAAGTTGCCCCCAAAGGCCAGTGAACTTCTACAGAAAGAAGGGGTGAGGGGAAGGAAAAGAGTGCTGGACACAAAAAGAAAAAAAAAAAAAAAAAAGGAAAAAAAAAAAAGGGGCAATAAATATGACATGCTGGTGCTGTTTAAGGGAAGGCCGCCTGAATCTGCAACGGAAGTGCAGCCTGAACCCCAACACCTGCTGGATGTAATGGACTCTGAAGTGTTGTTTCAGAATTAATCAAGTCATTTAAAATCATAGCTGTAGTCTCCATTCACTACTCCTGTGCATAAACGCGCTGATCCCGATACTAATCCATGTCGGGTGACTTGAGCAATATATCACCATAATTGCCATTTTAGGGCTGCAAATTGGAGCTAAAATAACCAGATGCAAAAGAGATGGCCATATCATACTCTCAAGATGGATCTTCAAAGTTCAAGGAGAGTTCAAGCATGGAAGAGGCAATAGAGAGGGGTCAAGTGTAAGGAGATTGTTCATGTTCAAGAGGAATTAACTTTACAAATATATTGTTTCTGAGGTGGTAATTGTACCATCTTAGAGCTATTCATACCTCATTTAATCTTTGCATTCTTCTCAGCCATTAGAGCGATTGCTCCTCATTGAAATAAATTTGATTTTGACAAAATATTCTGTTTTAAAACTGCAACTAATTTCCCCAAGATTTTTGCTCTAAAAGAATTCTCTCTGAAACCACAGAGCCCAGAAAGAGCTACCAGATCTCCGAAGGACAGGCTCGGGATCCACGCGCAAGGCAAACGCACTGAGAGTGCCAAGGCGGTCTATGGTCAGGGAAACAGGCAGCCGGGAGGCCTTATGACAATTAACAAATACAGAGCACAAGATCTCGTCAAAAAGAGTGTTGGAAGCACTGTTGTCCCTCATGGTGTGTCTGTGGGCCTGGTCTGGAAGCTTCAAAGTACTCAAGCAATTCAGCTACCGTGGATTTTAAGGTTACCAACACAGAAATGCCTTTTAGCATCCAAGGCTATTATTTCCCATATAATTTGACAAACAAAAGTTCACGTAAGCAGAAAAGCCAGTTGTTCTCTGAAGAAATCAAGCAAGAGACACGGAGCATTCAACGGTGGGACTGTAACAATGGTAACAAATTGTAGTGCTTTATTTTTCCGAGGCGTACAACACAGTGAGTGCCCCCCAGTAAAAGCAGCGTATCTGCCGTCAGAGAGCAGCGATCCCAGCACAGACCCCAGCCTCCTGTAAGATCAAAACAAGAGGCATTTTAATAAGCTGTAGGCCAAACACATACAGAAGTTTTAAGCTGCTCATCAACAGTAGTTTAAGAAATTTCCTTAGCTGACCGGCTTCTCTTTTTAAGAAGTCAGATGAGCCCATTAATTACGTGTTCCTTTTCCCAGCTTCAAATTGCACCACTAAAGTATGATTTCAGCTTATTGTCGAACTACCACCAGAGCTAAGAATTACTGTTGGCATCTAACAAGTCACCTGCAGAGCTGAGAGGGCCAACACACGCGCCATTGTTTCTATAAGGCTGGGTCCAAAAAGTCCCCACTGCAAGGCTGCAATTTAAACTTGCTGCAGCTACAACTCCAGCAGACAAAGGGAGGGCTTTTCAGGCAGCGTAAATCAGGGCAGCACCATTGTGCCTGGCGGAGCTATGCTAATTCATCCTGCCAGGATCTGCTGACCTGAGCACCTCCAAACAATGGCATTACACAAAGCTAATGTGCTATGGGTTACTTGATAATTTCTGCAGCATAATTGGCCAACACGGAAATGTTAGAAATGACTGAAGTTCATAACTAATTGCAACCATTACCGAGACAGCATTATTTATGATTAACTCTGTGCAGTAGGCCTGATTCTGGTTTCGCTCACATCTCATTCCAGTCAGGGTTTTGACAGGTAGCTTGTGGCGTTTCCTGTGTGCCCAGCTTCTGGAAGACCAGCCCTCGTGGCTACAGCTGCCTTTGCAGCGTGTGAGGTTTGATATCACCCTGAGAACATCACAAAAGTCAAGTCCTGGGGGCTTGAACTCGAGGCTGAGAGGGAAAAACTCTGCGTTTAACTTGTATGGAACTGGAACAGAGCAGAGAGATTTCTTCAGAAATGCTTAAATCGCATTTACAGCCCAAAATAAACGGCTCGAATTTCCAGTTTTCTTCCATAGGTCTGACCTTTGAGTCTTGACGGGAGCTTTGGGGAGCTGGCTTCTCTTGGAACTCTGCCTCCAGCTATGGGTGCTCAGTTTAGAAACCTGGCTCGCGGGAAGGCGACTCACGGCAGCACTCCTTCAGTAACTTTGGAACTCCCTAAACACAGAGAAAAATCAGTGTGAATTCAACCGTTACTCCCCCGAACACAGACACATACACGCTAACATATATATTATATATTTATGTAAAAAATGTATGAAAATCAAGTCTCGCAAGCAGTCCCCAGTTGGACACACTCCTGATGTCTGACACAGCCAAGTCAAAGCCTGGAATCTCTTGCGCAGAATGAACAGTTCCATATCTTTATTTTCCCGAGAGCCCTTGTCTAAAAACAATCATCTGCAAATTATAATTTTTCTCCACCTTCCATAAATATCAGCGATAGTGCAGCCCTCTCTCCCCCTCTCTTTTTCTTATTCAGGATATCAGGCAGATAAGAGTTATCAGTAAAGGTCATCCTCAATTTCTGTACAGAAATGATCTGTCTCCGGTATGTAATAAACATTTATCCATGCCTTTATTAGCTATATTGGATCTGACAGTTCTGTTAAACCATTTTCTTTCATTTTGCTAGGTCATGACGGTTAATGCTGCTAAAAAATCTCATCACTGCTTTTGATCACTGTATTGTCTTCTCGGTATTATCAGGATTTTGTAAAGGTAAGCACTGGCTGGAATGACCTATTAAAGTTACAGCCCGTTGAGTTCCTGGCTTTTTTCTCCCCACAATAAAAAAGCGAAGGAGTGCAGAGCATAAATTCTACTTTCGGGGATATATTTAGCTGTGCAGTTGACATTTAGTAGAGCAGTCACTTTAAGCCCACTTTGCATTGGTTTCACTCCATCTTTTTCACATCCTTGAGTTCCTGGAATGGTGTTGGAAGCCACACCATGGCAAATGAGCCCAATTAGTGGGACCAGGAGGTGATGTCCTAGTTAACCCCTACCATGCCAGCAACGTGTTAGGCATCTGCTTGGGGTTTTTAAACAATTCCCATGATTTACGAAGCAGCCTCCATCTGCAGACTGGGAAGCATTTAGAGCATTTTCATTCACTCCCACACGCTCGCGGCAGAGCAGCCTGTATTCCAAACCCCAGCAATACTCAGCAGAGCACTGGAAGGTACTCACCTGTGTCAGACTCGTTGCAATTCTCACCTCCCTCCACCCAGGTCTGTGTTTCAACCACCAGGACAGACTTTCTTTCAGCTTAACATGAGTCTGTTGCATCTAAGCCCAGGGTGCCCTTCTTCATCCTCTGCCTTTTGTTCTCTGCTGATACTTACTCCAAATTCATCACTGTAGTGTCTAAGTACATGACATATTTTTCAAACTGCTTTCTCTCTCCAAGGTAAGGGTAGTATTGCTCCACTCTTGTTCTCCCCAGCCCACTCTGTTACTGGCAATGCCAGTACATGCTAAATTAGAGACAGCACTTGGGCCCAGCATTATCCTTCCAAGTGACCCACCATCTTGGACTGCGGGTCCTCAGACAAGTTGTGAAAATGAGCCAAAACCAGCGTGAGGAGCCAGTGTAGCTCCCTTGGGAGTGGAGAAACATACCTGTGATGTCACTTTTATTTAAGCCATCACAGCAGCCATTTGCAGAAGTTGGTATCTTAAAGTTAGCCCAGGCTACTGGTGCTCTTGGAAATGCCTATATCCTTAAGGTTAAAAAGAGGAAAGGCACTAGGCACTCTGTGAGTATTCAAATAAGAGATCCTATAAGGACCTACACCCTCTCGCAGAGGCTTTGCCAGTAGTATCTAGTTCTCTCCTGCAATGGGTATTCACTACACGTGAGATCTCCCTGTTCTTGTGGGGGACGTCCAAGACTGGCCCAGAGGAAGCAGCGGCTGAGCATAAGGCCACAGGAACTATCAGAGAGCATGCCCTGTCCTCAGCTGCTGAGCCTTCACAGAACCAGGGTCTGCAAAGGCAGTGACGGGAATGCCACCAACCTCCAACGTACCTGGGCAAGGCTCATTGTCAGTGCAACTCGGACAGTCCTGGGGCAAGTTTAACCTGAGTTTACTCTGCTGTTCCATGCTGGGAGGATTTGGGGATGAGGGAGCTGGTGCTGAGCAGAGGTCCTTTCGGCCTGCTGTCCTGCCAGCCACAGCAGCCAGAAACAGCAGGTTCAGAAGGTACAGGCAGTCCTTGTGATGGTTTGGAAGAGAAACCTGTTCAGAAGGAATGCCTGCCTTATCCCCATTGAGTTGGGAACAGCTTAAACACAAAAAACAAACAAACAAACTCCCCAACACTCTCCTGACTGCAGAACTGGGCACTGTGGGGCTACGGGGATATGCAGAAAGTCATAGTGACTTCACTAGAGCTACAGTAAATATCCATAGGTAAAAACCTACTTTCTGTCCCAAACCCTGTTTTCAGACTGTAACAAGGGGCTTGAAGTCAGCAGTATGAAAAAGTGTCTTATTTCTTCCTGTAAGCAATATGTTGCTTTTCAACTTCAAGTGTCCTCTTATTTGGCAGCAACAACCCACACTCTTCCCTTCTGCAGTGGTACCCAGCTGCAGCTTCCCTGGCTTCCACAGGCACGCGGGGATGGGTGGATGTAGCAACTCTCAACAACAACAAGCAAAATGCTTTCCTCGTCTCCAGGACAAAAGGCATATGAAAAAGACAAATCTCTCCGAGTGCTTCTCCGTATGCTCTCCGTCTCCTTGTGCCCTGCAAGCCTGTGTGACATACACCTGCAGCAGGAGAAGAGGTCCGACCTTCTCTACAGAAAGGAACAACACGCGGAGGCTCGCGTCTCTGCTGCCAGGACACTGGTAAGCCCCGGGGAAATGCAGGAATTCCCTACCCTGGCTTTCTGCCTGCCAAAAATCCCACAACTTTCAACAAAGGAAGACCAAGGGTGTTAACCCCGATGCCCCAGCTAACTTAACCCAAACCTTGCTCCCAGTATCCCCACTTGGGGAGAGAGGCCTCTCCTCCTTGTCTCTAAATGGCCACCCAGCAGAAATATCTCCCCATAATAATTCATGAACAGGCTTCAAATGGTGCGGGCGCGGAGGTGGAGGCTGGCTCAGACACGATTATCCCTTTCACCAGCCTAAGTTAGGAGAGCAGACAATAGACACACAGACCAATAGATGCACTCTGACCTTGATGTTTCAGACCACCAGGCTGTTAAACAAGAGGCAGGACCCCTGTGGTCATGGGAATCTCCAGCATGTGCTTAAAACTGTAACGCTATATTTATTGGTGAACTTTGACTAAGCTATCTTTAACGATTTTCAGGTGCATATCTACTTGCAAAATCGTACGCACTCTGTATGCACACAGACAGACACACAGGCATAAGGTGAGAGAGATAACTCCTCATAACAGCCTTTAAAAGGCCCTTCAGTGGCAGCTACTGCCTGCAATTTTTCACCTATCACCCCTGCTCCTTTAGTTCAGTTGATAAATAACATTTTTCTACTGAGCCTTCTCATACTATAAACAGGTAAATCTATGCCCTATTGAAGATGACAGTTTTGGCCCAGAGCTCCGTTTCCTAGGTATTCTGCTTAAAACCAGCAAGGTGGTTTCTGATGGCTGGGAGCAATTGAACTGTTACTCACGTTCTACAGAGAATTCACCCCAAGTAGCCAGCTTTGCCAGGCTCAGTCCCCTCTGTATGGTTCCTCCTCTGCACACTGGAACAGGACTCAACATGGACATAGAACAAATTGGCTCTGAAGGGCCGGTCTTCCAGGAAGATGGAAATCCTGATGTCTGACTTCTATAGGAGGTAGCAGATTTGTGCAAAGAAGCGAGAACATCCCTTAAAAATCACCTAATTGACCAATTTGCCAAGTTATTTGTCTTTAAAATGAGAGATTTTACATGTCCTGCTATATTGCTGATGAATTTTAGTAGCCAAGAATAAACACAGTCCTAGAAAATAAAATCCATACCCAGATAATGCAGCTGGTAGTTAATGATTACAATATGTGACACTTCAAATACACTGAGTCGATGACATTTAGCTGATTTGTCTTCCCTATTTTTCGCTAAGCAGGTTGGCAAAAAAAGAAAAACGGTTGATCTATTAACAAGTTTAACACAACCTTGAAATAAATTACATTCAAAAGCTACAAGCCTGATTCAGCTTAATAGTTAAATCATT